>JAOQML010000196.1:28959217-28987021 GCA_027568935.1 Erythroxylum urbanii | reverse complement strand
CCGCCATAATCCCATCATCTTAATTCACTTAAGGATGATTTGATTGATTCAATGTATTGTGTGCACTTAAAGTTTTACTATTGAATCATCAAGTCGTAACATGGGCCAAGTAGGAGATTGTAAGATATTTTAGTGACCCATGTAACTTATGGATTTGAGTCTAATGGAAAGAGCCCAAGATCATGGTTATTAGGTCTTAGAGAATTAGGCTTAAAAGGTTCCAAGACCCTTTCCCTCTCTCCTTTAAGCAAACAATCGTAACATATATAAATATGTCTCATATGTTTTAGAAAGAGGTACACACCGTTTTTGGAAAAGAAAGTCATTGTTTCTTAACCATCGGAGAAACTATCAAAGAAGTAAGGAAGAGAAGGAATAAAGACTATTAAGATCATCAAACAACATGGAATCAGGTTTGTTTATATTATTGTTCGATCCATAAACGTTTCTCACATCAATCTCAAAGTTCCTTTTATGTATTTACTATTAAGAAAAATATGTGTACCACGTGACTAATCTGAGAAAATTTTGAGGACAAAATTAAACCATAACAACCAGGTTTTACATTAGTCCCTTTAAGCGTAAGAAAGCATAAAGTATGCAAAAAGCAAGTGACGACAACTCATATACCTCTACACATAATTGTAGGTCTCTTAATCTTATTTCGTTATTCAAACAAAGGACATAGTACTTATTACACAGTTCGTAAGAACAAAATCTAAGCCAAAAATTTCTACCAACTCATATAACAAAGAATGTAAGAATATAGGCTAATTTTGAGCTAGAGTTTCACACTTTGTTAAAAATAAAACTAGTTTTAGGAGAAATTATTATAGATCAATTTAAGATATGCTTAACTCATATAATTATTACTTACATCTTTTTTTATTAGTGCATTAATAATTCAAACTTTAAATAAATGGTCTTTGATAGGCAAGAAAAAGTTGGGATTATACTTTAATGGATTCACATTACAATAGAAGGTAAAATTTAAAAAATGGACAGAAGAGAAAATTGAACCCTAATGTCAATAGTTAAATACAAGTTCAATCACAAAGTTTTTAGAGCACTCAATTGAATCTCAACGTTTACAAAACATTCAAAATAGACTCTTTGAGGATGGAAAATCTAACGGGGGTTATTCTCCATCAGTTATGACATGGCATTTTCTAAATTTTTACACAACAGTGGGACCTATATATAAACTAGTGTGGACTTTTATTCTAAAACTGGAAATGGGTCCCATAACATAAAACTTACCACTTGTCTCTATCTAAAAAATCCCTAATTATCTCAACCTAAAATTCTTAATTATCTAAATTTTCTTCTAAACCCCTAATTCTCTTAATTACTCTCTTCGATTTTCTTCAATTATAGAAACAATAGTAGCATCGACCATTTTCCTCACAGCAATGATAACACGTTAAACCCTAACTTGCTTGTTTGTGTCAACAAGAACACACTATTCCATACGTTGTATCCTCCCACACACCACTGTTAGGTTAACATTTGGTTCAACTAGGCATGCATGACCAGTTGATTGTGCATATATGTCTCACCTTAATCAATTGCTAGCTTGTCATTGAATGGCTTATATCTGCTCATCTTTATATAAGACTTCCCTTTGATTTATTGTATCAATTAGTTATCTCACCTTTACCTACAGATGATTAGTCTATGAATTAGGGTCTAGGAAGTGCTTTGGTTTGTATATTGTATTTAGTTAAATCTTCTATGAAGTTACAATTTTAGGTTGGTACATCTTCAACACATCACTTTATAGAAGTTGTAGTCTTATCCATTTGATGCACTACTTTTGGACTTAGGATAGGGCTTCTCTATTTGTTTAAAGCTCCTTTAACTTCTTTTAGATTTTGTACATACATGATTCCAGGTTGATTGTGCCTAACCATGTCACTATCTCCCTATAACTAGTTAATGTAGTGTATAAAGTCTGAGATGTTTTTATCAAGGTTGTAGAGATCCTTGATGCTTTGTTAAATATCTTGCGAGAACTTGCGCTGAAAAGATAAAGATGTTAAGTTTTCTGAATGTTATTTGCACAAATTGCATATATTTGAGAGGTTTATGAAATTAAGTTGTTATTTACACAACTTGCATACTATATATGGGGTGAAAATCATATGGATAGTTTTATACTTAGCTTAATATACAAGATTTAGGTAGTTACAATTGTCAATAACTTAATAGAGACTATGAGACCTACATTGACTCTAAAGTGGATATTATAACTCACTAGATTCCTTTTTAATCTTTTCTTTTTATTCGTTCCACTTCTCTATGTAAATCTTATATAACTTTGTTTTAATTGGTTGCTCTGTGAGCTTGGTACTTCCTCTACTATTGTTTTCTCAGTAAGATAATGTTAAACTATTGCTTCCCTTAGTACTTCTTAATTTAATTTTGATAATAGTTTTCTAATTATGTTTGTTAATTCATGTATGAATTGGAGCGTAAAAATTACATTGGGATCATTATAGCAACCATCTAAAGCTATGCATGTGATATCTTCAACTAATACTACACGAAGTTCAAATGATGTATATATAGTTTGTTTAAAAGCCCCATCAAGAACTTCATGGATTGATAATAACCTAGTAAGGAGATTTTATGATTGCCCTAATATCCTGTAAGTATTTTTATATTAAGGTAAAAAAGTTGGTATATATGTTTAATGTTTTTCCTATTAATTGTTAGATTTCTTTCAGATTAGAAGATGTGATTTTTCTTCTAATAATATGATAACAAATTTAGAGAGAGGGACTTGAAAGTAATTCATAAATTAAAGAAAGAATTATTTATATTGAAGAAGGAGGCCCAAATAACTACGGTTGGATTAAGTACAACATTGGAAATCAAAAGGCAAATAAAGCTAATGAAAGAAGACATTATTTGTTAATAAAAGAGAAAAATGAGTTGAAATTTATTTTAGTGATGACTATAATAGGGTTTATTCTGCATATGGTGAGTATTATAATAGGGGTCAGTTACAGGTAAATGGAACTAAATTTCAAACTTGCTTGAATTCTGATGAATGAAAAAAGACTTTGGTTATTTTTGTTAATTGTTCTACGTCTTTATCATTTTGTTGTATTGTCTCAAAATGTAAGTATAACTTAGCTATATTTTGACAATTGCCCAAAAGAATTATAACCACTTGCATAAGAACACAAAGTTTAACTAATAGTTGTAATAATCATTAAGAAGTGTATTTTGTGGTTATATATCAAAATCAATAATTGGTTGGATTATAGAAGTAAATAATTACACCACAACAACCACCCATCCAAAAAAGTGATTGGATCTATATGAAAAAATGATTGGATCCTTATACAAAAGTTATTGGATTCATATGCAAAAGTACCAAAACAAAAATACCACTAACACCTAGCTGTCCATCTATATATAGAAGTACCAATAATCAATGTATAGACAAATGATTAGGAAGGTTGTTCATATACTAGTTGACCAATGATGCTCTCATCCTCATTACTTCAGCTTATAACTATTGGGAAGTGATGTTGGATTGTACTTGGAAACTTAAACCCTTAGGTTTAAAAAATCGCTTGAATGAAAGCAAATCAAATTCTCCATACTTCCTTTTATTATTATATGAAGAGCTAGAAACCTACAAACACATATCTCATTAACAATATTAATTTTATTTAGTTATTAGTAATGTAATGAATGCTCATGTATGGAACTCATAGTATTGCTTTGTTAACTTAGCACGATAATATGTTTAACTTATTAGTACCGACAACTTATGAAGAGACCTCATTGATGACCTAATAAATATGACATAAATATCATTGCGAGTTTGATATATGAAGCATTAACCAACGTAAGGTTTGATAATCAAAGAATGTTTTATACTTGTGAAGTTTGCTGAGTAGGTTGAATTGAGCCTTTATCCTTATATTTGCTGATGATGTGGCCAGAATTGCCACAGTTCTTACATTTTATACTTAATCCTTACAAATCAATTTGTTTGGATTTTTTCAACCTTTTAGGCTCATGTACTCCTCTCCTTCTAACTATTTTAGGCCTTCCTAGCATGAATCTTTTCAGTAGTGGGTCTATGACTTCTGCATTAATAGTAGGCTAGAAAATTTCACCCCTAACATGTTAAACCATGTGGTGATATAATTTAAGAAATTTGGCCTTCTTGTAGCACTCATCTATAAATGCCTCCACCCTTTGCTTGGAACAGTGAATAGCATAAATAACATGCTTGTAAGGATATCCATAAAGCTCCTATATCCAATAACTACATAAATGATGTTTACTAATCCTTACAATATACTTTTCATCCCCCTTAGACATATCATATGCCTATCTTCATTCTGAACTATTCTCTATTGCATTGCATCTTTCTTGTCCTTCTCTAATTTCTTCATAATTGTGGATGGAACATTTGACTTCTAAGCATGCATAAATTCTCTCCTATTTGCATGCCTCTTTATCATCGTCATTCTAATGGTTTTAACCATACTGATAATTGACATATCTCTTGATGTTAAGATCCACCCACTGAAGGTTTCACTCATATTGTTATTGACAACTGACATTTCTATTCAAAATACTAGTAAAAACTTGCCCACCTTTCCTTAGGATATTTAAGCAATTCTTTTGCACATCCAAGTTTTATTTTACAATCTGCAATTCCAGAACTAATTCTGTAAATCCTTTCCTTTCCAAGTCACATGTCAATTATGGTATATATGTCTAGCACACATATGATGAGTGGAATATGGTATTGTCTCTTCCACAACCATGATCAATCTATATAACAATATAAAAGATTATGTTACTTAAGTCAATATAAAAATTGAATATAAATATATGACGAATAAGATACCTTTTACGTATCTAATATAAGTGTAATTCCTTCACCACTATCCAATTCCAAGTTAGAAGCCAACAAATTTATAAACCATAAAATTAGTTTTCTCTACCTTTACCATAGCCCAACCAATAGTTGCATCCCTCTTACCACAATCCCTTATAATTACACTTAATAACTAGTCTATGATTTCTCTCTTTAGGACTACACAAAAGAGATAAAAAAAGTATGAAAAATGTATATAATTACTATAGTTGCTAGATGATATGCATAAATATCATTTTGTATACCTCTAAGAGAGAAGTATATTCATTCCTTGCTAGCTGTAACTTTACTATTAAACCTGGATTATTAATCCTTAACTCTTATACATATCCTTGTAGCATTGTATATTCATTCATAATTTAATTGCCCTTTTTTTAGTCTTCTCCTTACTGCTCTACCCATACTCGAGTTAACAAGTACGTTAACTTTTTATATGTTAAGTTTTTCTCTGCATTCTTTAACCATCTTATCCGTTAAGATACTAGGCTTCTCGATAATTCTTTCTCTAAAATGTCTTATAGGAAACTTAACTAAAACTATTTAAGGTTTTTTAGTAGTAAAATGACTATTCTTAGGATTGTATGTATTCACTTTGAAACATCATTCATTCTTGATTTAACAAGTATTATAAGTTTTTCTCTGCATTCTTTAACCATCGTAGCCATCGAGATATTAGGCTTCTCGATAATTCTTTCTTTAAAATGTCTTATACGAAACTTAGTTAAAACTAATTTAGGTTTTTTAGTAGTAAAATAACTATTCTCAGGATTGTATGCATTCACTTTGAAACATCATTCATTCTTATCATAACCAATATACAACTCCCATAGGCATCTCTCAATACACCTTACTAGGATCCTATGACTTTTACTCTTTCTAAACTTGATATTGTATCATATTTGTACCGAATAATCCACAATAAAATCTTTAAATTCTTTAATTAATCCAGACTCCTTTCCTAATCTCCAATGTGGTGCCATATCAAATGGATTATGCCTAATACCAATACTTAGTCTCCAAAATGGTTCACCAGGCTCTTCTCTGCTTGAATATTCATCATTATCAATAAAACTTCCATAATTAGTTTAATCAATTCAATTGGTTCATGGTCATCAGGAATATAAAACTTGAATAAAAATCTCATCCTAGTCTTATTATGATCATCTAGGTCTTCATTAACTCCTACATTAACTCCTTCAACTCCTACAACAATTCCTTCACTGACTCCTTCAGTAACTCCTTCACCAGCTTCTTTAACAAATTCTTTACTAACTTCTTCACCAGCTTCGTCCACATGTTCATCATCAATATAATCTACCCTAATTTTAAAAATTCCCTCCTCTTCCTTATTAGCTTCATCCTCTCCCCCAATTATAAGTAATATCTTTAGTGTAAGGATTAGGATATCTAAAAAATGAGTTACATAAACATCAATAATTTGGTGGATTTTCCTAAGATTAATGAGACTTAGGCGACTTTTGTTTGATTCAATCAGTCTTAAAGACTCATTAAATTTAAAATCGAGTATATTATAATAGGCCTTGATAACTTGAAGTTAACCTAATTGCTTCCTTATCTCACATATTTTCCTATAACTAATATAATCAAGATCTACTTTATTAAAACCACTTTTATTCCTATCAACATATTTCGAATTTTACTATGAATTTTCCACTATAAAAAAACACACTTAGGGAAAGAATTATAGCCAAATTGAGTAACATAAAATGAAAATTATGGTGAGATCAATAACACTTGAAGATAGTAAATTCAATACTTTTACATGAAAAAACTAAGGGTTTAAGTGGGTTGGAAATAGCTAACAGTTCTAAAAAGAAAAAGGTGAAATAAGGTATAAATAAAAATGAAAATAAAATATAATTTTGGCAAAAAAAAAAGGCCACAAACATGCATGCTTATGGCATACTGAAAAAAATGAATAATGCATAATTCTAACTAGTATATTATGAGGTTGTGCATGTTTGCCTTGCATAGGACAAAAACATTCATTATTTTAACTAGTATATCATGAAGTTGTCTGCAAATGTGAAATTTTTTGATAATTTAAGCTTAAATTGTATGAATGAAAGGTAAAGGCTTCCTGATTCTAACTACACTATGAAGTCTTGTAGAAATTAGATATAAAAAACTAGCACGAACATATGCACATGTTTAGGTTACAATTATTTCCACCTATTGTTAATGGTGATTTCTAGACCAGTTTACATCGTTCCTTAATTAACCCATCTCTTATAACTAATCAAAATGCAAATTGTCCATACTTCACCTTGAAATTGATGAGGATTAAACTCTTCCCTACATATTCTATCTTCTACTCTATATAACTAAATGAATACTGAGAATACTCTGACCAAGGTTTCTGCAGAGTAACTTCGAAAAGGAAAAGAAATAAAATGTGATTGCATGGCTAGTTTTGGCTTATTCAAAACATTTTAACCAAAGTTGTGACATTTTTCTTTTAATTTTTACTTTTTTTGTGTGATGATAAATAAAGAAGATGATGTCTTTATTGTCAAAAACAATATGCTGACAACAGTAGCATTCACAATGTGTCATCAGAAACAAATAATTAAGTAATTATGTCCATTATTTAGCAACAAATTTCAAATTTGGGATGCATTTTAAGGACAATACATAAATTATAAGAGACCCAAAAGGGTCGAGCATTTTGCATAATGAGGGACTATAACCTATATTAAATCCTTACCACGATAGGGGACAAAAGGACTCAACACGCAAAATAACTAAAAACTAGACAAAAGGTCGAAACAACTTACCTGCCATTATGTATTGTCCTTATTGTGTTTCCCAGAAATCCAATAGTGCTTTGAGGGAGGAGATACAACACACAACAACTGAAGAAATAGTTCAACACTACTACTACTACCATAAGGAAGGTGACCGGTACTACTGTTACTACTGTCGTGATTGAAGAAAATAGGAGAGAGTAATTAAGAAAATTTGGGAGTTGGGAGAAATTTTAGAGAAATAGAAATTTCATATGGAAATAATTAGATAATTAGGGATTTTCAATAGATATAAACGATGAATTTCATATTGTGGGACCCATATTTATTTTTTGGTTAAAAATCAACGTTAACTTGTATGGGTCCTATAGTTGTGTAAAAAACTAAAAAAATATCACGTCATCTACGACATGAAGTTTAACTAACGAAGAGTAAACTTCGTTAAATTTTGTATCCTTATAGGGTCTATTTTGAATGTTTTGTAAGCGTTGTGGTTCAAATTTAATGATTCAAAACATTGGGGTTCAACTTGTATTCCACTGTAAATATGGAGGTTAAAATTGTTCTTTTAGTAAAGAAAAAAGGAAAATCATCTTATAACTTAAAGATGAAATGGAAACAAGTTAATTGAAACATAAAAAAATTGAACTGAACTCTAAAGTTGAAAATCATGGAAAGCAATTCTTGTAAGTGTGCAAAATAATTGAGGATGAATGTAAAACATTACTTGAAGATGAGAAGTTTAAGATTAGGGTTAAGGTATGATGAAAAAATGTTTTTTTAAAAAAATAGATTTCATTATTCTACTTTTATTAAGTTTTCTTTTATCAATGCTTATCTTGGTATGCTTTTATGAGATTCAATCATTTGATTTAATTCATAATTCTTTAAATATCCTATCACTGTAATTGACTCGTATTATATATATTTGCTATTAATCATAAAATCATTTAACACCGAATAACTAGTTTACAAATAATCTCCTGGACCTATTATATTCTTGTGCACACAAAAAGAGTTCTTAAATATTTAAAGCTTATGTTTGATAATTAAGTAGTTTGAATAGATAGGGTTAAAAGTAACTATGTTATAAGGCAATTTTTAACTTATGAAATTCCTTGTACACAGATACTTCCAATAAACTTGGAACTAACTCAGAAGTTCATGGTATGTAAGAGAAAAGATGTAGAAGATATGGTTACCTTTCCTCCTTCTGTTAGCATTTTCAGTCCATTTTGTTGACTGCCATGTTTGAATGTATATTTCTTATGTATAGTTCCTAATTCATTGTTAACTTGCTCTTCAAGTTCATAATGTAAAAAGTTCCCATCTTCCTCACATCTCCCTTTATCTCCACCAGCTTGTTTCTTTTTCTAGTTACTTATAATTGATACATTGGTTGATTAAACCACTATAAAACTATTGTAAACAAAGACATCTCAATCAAAATAGTTCTTTGACCTAAGTCCATATTTTATTCCCAGGTTCTTTATGCATTGTTTATGTTAAGAAACCAGATATGATAAAATCATGGGTGCAACAAAAACAAAAATTTATGATTTTCGATCGAATTCTGATAATTGAATAACTTGAAAATAATTGAATCATAAAATATGAAATCATACATGATTTGATATTTCTTTTGTAATGTTTTCGAAATTTTTTGATGCGTTATCCACGAGTTGTTGACATGTCCAACCTCTAATAGTATCCATAGAGTATAAAAAACAATCAACTCTTTGAGAGGAAATAAAAGGAGTACTAACTCCCATATGCTTATTTCTATTTATAGAAAAAATAGGGTTTTAATTTTTATTAAAATTAAATACATCAATTATAATTAAGATCAAACTCTAATTAAAATTATTTAATTTTAGTAAAGTCAAATATCTTATATTTGTTCCCTAAAGTTTCTCAAACTTTATAATTAAGTTAAACTTAATTGAAATTGATTTTTCTTTTTAAACAACTCTTTGCGTGGGACTCATTAGGTTCCTAATATATTAGTATTGATTATAAATTATAATTAAAATTAGAATTAAATAAAATAAAACTCATTTTATTATATTTAATTCTCCAATTAAACAATTTATAATTATAGTAGATTAACATCTAGCAACATTTCATGACCGCCTAAATATAAAAAATTTCAAAGAGGTTTGACTTAACCAGTCTATGTATGATTATGATGTATAAATTAATTCTTTCATCATCCAATGTTCTAATTGGAATGAGTATAGATAGAGTGTATACTCTTTTAAATCCAATCATGTTTGTTTTTGCTAATTAGTAATTAATTTAAAATTGAGCTTTGAAAACATCTTTTCAAATCTCAATTCACTCTAGAAAGAGAATTCCTTAAACTAATACTAATTAAGAATATTAGAGTATTCTCTCTAATTATATAGTGATATATCCTTTATTGACTTGCTTAACCGTATCTACATAGTTCATACTGTATCCAAGTACTAAAGACTGAATTACCCTAAATAGGATGTTCATAAGCAGTATCAACATACAGTCATTCCCATATAAGATACCTTAGTAATTGTAAGTCTAAGGATCAATTATGTAACCATCATAATAAAGAAATCCACAAACACATAAGTGATATTCCATTTGGGATCCTCATAGTTCGGTCATTTCAACGAAATTATTCTCTAATAAGAACACATAGATTAGTTTAGGTATCTCTATACTTTAATTTATGAGATCAACTACCTTTTGATAAGAAAGAAACATAATGTACCTTTTTCATAAGAAAGAAACATAACTTGTGATATTTTTACCGTTTCAACAATATCCTGTCTTATTGAAACTATAACTAGGAACAATTTAGGAATAATATATAAATGGAAATTGACTCTTATAATTATGATCTCATCATAATTTCAATTAACAGTAATTATTCCAAGGATTTTACCTTTAGGATTAAAACGTCAAATGTAATTAATATAATACATAAAGATAAAGAATGCCTTTATTAATTAAATAGTAACACCATACACGTAGCCAACCGATTTGCTATAAAGGCATAAACGGACAATCTCCCACTTGCACTAAAGCCAATCACCTACGTATCTAATAGGATATCCTTCCATATGTCGTTCATTTCTCTTTTAACATAATGGTTTAGTAAGAGGATTTGTAAGATTCTTTTTAGTGGGAACTTGCTCTAATTCTATATCTTTCTACTCCACTATTGCCCTAATCAAGTGAAACTTCCTGAGTACATGTTTAGATCGTTGATGAGACCCTAGATCTTTTGCCTGTATAATGGCGCCATTGTTGTCACAATATAATGTTATAGGCTCAACAATGTGGGAAGCTACTCCAAGTTTAACGATGAACTTCTTAATCCAAATTGCTTCCTTTTTTGCATCTAACACCAAAGTGTACTATACCTCATTTGAAAACTCTATAATGGTTACTCTTTGGAAGTCTTCTATAGACTAAGAAAATGTCTTTGGTCCTTCTTAAGTACTTTAAGATGTTTTTCACATCCGTTTAATGACACTCACCTGGATTGGCTTGAAACCTACTCGTTATGTTCAAAGTATAAGAGACATTTGGTCTAGTATATAACATTGCATACATGATTGATCCAATTACTGTAGCATATAGAACACAATCATTTTATCTCTCTTTTTATGTCTTATGACACATACTCTGTGAGAGACAATCCTACATGATATAGGTAAGAATCCTCTCTTGGAATTCTTCATGCTAAGCCTCTTTAGCATTTTATCTATGTATATGGATTGCGATAACCCAAGCAAACTCTTTGATCTATCTCTGTGGATCTTTGATCATGTCGTTCGAGCTTTAAAATTTATAAGTTCTCAAATACCACAAACTACCGAGTTGTGACTGTATTAGAAGAGGTGTCAATCCCACAAGGAGGGGGATTAATCTAATCCTAAAAATCTAAGGTTGAAAAGATATGAAACTAAAAATACACAATACAATAGGAATTAAATACGAGAATTAAATTTAAACAATTGGATCAAAAGTTAAACATGAAGGAATTAACAATTGAGCAACAAGCACGCACACTGGAAATCAACCAAGAATTTACCAAGTTATAAGAAAGGGGATTTTACCTATCATTAATGTTAACCTAGCTGATTATGTGTTAATGGGGTGTCGGTTCTAAACAATCCTAGGGTTGATTACTCTCTCTTGAGTTATAAACATTAAACCCTAACTTATAAACCCTAATTGGATTAAGAAATTTTTAATCTCTTAATTCACAAATTATCCAAAATCCTAATTAGATCCGAAGCACTCTAATAAACTATTAGAATATCACACGGGATCTCTCTCTACACAATTACCAATATGATTTCTCACGGTTTCTATTAAATCACCTAACTCTCATCAATCTGATTTAATCATTTTTTCATTCAATTTACCCTCTCAGTTTATTACCGAATTATGTAAGAACATAATTAAATCACAACATTCATCTAATAAACATAATCGACTAAATTATCATTAAATCAAAATAAAATCCCAAAGAAGAGTTAGAACATCATCAACATTCTACCGTCTATCATCACATAATCTATCCCAACTTTAGACATGAATAAAATTGAAACAAAAAGGAAATAGAAACTTAGAATGGATGATCTGAAAGGCAGCAACATCAGGAAACCTCCTAATCTGGGAAATACGTCGAGACCATTTCTTCTTCCTCTTTCTTCCTCTTCATCCTCTCTTTCTCTTCCTCTTTCTCTCTTAGGTTTTCCAAAAGTGGATGCATGAAAAGCTCCCTTTTTCTCTCCTTTATTGTTCTTTAAATAGTCTCTTATGTTTTAGGTAACCTTAGGGCTTTTACGTGGTCCAAAAAGTCTAAAACGTTCCTTAAATGTGAAGTTCTTAAGTGTCTTTGTGTATGCCAGATGTAGGCCACAATCATGACTCACATATGAGCCTTCTTTGATGATCGTTGCATACAGGCCACAATTGTGGGCCATTCCTGGAGCTTCTATCATGATCGTGGTCTAATCGTGGTCATTGTTGTAGCCCAAATGTCTTCTAAAACTCCTCTATTCTTTGATATTGACCCTAAAACACTAGAAAACACATCAAGGTGCTTCAAAAACATAATATTTAAGCTCAAAAGCTTGTATTAACCCTTAAAACACTTAAAACACAAACAATTAACAAACTAACACAATTCTAACCTAAACACATACTAAATGATTGAATTAACGGCTAAATACATATCAAACTATGCCCTAAAACACGATGTAATTTACACTTATCAATCTTTATTCCCAGAATATATGTTGCTTCTCCTATATCCATTTTAGAGAATTTCTTAGATAACCAAATCTTTATAGACTGGTGCATTGGTATGTAGTTTCCAATTAGCAATATGTAATTCGTACATAAAACTAGGAAAATGAATGCACTCCCACTAACCATCCTATAGACCAATGATTCATCCAATCATTTCAATAAAATTAAACTCTTTGATTGTCTTATCAAAACAAATATTCCAACTCCATGATGCTTACTTAATTTCATAAATAGATTTTTGCAACTTGTATACTTGATTAGGAAATTTCTTGAATTAAAAACCCTCAAGTTGTGTCATTTACACATCTTCAAGCAAATTCCCATTGAGAAATGATGTTTTAAAATCCATCTGCTAAACTTCATAATCATGATATACGGCTATAACCAATAAGATCCTTATGGATTTAATCATAGCTACTAGCAAAAAGATTTCATGAAAATTAACTCCTTGTTTGTATTTGTAACCTTTAGTCTTTAACCTTGCTTTGTATGTATGTCTATTATCATCGATGTCAATTTTGATCTTAAAAATCCACTTGGATCTAATAGGTACAATACCATCAAATGCATCCACCAAAGTCTGTAATTGGTTAATGTATATGGATTCCATTTAAGATCTTATGTCTTCATGCCATTTTAAAGAATCAATGTCAGGCATTGCTTCTTTAAAATTAGTAGTTTCATCATGCGTGAGCGATAGATTATCCTTACCCTTTTCAACATATATATCTAATCTAGTAGGAGGATGACTAATAGATGCATAATTAACCATGTTTATACCCCATATTTAATGCATTTTTATTGATATTTTATACTTTTGTTATATATTTGGTACTTAATTAGAGTTTATAAGTTACAATTACCTTCACAGACTTAAAAGAGAAGAATTTGGGTGAAAACACGACATAAAAGGAAAATTTAAAGTAAATAAGGGATACACAATCATCCATTAGCCCATGTACTGCTCCTAAGCCTTGCAAAATTGTGAATTACTATCAAAAGATGTGTTTAGAGGCAAAATAGGAAAGTAGATGTGTATAGACATTCAGAGACCTTGAGAGGCAACTCAAGGGTCAATTTTGATCCATAGAAGTGGAAAACATGAAGAAATCAATGAAAGATCCAAGAGAATATAAGATCTAACCTCTACCTTGCAAAAACATTCAATAAGAGATAAAAGGGAGATTTAGAATTATTAACAGTTTGTTTTCTATTCGCTTTTCTTTCTGTTTATATTTTATTTTGTTTCCTATCATGTGTAACTAAATTTATTTAATGCTTAGGTAAGATGATATTTTTATGGTTTAATATGTTTTGGTTCTTTTATTTAATGCAATTGTTTTAATTAATCTATTATGATACGATTATGTGTTTAAAATATGCTCTAATAGATTTAGAATATTAGTGCATAATCTAATTTCATAACATAGAGATTAAGTAATCCTTGTATGAATAGATATATCAAAATTAAAAAGAGTTTATTGCAATTTTAAGGATAGGATGACATAAATCCTTCGAATTAGGGCCAAACCTAATAGTAAAATTCACAATTTGTTAAAGCAATCCTATAAAATTTGACCTGAGTAATTCGGTTGATAACCTTAGGATAAGCTATTATTAGACTCGAAAGAGCTATTAACATACCATATGAGTTTCCACCATCTAAAACAATTGTATAATAAAATATCAACTAGTTAAGGTTTTTAAGGGAATTCATTTTTAATTTGTTTAAGTTTTATTTTCTTTAATTAAAAATCAAATCAAATCAAATCAAATTCATATAGATAGTAAGATAATTATAACTACTAGTATTCATCATCTTTGGGGGATTGACCTGTACTTACCAGTTCTAGCTATAACTATGTCATTCACTTGTGGCTAATTTATAATTGAAACACTTAGAAAAAAAGTCAATCAAATTTTTAGTGTCGTTACCAGGGACTTTGATATTAGGGAAACCTTAGTGTTATTAATCTAGTTATTACTTTGTTTTCTTTTTTCTGTGTTATCTTGTTTTTGCTTTACATTATTTTATTTTTTAATTTGTTTAGTTTATTTCTTTAGTTTTGGAATTAAACTCCTGGTCAATATATAACATGGAGTACATTTGAGAGCTTATGAGAAATGGATCCTAAAATAAAGAGAACAATGCAAAGGAATTTTTGTAGGACTAATCTATGAGAGTTTGAACTAATCCATAAGATAGAAGGCTAGGAAGGACACGTAGCCATTGATTTGTGCTTAAATGTTGATTCATTTAATATACTACATTTAGTGATTAGTGCGTAAGAAATGCTTAGGATACTCACTTTAGGTCATATTTGATTTTAGGTACATTTTGGAAGTAAAGGAGCTAAAGTGACCCAAAAGCCTGCTCATTCTTGTCTTCATGGAGCAAAAACGATAAATATTGGAGCAAGACAAGAAAATCAAGACAATGCAGTTGTATAGAAATTGCACATGACAATCCCATGCAATTTATTTTATGGCAATTAAATGAAGACAAGAGGCAGCTGGAAGAGAGCCAAAAATGGCAGCGCAATATGAAGGAAATTCTGTAGTAGATGCACACATACACATCAAAAAGATGTAGCAAATAGAAGCAAGGAAGGAATTGTGTGAATGTTTATGTTTCATACAGACAACGTCTGCATAAATACAGACGTTTTATGCTAACGTAGACAATGTTGTCTATGTTTAACGTAAATGTTATAAGGGGCTTTTAAAGATTGAAACACATAATAATAGGAATGAACAATAGGGTGGAGCAAAAACTAAATAAAAATAAAAAGTAGCGCAGAGAACATGAGGGGGAGGCACTACGGTTCTCTTTTCGTTCTTTCACCACTGAAGTAGCTATGAAAAAGATGGTTGATGCTTGGAGGATAAAAATAAAGATGGAGGGCTAGCTTCTCGATGCTGGTTCAATGGGAATGTCAACGTCAAGTCACTGTTAAGCTATTTTATCAATTTAATGTTATAATTTCTTTTCAAATTGTTGTGTTTTTGGTATTGATTTGATCAGGTTTTGGAATGAATGAAATTAATATGTTATTTTGATTTTTTTATTTCAAACCTATTGCTAAAACATTGAATGTAATATGTAATCATTACTTTTGATGTTTATGAGTAGCATTTAATGGCCCTGTATCGTTAGGAACAATATAACTTAGATTATACAACCTGAACATGTGAGGTTACTACTTATAATAATCGTTTTCCACATCGTAATACAGATGCCAAATTAAATCTAGAGATCATATCTTGGATTATTTGCTAGATAGGTTTAATTAATGATTGTATCATGATTAAACAAAATATAAGGGAAAACTGGGATTAGTAGAGCGTTCTATTAGTCTCAGATCGATAGTCCAAAGAGAGTTGCAAAGATGTTAAGATGATGAAATATACTTGATCGTGTTTAGGTTGAGATTGAACCTAGAACAGGACCTTACGTATATTTGACAGTTTAATCATTTTCAATCATTTGTTTTAAGTTTTTTTGATAGTTTAATTTAATTTAATTTATTTTCTAAATTGCTAAAAATCCAAAAACTCCCTTTTATATTTTCCTTGCATCAATTAATTTCGTTACGAAAATTAAGCATACATTCCCTATGGATTCGATCTATACTCACCATAACTACAAATTTTAGTGTAGAGTCAGGTAAATTTTACAATGCACTCGACATGTGCTATCAAATTTTGACATAGTTATCGGGGAGTGTGGGAGTTTTATTTTTGTATTTGATTTTAGTTGGTGTTTTGTGAATATATTTGTTTATAATCTTTTTTTGTTAGTTGTTAATTTTTAAAAGTTTGTGATTTTTGATGTTTGGTAGTTACGAGATCTCCTCGAAAAGAAATCGAGCAATTTGATCTGAAGATCGAGAGAACGTTACAAAGATTACATAGGGAAGTAAGGTCAACTTTGGTAGATGAATTGGAATCATAATTTGAAAACATGATGGTAAATCTAAGAACTCTAAAGGAGATAGTTGCACCATATTTAACTCAATGAACCCTATGCATTACATTTCCTAATTTTGTTGAACATGTTACCTTTGAGTTAAAATATGGATTAATTAATTTATTAAACAAATTTCATGATCTTATAGGTGAGGATGCATACAAGCATCTCAAAGAACTCGATGTGGTTTGTTTGAGCACAAAGCCTCCCAGGGTGATGGACGAATAAATCATGATTAGAGCCTTGCCATTCTCACTCAAAGATGTAGCAAAAGATTAGTTGTTTAATTTATCAACGGGGAGCATAAATACTTAGTTGGAGATGGAGAACTGTTCTTAGAGAAATATTTTATGGCCTCAAAGACGGTAAGTATTCAAAAGGAGATATGTGGCATTAAGCAATATAATGGAGAATATCTTTACAACTATTGGGAGCGGTTCAAGAAGTTATGAGCCAGTTGTCCGCACCACAACATACTAGAGTAACTTCTCATCCAATATTTCTATAAAGGACTATTACTGATGAAGAGGAGTTTGGTTGATGCAGCAAGCGATAGGGCATTTTGCGAGGAGAGTCCCCTAGAGGCCAGGATCCTACTTGAGCAGATGGTCGCTAACAAATAATAATTTGGCACTCGCAATGATGTTTGATGAGTAAAAGAGGTAAGTACTTCATCCATCGAACATCGTTCAGATGAACTAACATCTTTTGTGAGACATATTGCAGTTAGACAGGAACAAGTGAAAGTATGCGAAATATGCTCAAACATGAGCAATCCAACTGATGAGTGCTCGACATTACAAGAAGGAAGTATGGAGTATGTGAGTGCAGCAGGAGGAAACTTCTCAAATCAATATAACTCATACTCACAGACGTATAACCCAGGCTAAAGGGACCATCCCAACTTGAGTTATTGAGGGAATATGTAGCAAATTTACTTCCAAAATTAGTCATAAGGAGCACAAGGATTTTAACCAAGGCAACAAAGAGCATAAGGAGCTTCTTCGTCTAGTTTAGGTATATCTTTATAAGAACTTGTTAAGAATCTTACTGTTAATAATCTGAAATTTCAAGAGGATATGTAGTAATTATAATAAAGTATACATCAGTAGTTGTAACAGGGTTTACAAAAAATCTGACAGGAGACAAAAGTAAGCCAACAAAACATGGAACACCAAATGGGTCAGATGGTAGTGAGGCACAATTACCTAAAACCACAAAGTAGAGGAAAATTGTAATCCTAATATGAGGTGAACCTGAAGAATGTCAGTGCTATAACCCTAAGGAGCAGAAAGGAGATTGAGGGTCCCAAAAGAACTCCACCAAAGATTGCTATCGAGGAAGAGATTGAGAAGGAATTGGAAAAGGAAGAAAATTCATCATTAAGGACGAAGGTAAATTTTGAAAGTCCTAATATTATTAAGACTGATCCTTTACCTTTTTCGAGCAGATTGACAAAACCGAATAAGGAGGAGAAGGAAAAAGAGATATTGGAGACTTTCCAAAAAGTTGAAGTCACTATACCATTGCTAAAGACTATCAAACAAATACCAAGGTATATCAAATTCATGAAAGCACTATGTACACATAAGAGGAAACTGAGAAGTGATGAAAAATTAGTGATGGGTGAGAATGTGTCTGTGGTATTTAGAAAGAAGATGCCTCGAAAATGTTGAGATCCAGGTATGTTTACCATTCCTTGCAAAATTAGGAATATTGTGATCAATAGAGCTATGTTGGATTTGGGTGCTTCGATTAATATGATGCCTCGTTCATTTTATATTTCTTTAAATTTGGATCTCTGAAAGAAACGAGTGTGATAATACAATTGACTAACCACACTAATGCTTATCTTGATGGTGTGGTCTAGGATATTTTCATTCAGGTGAATAATGTAGTGTTTTCTGCAGATTTCTATGTTGTGGATATGAATGATAACACTTCATATAATCCGATACCTATCTTATTGAGGAGACTGTTTCTTAATATGGTTCAAACTAAGATTGATGCTCATAAGGGTACCCTCATAATGGAATTTGATGGGGAAGTGATTCATTTCAATATTTTTGATGCCATGAAACATCCTCCTGATGATCATTATGTTTTTCTATTGAAGTGATTGATCCTTATGTATAGGAAATGTTTAAATTAAATTTCAAAGATCATTTTGAAATAGTCTTAACCAAAAAATGAAAGTATAAGCCAACAATGATGTTGAAATGGGAGAAGAGCTAATGGAAATGATAGTTGCTTTGGAATCATTAAATACTTCTTAGAAAAGGTATGATTTGGCTTCTATAAAATTATCTGAATCTCACCAAAAGTTGTTACTTTCTAATGTGCAAGCATCGGAATTAGAATTGAAGCCACTTCCTACACACCTGAAATATGCTTATTTGGGAGATAAGCAAACCCTTCCAGTCATCATTTCGGTAGAGTTGAATTAAAATTAAGAGGAGAGGCTAGTTCGAATGCTAAAAGAGCATAAGAAGGCCATCGGGTGGACTATTGCAGATATCCAAGGGATAAGCCCATCTATTTGCATACACCACATCTTGTTGGAGAAGGAGCCAAAATCTACAAGGCAAGCTCAGCGTAGGCTGAAGCCTCTAATGATGGAAGTTATGAAGAAAGAGGCGTTGAAGCTTCTCGATGCTGGGGTTATCTAACCGATTTTTGACAGTAAGTGGGTGAGTCCTGTCCAAGTGGTTCCAAAAAAGTCTAGAATGATCGTTGTGACAAACCAAGAAGCTGAGTTGGTTCCCACCTGATTGCAAACCAGGTAGCGAGTATGTATTGATTATAGAAAGTTAAATTCTACTACTTGTAAAGACTACTTTCCCCTTCCTTTTATTGATCAGATGCTTAAAAGATTGGTTGGTTATGACTATTATTCCTTTTTAGATGGCTTTCAAGGTTATCCCAGATCCTGATTGCATCAGAAGATTAGGAGAAGACCACTTTTACATTCCCATTCAGTACGTTTGCTTACCGAAGCATGCCATTTAGATTATGTAACGTACCTGCCATGTTCCAAAGGCATATGGTAAGAATTTTTTCAAATATGTTGAGAAGATTATTGAGGTATTCATGGATGATTTTAGTATGTATGGATCTTCTTTTGATGAATGTCTTGAGAATCTTGTCATTATCTTGAACTATGTATAGAAACTAACCTTGTGTTGAACTGGGAAAAATGTCATTTTATAGTGGATCAAGGAATAGTTTTAAGCTATATGATATCTACAAAGGGTCTTGAAATAGACAAGTCCAAAGTTGATCCTATTTCTTCTTTACCTTACCCTTTTATTGTGAGGGAAGTGCGTTCTTTTCTTAGGCACGTAGGTTTTTATTGATGGTTCATTAAGGACTTTTCTAAGATTGCTGCACCACTATGCAAGCTTCTTCAAAAAGATGTCTCCTTTGAGTTCGACGAGAATGGCAAGGAAGCATTCAACAAACTTAAAGAGCTTCTGACATCCCCACCAGTGATTCAATTGCTAGAATAGAACCTCCCCTTTGAGATCATGTGTGATGCAAGTGATTATGCAATGAGAGAAGTTCTAGGACAAAGAGTGGAAAAATCTTTGCATTCTATCTGCTATGCTTCCAAGACCCTAAACCCAACCTAATTGAATTATTTAACTACTGAAAAAGAACTCTTATTTGTGATTTGGCTTTGGAAAAGTTTCGATCGTATTTTCTTAGTGCCAAAGTGATTGTTTATTCTGACCATGCAGCTTTACAATACTTACTCATGAAGAAGGAAGCAAAACCAAGGCTGATTAGATGGATTCTCCTCCTTCAAGAATTCCACTTGGAAATTAGAGATAAGAAGGGGGTAGAAAGCGTGGCGGTGGACAATCTTAGTCGATTGATTAAGGAAGAAGATGATATCCCCCTACGAGAAACCTTTTAAGATGAGTAATTATTTTATGCCGAAGCAACACCACCATGGTATGCCGACATTGTTAATTTTTTAGTTACTAATAAATTACCTATTAGTTTGTCAACGGCTCAGAGGGATAAGTTATGTGGTGAAACAAAGTATTACATATGGTATGACCCATATCTTTGGGGACAATGCGCAGATCAAGTAATCAGAAGGTGTGTACCAGAAAATGAAACATCCTCAATCTTAGCCTTCTGCCATTTGTATACGTGCAGAGGACATTTTAGAGTGAAAAGAACAACTTGTACAGTTTTGGAGAGCGTTTTCTACTAGCCATCGTAGTTTAAAGATGCATATACCTTCTGCAAATCCTATGTTAGATGCCAACAGTCAGGTAAGCTATCTCGTAAGGATCAATTGCCACAAACTCCTTTATTTTTCTATGAAATTTTTGACAATTGGGATGCTGACTTTATGGGAGCTTTCCCTCCGTCATTTTTCTTTACTTATATATTGCTTTCAGTAGATTATGTCTCTAAATGGGTGGAAGCCAAGGCCACTAAGACTAATGATGCAAAGGTTGTTGTAGATTTTATTAAAGCTAACATTCTTTCTAGGCTTGGGATACCAAAAGCAATCGTTAGCGATAGAGAAACCCACTTTTGTAATAGGGTAACGGAAGCAATGTTCAAAAAATATCACATCTCACACAAAGTTTCCTCTACTTAGCATCCCCAAACCAACGAGCAAGCTGAAGTCTCAAATCCTGGAGAAAATTGTGCATCCCAATAGGAAGGATTAGAGCATAAGACTGGAAGACGCATCATGAGCCTATAGGAAAGCTTACAAAATGTCAATTGGGATGTTACCGTATAGACTAGTGTTCGGTATGCCATGTCATCTTCCAATGGAATTACAATATAGAGAATATTGGGTTATCAGAAGATGCACTATGAATTTGGACGATGCGGGAGTACATAGGAAGTTACAGATTCAAGAGTTCGAAGAGAAAAGGAACGGGTCATATCAAAATGCAGTGATATGTAAGGAGAGGACAAAAACTTTTCATGATAAGATGATTTTGCCAGAAAGTGTTACTATATCATTCCAAACTCAAACTCTTTCTAAGTAAGTTGCATTCTTGTTGGGTTGGTCCATTTATTATCATTCATATCTTTCCTTTTGGTGCAGTAGAGATACAGAATCTCAAAACTAACAAGACATTTAGAGTGAATGATCATCGCTTCAAGCCTTATTATGAGGGCTTACAAATGGAGGATTTGGAGGTGTTGATGCTGTAAAATGTGACTGGTGTTGCTTGATGCACACAACTGGAGGTCGAGCTAACGATGTTAAACAAAGGTGCTGTTTGGGAGGCAACCCAAGGGGAGTTAATTTTTATCTTTTACTATTTTCATGAACTGCTCTACTTCTTCCATTTGATTTTACATTGAGGACAATGTAAGTTTTGAGTGTGGAGGTAGGGTATATTAGTTTTATGCATGTTTTTTAATCTTAATTATAACTTATATGACTTCTTAGGCAGTTTTTAAAATCAAACGAGCCAAATCAAAAATTTTCTTGTTTTCTATTACTTTTAATATTATTTAGTCATAATTAGAGTGTAAATTGATTAGTAAAAGCAATAGCAAAATTTGGCATGTACTTTTGCTCTTATGGTTAGTTAATATGCATTATTCTTAGAAGAGTGGTGACTAGTGGTAGATAAAAACCAGTGAAGTTTTGAGCCGTATTAGACTGTCACATCTATATCAGTCTCACTGTTTTGTTTGTTATATGTGACCATGAAATTTACTGGCATACTTTGCATTGATTTTCTATTTGAGACCATATTTTTATCACAAGAATTTTTATGAAAATGATTAGGCATTCTTTGTTGATTATGAGTTATATTAGCCAAATAGCCCACTCATTCCCACTCATTTATGTGAATTTTCGTTTGCTAACCCCGTTTAAGCTTTATTATAATTTTCTTTTATATAAACCACATTACATGCACCTAAACAAATGCCTTACCCAAGCCTTAAAGCAAGTGGAGCATTTGTTAATTTTTGATGAATGTGATTGTACAAAAGCCTAAGTGTAGGGATATATATACATATGGGGTGGTTATATTTGTTAAAATTCCATATTATAAATCCTATATTAATGTAGCTTCTATCTCTTTTATTTTTTAAAAAAGAAGAAAATGAGTTTGAATAAAAGTATCAAGGAGGAATTACAATTGTTATAAAAAGTTGTTAATAGTTTATCCTCCTTAAGTTGTATTGATTGGGTGTTTGAATATATTACATATGATGCAGATGTGGTTTTGGATGGAGCACTTTTTTGTTATGTTCATGTGGATTAAGGTGTGAGAGCTAAATTAAGTTGTGAAACATAATTGTTGCATTCTTTATAGCTGACAATACCCAGTTTTGAATGAATGCTAGCTTGTGTACTTGATATCTCATTGAGTATTACTTTTGCTTCACTAGCTTGATGGATTTTATGCTACATTAACCAAAATACACCTCACCTTACCTTTGCCTACATTACAACCTTAGAAAAGTCTTTTGATTCATAATTATGCATGTGACTCTTAGTTGTGGAGAAATGAAATGATATGCAAAGTTGTGGATTGTTATGATCATGAATAGTGTTTAAGTGTACCCCTAGAAATATTTTGTTTAAACACCTTTTGTCTAAGTCTACCTTTAGATGACTTTATTTCTAAGGGTAGTGAATATTAATTGATCATGAGTAGAAGCTTTGAATGTTGAGTTTTTGTTTTAGGTTTTGAAAGTCATTCATCTTTACTTATGGCTATCTATTCCTAGGAAACATGGAAAATGAATAAAAGTTTTGGTTTATGATTTTAGTTTTGACGATTTGCCCGAGGATAGTTTTGACACGTGTTTAAATGTTGATTCATTTGATATACTACACTCAGTGATTAATGCCTTAGAAATGCTTAAGATACTCATTTTAGCTCATATTTGATTTTAAGTACACTTAGGAAGTCATCCGAAAGCATGTTCATTAAAGCCATCTTTTCCATTTGCATATTCACTTTTCTTTGTGGAACAAAAATGATAAATATTAGAGCAAGTAAAGACAAGAAAACTGAAATGATGAAACTGCATGGAAATTACATATGATGATAGCCCCATGCAACTTGTTTTATGGGAATTAATGAAGACAAGAGGCAGCACAATATGAAGGAAACATTGTAGCAGATGCACACACACACATTAAAACAATGTAGCTGATAGAAGGAAGGAAGGATTTGCGTGAACATCGGCAAAAATGCAAACAACATATAATCAACGTTCTTACCAATATAGATAATGTCTGCATTCAACTCAGACAACCTTTATGTTTAACGCAAATGTTATACGGGGCTTTTAAAGATTGAAATGAACAGTAACTGGAGTGAACAATAGGGTGGACTAAAAACTAAATAAAAAGAAAGAGTAGTGCAGAGAACAAGAGGGGGAGGAGTTGCGATTCTCTCTTCGTTCTTTCACTACTGAAGTAGCTATAAAGAAGATGGTTAATGTTTAGAGTATAAAAATGGAGATGAAAGGCTAGCTTCTTGAAGCCAGTTCAACAGGAATGTCAATGTCAAGTCATGATTAAGATATTTTATCATTTTAATGTTGTAATTTCTTTTCAGATTGTTGTGTTTTTGGTGTTGATTTGAACAAGTTTTAGGATGAATGATCTTAATACATTATTTTTATTGTTCTGTTTCAAACCTTTTGCTAAAATATTGAATGTAATCCATAGTTATTACTTTTGATGTTTGTGAGTAGCATCTAATGATCTCGTGTTGTTAGGAATAATATAACTTAGATTAGATAACCCAAATGTATGAGGTTACTACTTATATTGATTGTTTTCCACATCATAATGTAGCTACTAAATGTAGAGATCATATCCTAGATTATTTGGTAGTTAAGTTCAATTAATGATCATATCTTGATTTTAAAAAACTAAGGAAAAACGAGTATTAATAGAGTGTTTTATTAGTCTCAGATCGATCGCCTAAAGAGAGTTGTAAAGATGTTAGGATGATGAAATATGTTTGATCGTGTTTAGACTGAGGTTAAACGTAAAACTAGACTTTAAATATATTCAACAGTTTGATCAGTTTCAATTGCTTCTTTTAATTTGTTTTCGATAGTTTACTTTTATTTTATTTTCTAATTTGCTAAAAATCCAAAAACTCCCCCTTTTTATATTTTCCTTGCATCAATTAATTTTGTTACAAAAATTAACTAAACATTCCTTGTGGATTCAATCCCGACTCACCATAACTACAAATTTTAGTGTACAGAGTTAGGTAAATTTTACAGTGCACTCGACATGCACTATCAGATACGTAAGAATCTTACAACATGGTGGAATAACCAATTACAATGTTTGACTACGCTAGGCCAGACCTAACTAGTACGGGATCAAGCATAGTGAGACTGATTGTTTAGGTGAATAACTTTGAGATCACGTTGAGCATCATGTAGATGGTGTAACAGTTAGTCTAGTTTAATGGACTCTGCTGTAAAGAGCCCAATCCAACTTCGTAGAGATCTGTGATACATTTAAAGTCAATGGAGCAAATGACAACACCATTAGTCTACGTCTAGTTTCATTCTCTCTAAGAGGAAAGGCTAAGCAGTGGTTGAATTTGATGTCACATTCATCACTTACTACATGAGAACAAGTGGCAGAATTTTTTTTACTGAAGTACTTGCCCTTTGCCAAAATTGTAAAGCTAAGGAATGATATCTCATTATACTCCCAAATTGATGGTGAGTCACTAGCCCGCATCACAGAATACCATTGTGGATGCAAATCCAAACCTTTTACAATGAGATATTTCAAATTACAAGGTAGTCAATAGATGTAATAGCTAGAGGGACACTGAACAATAAAACAACTGAAGTAGCCCAAGAGTTGATAGAAGATATGACCATGAATAACTACCAATGGTGATCAGCTAGAGCACAAACTATTAGGCCAGTGGGAGTGTATGAAGTAGATACAGTGGTGTAGTTGTCAAGTTAACATATATAGGTTGATTTATGTTTTGTGGGTAATTTAGTATGTTTTTAGTTGTTAATTAGATTATTTGTGCATATTTACGTTTAAAATTATGTCAATTTGATTATTTGCTTGTGTTTTCTAGTGTTATGTGGTTTAGAGCATGTTATCGGGCTTTAAGATTTTTACGTTGGAGAAAGCTAGGAGGAGCAGCCAAGGTCATGATCATAACATACTAGTTACCGTTATAACAGAAGCAACCTGGCCAGGGTCACGATTATGACACCCTTGTCACGATTATGAAAAAAGCCAAACAAGACCAGATTATGATCGTCATATATCTGTCACGATTGTGATAAAAGCCCAATTTCAAGTGTCACGATCATGACATACATATCACGATCATGACAAATGTGATAGTAGACGCAGGGACTGCTTTTGAACTCATTTTCTTGAGGATTATTTCAGACATTTGAGCCCGATTAAAACCTAGTCTTTACCTGAAAAAGCCCTAAGGCTATAAAAGACAAAAAGAATGACCTTGTTAGACCCCATTTTTGGTGTCTAACTCACTCTCTAATACCAAACAATGATGGTGCTCGGGTCTGATAACTTATTACAAAGCTACTTAACGAGGGTATCGGGAACAGAGACCCCTAAAGAAAAGTTAGCCACGACCAACCCTTTTAGCTTCGCCGAGGCAAACACTGAAGGTTAAGTGAAAGACCTGTCTGGAAAAGTTTGCCGTGGCTAAGATCGAAATTCGCCGCGGTGAAACCTTCAAAGATCAAGTAGAAAGTCCCTCAGGAAAAGTTCGTCGCGGCTAACCCTTTTACCTTTGCCGCGCCAAACACTGAAGGTTAAGTGGAAGAGCTCTCTGGAAAAGTTCGCCGCAGCCAAGTTCGCCGCGGCCAAGATCAAAACTCGCCACAGTGAAACCTTCGAAGATCAAGCAGAAAGTCTCTCAGGAAAAGTTTGTCGCGGCCAAAGTCTGGCTTCGTTGTGGCGAAACCTTCAAAATGGACCTTAAACATCCAACATCTTCACTAAGTTTACAAACACATACACATACATTTTCCACAAAAACCATAGCAATTCATCCAATGATAGTGTGAACATATAAAATAAACTTTTCTCAAATCTCACTACTGAATCAAACGAAGTTTATACATAGCTTTAGTTACATATCAACAATTACATCAATACTTAATACAAAATACAAATGGATGCTCATGTTCGATATGCCTATAAAGCTATCTAAAATGTTCACTAACTTAGTAAAAATGTCTCTAACTATTTTGGAGTTCCCGATGCCTTGCAAGGATTGTCAACTTTCTCGTTCTGCACTTAAGGAGGGAAAAGGATAGGTTGAGTTACACGGCTCAGTGGCTAATACATTTATAGCCATCAACAATCAATCACAATTCAAGCATATGTACATCTATAGCTATCAATTTAAGCATTCTCAATCTATTATAGCAATTCAATCTTTTATCAATTTAGCTCAAAACTCATAACACATAACATAGACTTTAGCCATTAAACATAACACTCAAACGCATCATACTTGACAATTAAAAGATGCAATGCACAAACAAATGGCTCGAGAGTTTCATGGAACGAAATGGAGAAACTAAAGTTTCTACCAAGAACAAAATGAGTCCAATTTCTCAGGATCTCGTGGGCTCAAGTGGGCATCCGGGAGAAGGCTATAGGTCAACGTGCACGTGACTAACGAAATGGGTTCCTCTCTTATACGAAATGGGTTCCTCTCTTACCCAATCACAAAAAGATTTTATGCTCAATACAGTTAATCACAAATCTATAATCTAATGCTTCTTTTACTTCTTTCTTCTTTCCTTTTATACAAATATCATAACCTTTTTTTCAAGGCATAACATAATCATAA
>JAOQML010000196.1:28939823-28950648 GCA_027568935.1 Erythroxylum urbanii | reverse complement strand
CAATCGTTGTTCACAAGTGCATGAGCATGAGATGTGGTTTTTTTTTTTCTAACTTCTCCGATTGACCTCACTTGGACTCGTTTCTCAGGTCCGACCCGTTCTATGAAAACGGGATGTTACATTTAGGGTTTAGGGTTTTAAGGTTTAGGGTTTAGGGTTTTAGGGTTTTTGAGTGTTATATGTTTTAGAGCATATTATCAAGCTTTAATTTTGTGCATTTGAGGTGTTTTGATGTGTTTGTTAGTGTTTGAGACCAAGTAAAGAAGATTGGAGAAGATTTGGAGAAAGCTCGAAGGAGGAGCCAAGGTCACGGTCATGACAAAAACAACCCAACTAGGGTCACAATTGTGACAGAAGTCAAAAAAGACTAGGTCACGATCGTGACATATCAATCACCATTGTGGTAGAAGCCCAATTTCAAGTGTCACGATCATGACATACCTATCATGATCTTGGCATGCGCGATAACAGACACGATACTACTTCCAAACTCATTTTTTTAGAGTTGTTTTAGACATTTGGGCCTAGTTAAAACCTAGTCTTTACCTAAAAAAGCCCTAGGACTATAAAAGACAAAAAGAATGACCTATTCTAGAGAGCCTCCATTTGCCACTTTTGGAAAGAACTAAGGAAGAGGAGAGAAGAGTAAAAACGAGGAGAGAAGATGAAGGAGATGTTGTTATTGCTGCCACTCTCAGTCCACTCCAAGTTATCTTTCTCATTCCATCTTGTTATTTCTTTCATTTGATGTATAAGATGGACATGATGATAATGAATTGGGGTTTAAGGATGTTCTAAACTCTTTTTGGGATTTGTTCTTGAATCAATGTTAATTTGAATAATTTTGATTTTAATGTGTTGGATACTGTGATTATTTGTCGTATTTGCATGCTTCGGTAATAAATCAAGAGAGTGAACCAATAGCAAAATGATTAGGTTAGGTAATGAGAGTTAAACAATCTAATAGATCACACAAACAATCAAATCGGTAATTTATACGAAGAGAGATCTAGTGTGAGGACCCGATTGTAGAGTGCTTAAGATCTAATTGGATGTGTAGCTTATTTGCTAATTGAGAGATTGCAAATTCCTTAATTTAATTCAGTTAGGGTTTATAATTTAGGGTTTAAATATTAGAACTCAAGAGAGAATAATCCACCTTTCGAGATTCTAAGATCAATATCAAATTAACTCAAAAGTAATCAAGTTAGCATTAGATGATAGGATAAATCCCCTTTTCTCATAATTAGTTAATCTTCTTTATGTGATTTTCAATTTGTTAATTGGTTGTGCTCAATCTTAATTTCCTTACATTAATTTAGAATTGCAATTTCAATCGATCCATATTCAATTGTTTAGATTTCTGCTTATTTTTATTTTCATTTTAATTACAATTTATGGACCTTAAACTAATTTAGGATTCATTAACTAAGTCCTCATGGGATTGGCACCTTAATTACTATGCTTATGATCGTACACTTGTGAAACATTTAGTTTATAAGATTAAAACTTACTCAACACAAGTCAAGTGGAGGCCCTAAGCAAAAAGATAGATATATTGACTACAACTCCATAAGGAAGGGTGATGTAGCATGAAGCATGCAAGCTAAGTCACTAAGGACAAGAATGTCAATCACTTCAGCCTGAACAAGTACATTATTTGGGGAATAATCTGAGACCCCAAAATAATCCTTATAATAATATTTACAATCCTAGTTGGAGGAATCACACTTACTTTTCATGGGGTAATCAAGGACAATAAAGAAGCAACCCTCCACTGGATTCTAACATTAAGCATCTCAACTAGGGAAGCCTAATATAGATGAGTTGATTATGGAATTAATTTAAGAATCAAAGATAAAACATCAATAAACGGATGCATCCATACGAAACTTAGAGGTTAGAATTGACCAATTGGCAAAGTTAGTGACAGAGAGACCGAAGGCGAGTTTGTTAAGCATAACAGAGACAAATACTAAAGGAGAATAATGAAGAAGAAGCTCCAAGAAGAAGAGAAGGAATTGACTATTGAGAGTCACTAGAAAGCTTAATGTGTATTTTACTTCAAGAGAGTCAAGGAGTACCGACTTACACTTCCATATCCTATCAAAGCAAAGAGAAAATCATTGAAGGCAGAGTTAGATAAAGGCCTTGATGTTTTAGAACAATTAAAAAGGGAAATTTCCCTTGTTGAACCTCGTTTGCAGAAATCAAAGAGTACTGAATCATTTAAAGAGACAACACTAAACAAGGAGGACTTAAAGAAGTTAGAGATTGAAGCGTTAAATGAGGAGATAGGTAGTTTAAGAGTGGATAAGGACTTATTCGACTTAGGGGTCGGTATAAATATGATGCCTTATACCTTATTTAAAAAAATTAGGATAGGAGAACTTGAACCAATTAGGATATCTGTAAATGGCTAATAGAACATTAACATGACTTAGGGGAATCATAGAAGATGTACTTGTTAAGGTTGATAAGTTCACATTCCCAACTAGCTTTATAATTATATACATAAAAGAGGATTTAGAAATACCTTCAGTCCTCGAACGACCATTCCTAACAACTGCCAAATCAATTATAGATGTTGATCCAAACAAGTTAACCTAAAAGTAGGGGACAAAGAGGTTTAATTTAAACTCTTTGATGGCAAAAGTAATTCTCTCAAATTTTTGGATGCTATTAAGGCCAACGAGTGATGTTATGATGTTTTACAGGGCTCTATATATAAGAATCCAAAAGAACTATTACATATTTAAAGAAATAAACCAAAGGATAAGAGTAGCGGAAAGCATCAGAAAGTAGACCACCTATAGGTTATGGAGCCCATAGTAAGGCTATAGCAATGCAATTTATATAAGCCACCATGAGCAAAAGAGATACGTCAAGCTTATGACCGCACCGTAAAGACGCACTACATGGGAGGGAACCTATAAGTTAGTTTTAGTTTCATTTTCATATTACTTTGTTTTTTAAAATAATAAATGATAATATATTCACAATAACAGAAACTATTACACCATTACAATAAGTTTCATGTGAAGCAAAAACCTAACTAAGATTCAATGTACAAAAAGGTATTGAGGAGAAAATCATATCCTGAAGAAGATAAAAACATCAACTAATTATAAATGCAATTTTTGTTTGATGTCCAAGTTGAGTTGATTCTTTGAGTTCTTGGCAATAGTTGTTGCTCTTAGCTAGTTGATTTTGTTTTCATTTTATTATAGGATTTAATTAATTGAATTTTATTTAAAATGTTTTAGGATATAAAAATTAAGCATTTTGAGGAAAATTTGTGCATAATTGTAACTTTAGAGGAATGTGTGTTATAAGTCATATTGCTAAATTGCATAATTTTCATGATTAAGCATTAAGTTTAAAGTTGCAAACATTTACAAAGAGTTACTTGCTCTCTGGGCACACTAGTGTAGTTTTACACACTTTGATACACTCCCGTGTACCAAAACTTTTAAACACTCGAAAAGTTGTAACTTAGTGAAATACACAGTTTAATACATAGTCGTGTATTAGAATGTGTACTCTCGTGACACACCTTGAAAACCCCTAACTTCTCAGGTTTTTAATTCTTTCTTTTCCCTCTCTTGTTGTTGTCATAACCTTTGCTTTCTTTAACCCTAATTTTTGCATTTTGCTCGCAATCTATCGACACCAAAGTAAGTATTCTTTTCAATTTCAATTGTTTATACATGCTTAATTAGGTGTTTTGTGTTATTTAGGATAATTATGAGTGAAAATGCTTGAATTGAGAAATTGGGGATTTAGGCAAATTTTTGTGATTTATTGTCTGATTATTGTTTAATAGTTGGTTTTAATCTTTACCTATTTGATTTCATCATTTAATTTGATTAATTGCCTACAAATTAGGTTCGAATTTAACTTTAATTGCGGAACTTTGTGATTTCTATTCACTTTAATTTCAATAATTTTTATGTTTAATTAGGTTAATTAATTATTGTTCACATTAATTAAGACTGTGTGTTTAATTGCATGGATTTAGTGCTTAATTGCGTCAATTTTGTGAAATCTTGGTAAGGGTGTAAAGGTTTATGTTTTTGATAATTAACTATATTTATACCCCATATTTGATGTATTTTTGCTTGATATTTTATACTTTATTGTATATTTGGTACTTAATTTGCTTTAAGTGTGTTTATAAGTTATAATTGCTTTCACAAACTTAAAAGAGAAGAATTTGGATGAAATGTGACGAAAAACTAAATTTTGAAGCAAAGAAGGGATAAACGATTGTTCGTTAGCCTATGTATTCTCTCAAACTACGTAGAATTAAAAATTCGGGTTTTTTTGGGTTATAAAAAGTCTAATACATCGTTGTGTATTAGACCGTGCATTACCCATAACCTTAAAAATTACTATAAAAAGATGTGTTTAGAGGCAAAATAGGAGAGCAGACTTGTATAGATGTTCAAAGACCTTGAGAGGCAACTCAAAGGTTGATTTTGATCGAAAGAAGTGGAAAACATAAAGAAATTGTCAAAAGATCCAAGAGAATACAAGATCAAACCTCGACCTTATAAAAAACATTCGATAGGAGATAAAAGGGAGATTTAGAATTATGAACCCTTCATTTTCTATTCTTTTTTCTTTTGTTTATGTCTGATTTTATAACCCATATTTATGCTTTAACATGTTTTGATTCTTTATTTAATGCAATTGTTTTGATTGATCTATTGTGATTCGATTAAGTGTTTAAAATGTCCTAATAGTTTTGGAATATTAGTGCATAATCTAATTTCATATCATAGAGATTGAAAAATCCTTTTATGAATAGATCTACTGTAATTGAAATGATATGATTGCAACCCTAGAGATAGGATATCATAAATCCTTCATATTAAAGTCAAACCTAATAACGAAATTCATAATTTGATAAAGCAATTCGATAAAATTTAACCTGAGTAATTTAGTTGATAACCTTAGGATTAGTTGTTATTAGACTTGAGAGAGCTATTAGCATACCATAGATATTTCCATAGTTCAATAGTTAGTAAATTGATAATATAGTAAAAGATAAACTAGCTAAGGGGATTCATAACCTAGACACTAATTTTTTATATCGATAAGTTTCTAAATGAATTCTTTATTTCTTTGATTCAATATTACTGCTTATTTTATTTTATTTGTTTAAGTGTTATTTTCTTTAATTAAAAATCAAATCAAATTCATAGACTAGATAATAAGACAATGATAACTACTAGTATTCATCGCCTTTGTGGGATCAACCTATACTTGTTGGTACTAGCTATAACTATGTCGTGCACTTGTGATTAATTCATAATTGACACACTTAGAAAAAAAGTCAATCAATTATGTATCCTACTAATGTGTCACAAACTATTATACATCATATGTATTAACTTGAGGTTCTTATTCCATCTGGATGTGAATTTACAACTCTTGAACTTCTCTAAGTTCTACCTCACTCTCACTACTTTCCTTAAAAATAAATTCTCTTTCTAAGAATGTAGCATGTCTTAATATAAACACCTTTTTCTTAAGAGGATAGTAAAATTGATATCTGATACTCTCTTTTGGATATCCCACAAATTTGCATTTATTTGATTTAGCTTGAAGCTTATCAAATATTTCATGCTTCGCATAAGCATCATGGAAGTACCATATCTAATAAAGAACAATGTCTCCTCTCAAATACTCCATTATATTGTGGAGTTTCAGGAGGATTCCAATATGAGAGACTCTCATTCTCTTTAAGTAACACAAAACTTGTGGTCTAAGTATTCATAACCTCAATTTAATCTAAGTGTCTTAATACTTTTACAAGTTTGTTTCTCAACCTCAAGTTTAAAATCTAATTTTCAATTGATTCAGACTTTTATTTCATTAATTACACGTAGTAATATCTAAAGTGTTCATCTGTGAATGTAATGAAATATAATAATCCACCTCCAGCACAAGTGTATGTAGGGCCATATATTTCTAAATGTATAAGCTCTAACAACTTATTGGTATGTTCTCTCTTTTCATTAAAGGGTAGTTTGGTCATCTTTTCCAACAAACAAGATTCACAAGTTTCATATGATTCACAATGAAAAGGATCCAAATATCCCTCTTTATATAACTTTGTAATTCTAGTTTTGTTGATATAACCTAACCTACAATGTCATAAATAAGATGGATTTTGATTATTTAACTTACTTTTCTTGCTATTTATGTTAAGTATTGACTTTCAAGATCTAATTCATTGAAACCAATTGTTAGTAATCTAGATCCACAATAAATACCATCTTCATAAAAATAACAACTCTTAATAATAAAGACAAATCCATTCAAATCTAAATGAGAAATAGAAAATGATGTTTCTAATAATAACTAGAACATAATAATAATCATTGGTTATAGTTCAAGCTCAGAAGGTAAAGTTATACTACAAGTTCCTACAACTAATGCAGCAATTCCAGCTCTATTTCCTACTCGTAGGTCCACTTTGCTTTTCCTCAATGATCTACTCCATGTTGACATATACATGTTATTGAAAATATGAGAACTACATTGAGTATCTAATACATAAGAATATGAAACAAAAGTAGAAAGATTGATCTCAGTCACAAACATATATGAAGAAATAGCTTCCTTAAGCTTCTTATCTTTTAAGGTAGTAAGATAAGATAGGCAGTTCTCCTTCTAGTGTCCATTAACTCCATAGTGAAAACACGTGCCCTTATCATTTTTATTTTTCTTAACACCACCTTTTGAATTTACTACTCTAGTAGAAGCCTTCTAATTTTTGTTATTATTCTTCTTAAAGCCCTTTTCCTTGCTCTTAGGATAATCTAAAACAAAAACAATTAGGTTCCTTATTAAGGCACCCCTCTGTAGTCTAGTTAGCTTGTAGCATCCATGATTATCCTCAATGTCAAATTAGTACTCATCTTCTTTTAATAACAGAGAGTAAGTAGTTTATACCATAAAATCAAATAAAATAAGGGCTTTAAAAATATTTGATTACTCCCACTATTCTATTCAAAATAATAGCCCTCACTATTAATAAAATCAAATAAAATAAGGAGTTTAATAATATTTGATTACTCCCACTATTTTATTCAAAATAATATCCCTCATTATTAAATTAAAAATTATCAAATAGTTTCTTAGTGGATTAGGATCCCATTTAAAAATAGTTGAAATTGAGTTTGTTCAACAAACTAACTAAATTTAAATCAAGTAGATAACAGCTTTATTGATCTCATTTTATGCGACTCATAGATTCGTTAAGTGACAACTCTTTGCAAAATATATCACATATATTATTCCTATTCCTGCCTCCTAATTTATATAATCATAAGTTTGCTCATCCAAATTATATAAATTTAGTTAAGTAGAACCTATTAATTTAAGATAAAATATATTTAGGTTAAAGGGGCCTTAAGTTTACTCAACAACTCTTACAATAAATAGAACTATGATTTTATTCTTAAATAATCCGTTATAGCTATCATGTTCTTAACATATACTTAATATTTAATTGAGGGATTTGAAATTTTAAAAATATTAGGTCTCATCAAAATAATATATTCTCATTATATTAATAATTTCTAACTTAATCTAATTATGAAAAAAAATCCATTAAAACCTTTGCTTCATTCTAATTATTGATTTAATAACTAATTTAATTTAGTAATTCAATTTCTTGAAAAATTAAACTAAATTTCAAAATATTCCTAATAATAATTGCCTTTTGAAAGCAATTTTCAAATATTTAGAATTTTTCAATTTATTAAAAATTTAACTAATTTAATCTCAATTAAATTAATTTAATTAAAATTAACGCTTAAAACATATAAAAATCAAATAAAAATTGTGGGAGCTGTCTGGCATGTGATGTAATCGGCCCAATCAACCCGTATCGTTGACTGGCATCTGTGTTGCATGTGCCAGTAGCATCTACTATATACACTTGTTCCCGATGTGGTCCCATCAATTTTTAGATTAAGGTTTTCCTTTTCTAGAATGTCGCCGCCACCTCTTTATGTTAGTTTTCTGCTCCATCGCTAATGTTTCCTACTGGAGTTGCACCGTTGTCTCCATTAAATGTCAATTGTGGGCAAATACCCTTGCTAATGACCACAATCGTCAATGGTGACGGAGGGCGACATACCAGTCGCGATTCACCACAAATATAAACCCTCTCTAGCAACGATTTGCCACATGTGAAAAAGTCATCATAAGGGACGCATACGTCTCCTGCCATCATTCTACCAAAAACAACATCCTCATTCTTCTAGGTTGCCATGCAAAGTTTTCAGAACAAAAACAACCAGAAGGAATAAAAAGGAGAAATGCATCGCAGTTCTGATTTTACTATTGCATGATCTGATTTTGTTCCAAGTCAAAAATATTCAGTCCAAAATCACATGCACAATAATCCAAGTTCTAGATTTTAGATTTCCATATGCAGAGAAAAACGAAAGGAGACGCACATAAAAATTTCCAAAAAATAGTTTCACAATTAATTAAATCATTAACCGTAATAAAATAAATTTGATTTCCAGACTTAATTTTTTTATCAAATCAATAACAATCAAGAAATTAATTCAAGTTAAACAATTAAAGAAGACTTTGATACCAATATTAGGAAACCAATCGTAATCGAATCACAACTACAACGAAAAAATAAAATTATACAATTTTCGATTGGATCCTAATAATTAAATAACTTGAAAAAATTGAATAAAAAATGAAATTGTACCTTATTCAATATTTCTATTATAATACTTTTGAACCTTTTTTGATTTGTCAACCACAAGTTGTTAACGCGTCTAGCCTCTAATAATATCCAAAGAGGAGTCAAAAACACTAAACTCTATGAAAGGAACTAGCAGGAATATTAGCTCCCTTATGCTTATTCTATATATAGAAAAAGCATTAGGGTTTTAATTTTTATTAAAATTAAATACATTAATTATAATTAAAGTCAAACTCTAATTATAATTTATTTTATTATATTAAAATCAAATATCTCATATTTTATCTCTAAATTTTGTCAAAATTTATAATTAAGTTCAACTTAATTAAAATTAAATTTTCTCTTTTAAACTGCTCTTTATGTGTGACCCATTAGGTTCCTAATATATTGGCAATGCTTACAAATTATTATTCAAGTTCATAATTAGAATTAAATAAATTAAAACTCATTTTATTTTATCTTCAATTCTTCAATTAAACAATTTATAATTATAGATCAAGATTGACGTTTAACAACATGTCATGACTACCCAAATATCAAGAATGCCAAATTGTTTTGACTTAATTTGTCCATGTATGATAATGATTTATAATTTAATCTTATGGTCATTCAATGTTCTAATTGGGTAGAGTATAAATATAGTATCTACTCTTTTGAATCAAATCATATTCGTTCTTGTTAATTAATAATTAATTTAAAATTGATATTTGAAAACACTCTTTCAAATGTCAATTCACTTTGGCCAGAGAATTCCTTAAACCTCTACTAATTAAGAACAATAGAACATTCTCTCTAATTATTTTAGAGTGTTGAATCTTTTATTGAATTATTCAACTATCTCTATATAGTTTATACTACATACAAGTAGTACTGACTGAATTACCTAAAATAGGATAGTTCATAAGTAGTATCAAAAGACAATAATTCTCACGTGAGATACTTTGGTAATCTCAAATCTAAGGATTCAACTATTATAATGAGGAAACTCATAGACCATAAGTAATATTCTATTTAGGAACTTCATAATCAGGTCAGTTCAATGAACTTATTCTTTAATAAGCGCCTATGCATTAGTATAAGTATCCCCATACTTTAATTTATAAGATCAATTACTTTCTTCATAAGAAAGAAATATAATATGTGCTATTTTTACCATTTTATTAATATACGTCTTAATGAAAATATAACAAAGAATAATTTGAAAATAATACATAAATATATATTGAATTCCATAATTATGATCTTATCATAATTTCAGTTACAATATAATTATTTCAGAGATTTTACGTTTAGTATTAAAACATGAAATATAATTAACATAATACATAAAGATGAAGAATACCTTTGTTAATTAAATATAATGTCATAATTAACATAATACATAAAGATGAAGAATACCTTTGTTAATTAAATATAATGTCATACATTAAAATTGCAACTAAGTGATTGGCTACAAGAACATAAACTAAAATTTTGTTGCAATGTGAGAGGTTTTCTCAATCAAAATACTACACATATATAATTGTTATTTATTATATTATAACTTTATTAATAATATATTTATAAATTAAATTAGGAGTCGTTTGGTTCCACTTTAATTTTTCTTTTGTAGTTTTTGAAAACGATCTAGAAGGGGGGTTGAATAGATCTTTTAAACTTTTTCGTAAAGTGCTACAAAACAACGAATTAAAACACACGAAACAAGCAAAACAATTTGAAATGTAAAAGAGTAGAGAAGAGAGGCAAACACAATGTTTATAGAGATTCGGTGCTAAGACCTACGTCCTCTACCTAAGCTCCCATTAAGGATTTTGACAATGCTCTTTACTATACACTTTTTAGTTCAGTGTAAACTTTCCAATCGACTTGACTTCCAGCTCAAGCTACACCTTATAGTTGATTTATTTTCCTGGCACAAATCCTACCTCTAAGCGATTCTTCACTAATCACTCAGCTCACAATAACAACTATAGAAACGAAGTAGTAAAGCTCAGTACAGCTAAATACAATTAGAATATGCTAAGAAGCAAATTGAGAGCAATAGGAGGATAATCTTGAACTATAGCAAGTATGCTTCAC
>JAOQML010000196.1:28887874-28915764 GCA_027568935.1 Erythroxylum urbanii | reverse complement strand
ATCATCAAGTTTTATCAAAATAAACCATGAAGATTAACATTTTTACTTGTTAATTCTACAGTCTTCAAATAGTCACCTAACCCTTTAAGGAGGAAAAGGTTAGGTTTTTATTAACAAGATGAAGAGATAACAAATATCTTGAAGTGGCTAGTGTTGAAAGATGATAGCAAGGATCAACGTGGTGAGGGTAAGGATGAGAGTTTCATGAGTGAAGAAGAGAGAAGAATGAAAGATAAAGAAGAGAGCTTCTAGAAACAAAATGAAAGGTGGTTTCTTAATTGAGAGCATCGTGGTTTTAAGATCTTGGTGTGTGTCATGACATATTTCATGACACTTACCTCATAAAGATTAATGCTAATTGCATATTTACTTATGCTACTATATATCTCTTAATAATCAGTCCATTTTTCTCCAATTTCTATACCAATTGTTGCCCAATTTTCTATATCACTTGTCATAAATCCTAATGCCACATGTTATTTATTTCTACTGCCATTTATTAACTATTTCTACCACTATGTATCAATTTATCTTGTCATTTGGCATTTTTCTAGTCCAAATATACACCTAAATTTTTAAATCTCCCAATTTAAAAAAATAATTCCTAAATCAATAATTGAAACCATCAGACCGAAATTTATGATATAACAAATCACATTTAACATCAGGATCATTTTAAATCATTCATACCTCAAAAAATGTCAAATGAGTGCATATACAGTATTTGCAATGTGTACAAAAATAAAAAATTCATATGTATGCTCATGGTATGCATGTGAATGGAATGCACCTCACAATTTCTCATTGTTTTTTCTCATGCATCATGGTCTAGGATCCTATGGCCTAACCCTTACTGTGGAAAACGGGATATTACAAGTTTGGAAAACTCTCTAAGTAATATGGAAATACATCAAGGAGAGCTATATAAGGCTATCAAACCTAAGAAAGGAGAGAGTCAGAAGGACCAGTGGAAAACCAAACTGGACTAACTTATTGAAGACCAAGAGACAAAGAAAGAGATTGAAGAAAAGAATGTCAACCCTCCCTTTTATTCACCAGTTCTTGATATACCATTTCTTAATATTGAAAAATCTTAGGTAGATGTTCATGAAAGGAACCTTATCCTTCCAATTAATGATGACCACTTGACATTCAACATGAATGATGTATTAAAGAATCTGAAGGGTAGTAGCTCATTCAGGATAATTTATGTGTACGAATCTTCTAAAGAATAAAAGGACGAAGAACAAATGACAACAGACATCGAGTTTGAAGAAGCTATTAAAGTTTCTATTTGTGAAGGGGAAGAAGCAGAGGAGATGAAGGTGATTAAGGAAAAAAGAGAGAAACTCATCTTCTTTCAGGATAAGCTATTGGATTCGATGGAAGATTTAGGGAGTTTTGTTATTCCCTATTATATTGATAGTTCACTCGAAAAAAGAACATTATTAAGCTTAATTGGTTTCCATAATGTTATTATTATTGTCCTTTTGATTACTTTGCAATTTGTCGCTTACTTATAGGATACAAAACTAATGTTGAACAAAAAAGGTGGAAGCAAGTTGCTTATAATTGATCCTGACTGAGTTTCCAATGATAGAACATCAAGCTACCGATGTTAAAAGAAATATTGCATGGGAGGCAACCCATAGGTTATTAATTTATGTTATTTCCTTTGAATTCTTTTAGATAGTTTGAATTCCACAATTAGGTTACTTTTGTTTCCAAATAAAATCGGGAGGGTATAGGACTTTGATATGAAATTGAGGATCAAGGAAGTAAACAAAGAGAGATGAAAGGGCCATAAAGAGTTAAGAAGTGATTTTGGAAAATGGATAAGGATAAAAGAAGAGAGAAAATAAAATTTGGTGAAAAAAATTGCAGGCCATGATTGTGGTCTGCGGCAAGGTAAAAAGGTGACACGCGAATTTTAGATTAATATTTTTACTATTTTACCCTCTATCAACCTATATATTCATTTCTAACTTCACTTTTTCACTCACTTTCATTTTTACTTTATCTCTCTCAGTTTAGAACTTCTCTCTTCCTAAACTTCAAACCTCCAGTCACTTCCAACTTCTACCTACTCACAATCCAGTATGTCATGCATTAAGCAATCAACAAAGTGGGATCAATCATTGGGACGAAACCAAGTCTAGGGAGGAGGGAGAAGGAATAGGGCAGTAGAGTTCAGAGCACCATTCCCGATCGTTGTAGAAAAGGAAGGTATTCATTTCAATCCCTTAATACTAAAAAATTTGTAGTCTCAGAACTACGCGGTAGGGTAGAAAACTTAGCAGAAAGAATTTAGTGGACAAAATTTATACACTTCCAATTTCCTGTCTACTTGGAGCTCACTCTAGAATTCTTTACCTACCTTTTCTACGAACCTAGTAACCCTAAAGAAATGTGATTTAGGTTGAAGGGGCCAGCTTATGAGTGATAGTTGTGCATTAATGTGTGTTTTTTCTAAGTATTTAGCATATGTTTCTTACATAATATGTTTTTGTTTAGTTTGATCTTCATTTTTTCTTTTACGTTTGATATTGATTTAGGGTAATAATTAATTTTTTGATGTAGGAATGGAAGTGGCAACCTTCATCGTTGAGCTAGAGACCAAGAGAGGAGAAGAGAAGAGGAAGAATTATAATCCAAGAACCCATGATTGTGCATTTCATGTCAATTTTCATGACCATGGGATGTCCAACCTGAAGATATATGCAGGGTTCACTTACTTTTTAGTTTTTCATGACTATATAAGGTAATAAACCCATATGGATGAGGAAGCTTCACGTGATACTTGCTTCCTTGAGTAAAACTGTAGGTTTAGAGCTTCAGGAGAGGTCGAGATTCAAGGTTTATCATCCACAATTTAGAAAAGAGCATACTAATACCAGATTTTCCAGATTCAGGCTAAGAAGAGAAGGGGTTTGATTCATTTAGATTTTTTTCATTTTTTCTCTTCTAACACTTGTACGATGGATTATTTAAATGTTAGGGATGTTATGGACATTATGAGTGGCCAATTTAATTGGAAAGATTACTTTTGAATTTCTTGTTAAACTCCTATTTTGTTGATTTGAATGATAGATGCATTTGATGAATTTTGAATATATATATATCTGGCAATATATCAAGAGATTGAGTTAGGTAATTTATATAGTTTTGTACAATGAGAGTTGGAGTTATATAGACCTACATTCATCAAGTCTTCAAGTTAATTGATTAGTTAAAAAAGAGATCTTGTCTAATTTAATTGATCACCTATAGGATAATTTAATAACTAAGTGAATTGGTGGATTGATTTTGTAGATTGAGAGATTGCTTAATCATTTGCATTTAATTTGGTTAGGTACAATTAATTACACCTCGAGAGAGGGTAGTTAATATATTAGGAAATCTTAGGTGAAATATAATTCAATTAACAAAATAGGAGGGAGACAAGATAAGTTTGAGTTATTATTTGTGTTTTATTAGTTGTTTAATTTAACTAAATTTTTTTCCAGTTTATTTCCATAAAAATTTTGGGTTCTTAAACAAAGATTAATTTGAATTAAGTGATGCCTAACCACAATCCTTGTGGGATCGATATTTGCTTATTACTATAAGTCACTACTCGTATACTTGCATTTTTCAGCGCAAAATGAGTAGTTTGTTTCATGTTCAATAAGTTTTTAGCATCATTACAGGGGATTGATTGTTTAGCATCTTGTTTAGTTTTTATTACTTTGATTTAGGAGTTTTTGATACTTTTCCTTACGTATTTGCAGGTGCATGAATACAAGACACGAATGAGAGTTAAAAAGAGCGAAGCGTCGAGATATTATACAAAGAAATATGGTAGAAGAAGGAGAGCAAGGAGCAAATGAGAGGACACTGATGGACTTTATAAGGCTAGGATTCAGTCCTTAAGGAGTTACAAGGCCAACGATACAAGCCAACAATTTCGAGATCAAGTCGGCACTCCTCAATATATTACAGAATAGTGTGCAATTTTATGGGGTATCCAACAAAGATCCAAATGCCCATATTACAAATTTTTTAAAGATTTGTGACACCTTCTAGTTTAATGGGATGTCTAATGATGCGTGAAGATACGACTATTTTCTTTCATTATGAAAAATTAGGCAAAGGTGTGATACAACTCATCAAATTCAGGGCAGATCACTATTTAAGAGTAGTTAGCCCAAGCATTCCTTGCAAAATATTTTCCGTTGAGCAAGATGAAAAGGATCATAAAGGAGATCACAAACTTCCAACAGAGTAATGGAGAATCTGTATATAAAGCCTGATATAGATTCAAAGAATTACAGAGAAGTTGTCCCTACCACAACCTTCCGAGGAAGTTCCTGTTGCAGACATTTTACAATAGTATGAAGTAAAGAATGAAAGGAACCATAGATGCAGCTGCTCGAGGTTCTTTGATAACAAAGAATATAAATGCAGCTCATGATCTTCTGGATGAATTAGCGAGCAACAGTTGTATGTGGTCAAGCAAGAGGAGTAGATAGGGGCAAAAGGAGCAAAAAGGTATGATTCCGACTGACTCTATTATAGCTTTGTAGGCACAGATCATAGCCCTTACCAAGCAATTGAGTAACATACAAGGAGCATCATCTATAGCTAAAGCTATGCAAGTATAGTGTGAGCTATGTGAGCAAAACAAGCATGGCTCAGTTGAATGTTTCTTGTTAGGAGCCAGTGGTATAAAACAGGTAAGCTACTTGGGTCAGCTACAAAAAGGTAATAATCCTTACTCGAGCACTTATAATCCAGGGTGAAAAAATCACCCGAATTTTTCTTGGAGTACTAATAATACAGGTGGCCAAGCAAGACTACAAGGACCACCTAGATTTCAGTGGGATTGAATTGGATCTATGGAGAGAAAAATGGAAGAAATTATGGATATTTTGGGTTCCAAATTGGAAACTCAAGAAGAGAACCAAAAGAGGATGTTTGCCAGCTAGGAGGAAAGTTAAAAGAGGATGGAAGCAAAGTTTGACCATATTGTGAAGGACTTGGAGGTTCAGGTAGGTCAACTTACTAATGCTTTGTTTTCTAAACATGCAGGTATTCTACCAAGCAATACTAAGCCTAACCCAAAGGAGCAGATCATGGCCATCACTTGAACCTAGGAAAAGAAAATTGAGCATGTGAAGGAAGATGGAGACAAGAGAGAAGGAAAAATAATTATGGAAGTCTTTCCAAGTCTCGTAGTTAAGCCAATCAAGGAGCCTCAACCTAAAATTCCATACGCTATTCTAGCTTAACGGAAGTCAAGTTCAAATAGGGAAAAGAGGAATTTTAAGGAGGTTGAATTAAACAAGTTTGAGGACATAATGAATCAACTATAAACAAGGCTTACATTAAAGGAACCAGTAAAAAAGAAGGTGAAGGAGCATATAGCGGAAGGAAACCCTAACATAGCACAGAAGAAAGAGGACCTGGGGGATTTTTACATTCCTTATAGTATCAATGAAGTCAACATAGCTAGGGCATTAAAGGATTTGGGAGCAAGTACTAATATGATTCCATACACCATTAGTTAGAAGTTAGGGTTACGAGATTTAGAGCTCACAAAGATGTTAGTAAAAATAACTGACAGAACAGTTCATCAACAGAAGGGGATTATTAAGAACGTACAAGTACAAATTGATAAATTTATCTTCCCCAAAAATTTCTATATATTGGATATTGGAGAAGATATGGAAACCCTATGGTCCTTGGACGACCATTCCTAGCTACTTCTTGCTCAATAATTGACGTTGATGGGGGTGAACTAACTTTGAGGGTAGGAAAGCAGCAGATAACCTTCAAAGTGTCAAAGAAAGACAACATTTCTCCTCTACTGCTAACTAATATCAAGGAAATCAAACCTCGAGGACAATAGGAAGAGATTGAGGACCCTGGGAATGCACTCAGAAAGAAACAATCGTGTAGAAAAAGGCAAAGGAAGGAGAACCAAAAGAAAGGTGGAATCTATAACAAGATAGCTCATGTGTAGATTTTGAGATCAGTAACGACACTACCATTGAATCATTCATTTGAACCACCTTAACCACAAGGGGTGCGTCAAGCCACCGACCTTGAAAGAAAGCACTACATGGGAGGCAACTCATGGAATTTTAGTTTCTTTTAATTATTTCTAGTTTACTTATTTGTTTAATTTATTTGATTGTGATTATGTTTAATTTGAGTTTGCTTAATATTTATTTGGATTTTTTTGAGTTTTAACTTGTTTTCTCTTCAAAATTCTTATTGGTTAGATGATTTGGAGGTTAAGAAGTGGAAAAATAGTAGTAACCCACCACCATGGGAATTAGTAAGTTTCCCAAGATCATAGGAAGACTCTCTAGAAAGTTTCTGGGGAGTTAACCAACGATCATGGGAATGAGGGAGTTTCCCACGACCATAGGAAGATTCTACAAAAAGTTTCTAAAGAATTAATAATCGTGGGAATGATAGGGATTCCTATGATCATAGGAAGGCCCATCCGAGAAAATTTTAAATTTCCCTCCCTTCTTCTTCTTTCTTCATTCTTTAAAATTTTTACAGCCTCTCTTTCTAAAACCATGAAACTACTCTCTCAACATCTCTAAACCTTCATCTTACACTCAAAACTTGGTATTCTCTTCACTTCTTCCAACAATCTTTCAATCCTTTACACTTATTTCAAATTAATCATTCAAGAATCCAAGGATTTGGTAAGATTTTCTCTCTCTCTCTAAAAAATGTACTCACCTCTCTCTTCCTTATTTTTGCAAATTTTTATCATCCAATGGCTCCAAAGAAGCAAGTTGCCTAAAAAAGTATCGATGAGCTATGCCTTCAAGTCTCTAGAGATGGTAAACCAGATATGATAGCCACTTTTCGTGCTCCATTCCTAATTTATTTAGAAGACGAAGGTATGCCATTTCGGTACTTTAACGATATAGATTTAGTGCCTCCTAAATACTTTGATTTTGAGCTATTAAAAAATCTAGGATTAAGGCAAAAAATTGAGAGATGAGCTTCAAATATTGGTTGGATTAGGTTAATTCATTGTGACTTGCCGATTTATCCTATAATGACTGTCAAATTTTTTAACACTGTGCCCTACAATCCTAAAATGGATATATACTAGTTTAGGATAGGTGGCAATGTTTACAAACTTGATTATACTATCATTCGTACACTTTTTGAACTATCGAACTCTAAATTTTTGGGTGATCATGATGACTTTTATGTAGATGATTACTAGAAAATTCTAATGAGTGAAACCAACTTTGGCTCTCAGAATCTACCAAATACTTTAATTCGTAGCACCCAGCACTTGCTTCTTTATAAATTTATGTGCTTAATGGTTTTTAACAAAACTGAAAGTAATAAGTGCTCGGCCAAGGAACTTTTCTTCTTTTGGTGCATGGATCAAAAAATCAAAATAAATACACCTTATCAAAATTTTCAATCTATTGTGTGTTGTGTTAATAAAAAGAGCTCTTATTCTGGCATGTCATACATTGTCACTAATTTGGCATTATTTTACAATCCTGATGTGGATAGTGTGCGTACGGCTAGATATGATGTTTTTGATATCCCTTATTTGAGATGCTTAGAAATTTTAGAGCCTCATTCTATGGAGCTCCAAAATTCTCATACGCATAAAACCTTTAAGAACATAAAGGACAGGATACAGCCACTTATTGACCATCCACATCGCAAATGCCTCTACTCCATAAGAAGAAGCAGTGGAAGAGGAATTAACTACAACAACAAAGATTGACAAATTTTAGTAAATCCTCGATCAGATGTCCTCTAACCATCAATAAATGACATTGCAAATTAATGAGCTTAATACCCAGATGAGACAAGTGCACAAGGAGCAACGGTACATGAAGAGGAAATTCCTCAAGTTCATCCAGAGGAATAATATTAAAGTTCCTTTGCCAACACCGTCACCACCACATTCTCTATGAGCCTCCTTACCCTAAACATTTTACATTGTTTTAATTACTTTGTTAGTTGTTTTTTATTTTGTTTGGTTTGATGCCTCGTTTGTTTGGTTTGATTTCTTTTGTTTGGTTTGATGTCTCTTTTATTTGGTTTGATTTCTTTTGTTTAGTTTGATGTCATTTTCCCTCATTTTGTAGTTGCCTTGTCATATTGAGGAAAATATGTCCTTTAAGTGTGGGGAGGTGACACCTACTTTGTGAAATGCATTGTTTTAGTCACTATTTTCATTTTTTTAATTAGGATGCATGTTTTAGGCATATTATGTTGTTTTGTGTTAAGCAATGGAACCACACTTGAATCATTTTGATTTGTTTTGCCATAAGATTCTTTCATGCTAGTTGGAATGAAATTGAATGCATGCTTGCACTTATATTAGGCTACTTGAGTAAAGAGTGAACCATGTTGAATGATGAAAAGTAGTTGGTTACATAAGCTTACTCATAATTTAAAACTTGAGTAATGAGATAGTGTAGAGATGCATAATGAATTTTCATTTGAGCCAATGTGAGGATTGAGCCTATATGACTCCATCTATAGTCATTTTATTTCATTGTTATGTGATGCTTCCTTAGGTTATTACCTTCAGAAATTGCTTTGAATCGGTTTAAGTCTACTAGATGCATGCTTAATGGAAATGATTAAGGCCTTTTTGTATTAACCCTTTGCTTAAATAACCTACCTTTTAGTATCCTTTACTACCCCTGTTGAGCCTTAACCATTTTATTTCTTGAAAACACCCCAAAAATTTTAAAAAGAACCTAAAACCCTATTAACCTACCCATTCACAAGCTTAGTAGAGTATTAAGTGATGCATTAGTTTTGGATTTTTGCTACAATTTTTTTCGAGATGAGTTGAGTGATACTCCTGCTCTTGAATCACATTGTATTTAGTTGTTATTTCATTCATTTTTTCTTCCATTTGAAAATAAAAATAAGAAAAGAAAAAAGAAAAGAAAAGAAAAGAAAGATATAAGAACATTTTAATAGCATCAATAGGTGCAGAATAATTGTTATTTACACTTGTGTATCTCAGAATTATGCTTTGTTATCCCTTTGTGCACTTATTACTTTACGAATGCTTGTGTTAAACCCTTCACCCTTTTTACCCACCTTAACCCTTACCGCATTACAACCCTAAGCAAGTCGTTTTAATCTATTTATGCATGCAATCATTATAGAGGAGAATTGGTGTATTAGCAAGCCTCAGGTAGAGTTTCCTATAGGAAGCTTGAGTGAAACACTAACCATCAAACACTTAAGAGAAATGAGTGAGAACGTGAGGAAGATTCATTTTTCAATTATACTTATCTTTGAGTGATGGCTCCACATGTTGAGTTTGCTTATGTACACTAATAAAAAGTAGTCATGATATGTGCAGTAGCTTCATATTTGAGTTGGCTAAAATTTGAGGGATTGTATGTTCTGATCTTTATGAAAATGAAGTGACAGAATTGATTGGTTGTGTTTATTTTGCTTGAGGACAAGCAAACATTTAATTATGGGGAAGTTGATAGTTATGCATTAGTGTGTGTGTTTTCTAAGTATTTGGCATGTATTTCTTACACAATAGATTATTATTGTTGTGTTTTAGGATTTATTTTGTATGTTTTTGTTTAGTTTAATCTTCATTGTTTTCTTTTATGTTTGATACTAATTTAGGGTAAAAATTGATTATTTTGATGTAAGAATGGAGGTGGCAAGCTTTATCATTGAGCTAGAGACTAAGAAAGGGGAAGAGAAGAGGAAGAATTATAATGCAAGAACCCATGAACGTGGGATGTCTAACCCGAAGATACATGCGTGGTTCCCTTACTTTTTAGGTTTTTATGACTATATAAGGTAATAAACCCATATGGAGAAGGGAGCTTCATATGAGACTTTCCTCCTTCAGTAAAAACGTAGGTTTAGAGCTTTGGGAGATGTAGAGATTCAAGGTTTATTATCCACAATTCAGAAAAGAGCATACCAACATCAGATTTTCGAGACTCGGGCAAAGAAGAGGAGGAGTTTGATTCATTTATATTTCTTTTGTTTTTTTTCTTCTAACAATTATATGATGGATTATTTGAATGTTGTGGATGTTTTTAATACAATGAGTGGCTAGTTTAATTGTAGAGATTACTTTTGAACTTCTTATTAAACTCTTACTTTGTTGATTTGAATGATAGATGATTTTGATGAATGCTGAATATGTATATACCTTGCAATATATTGGGAGACTAAGTTAGGTAATTTATGTCGGATTGTACAACGAGAGTTGGAATTCTATAAAACTACATTCATTAAGTTAATTGATTAGTTCAAAAAGAGATCTTGGCTAATTTAATTGATCACCCATAGGATAATTTAATAACTAATTAAATTGGTGGATTGATTTTGTAGATTGAGAGACTACTTAATCATTTACATTTAATTTGGTTATGGGCAATTAATTACACCTTGAGAGAGGGTAGCTAATACATTAGTACATCTTAGGTGAAACAAAATTCAATTAACAAAATAAGAGGGAGACAAGATAGGGAAAAAAGTGATCTCTGGTCGTGAAAATCTTGAATTCCAAGTTTCTGCATTTATGAGTTATTATCTGTGTTTCTTAGTTGTTTAATTTAATTTAAAATTTTCCATTTTATTTTCATAAATAATTTGGGTTCTTAAACAAAGAATAATCTGAATTCATTGGTACCTAAGCATAATCCTTGTGAAATCAATATCTGCTTATTACTACAAGTCACGACCAATATATTTGCAGTTTTGAGCGTAAAACGAGTAGTCTGTTTCACATTCAACAGTAAGTTGAACATCCAAATCATGTACAATATGTGTGGGTTCCCAGAGTCTTCCATTATCGATCAGCACGATGATTTTCATGCTTTTCGCTATTGGAATGAGCTCATTAAATTAGATCGATTCAATGCCAAAAATGCCCGTAATAACATCATAAGGACTTATGAGCACTTGTTATTGCACAAATTCATATGCCAATTGGTTTTTGATAAATAAGAAACTAACAAGTGCTCAATAAAGGAATTTTTATGTTGTGGTGCATAGATCACAGCATTCCAGTGTGTACCTCCACACATGTCTTGAACGCTGTTGTTGCGGCTCTACAAAAGAGGAGCAATAATTTAGGTATGGGATACTTAGTTTTTGCCATTGCTGAGTATTATGGCATTGACTGTAGTGGTTTAATTGTCTATATCCCAGACTTCCTAAATCATCATCATCTATGGCATGTTGAAATCTTTAAGTCCTATAATATGGAACTCCGGGATATCAGCCAAAAGACGCACGTAAAGATAGGGCTAGTTAGGCGAGTGCGAGTACAGCGCTGCCTCAATAGGTAGAAGAGGACTCGACTAGTGAGGAGTCTTAGGAGGAAGAAGAAATAAAAGAACTGGGCTAGAAGAAAGTGTTTAATACAATCTCTGTGAACACCAAGGTAATCACAGATACACTTGCAAAGAACTCTAAAAATTGAAGGAGATGACCCGAACTTAATGACATCAAAGCCGGGACATACGTTATATCCATTATTATTTTGAGGCCTAAGGCGTCCAACCGCCACCTCCAACACCATTCCTGTCTCCATCACCATGAGGCCTTATTCTAACCTTTTTCTTTTTAACTTTTAGTTTTTACCTATGTTCTATTTTACTTTAATTTTATATCTCTTATTTCCATATGTGTTTGTTTGTCCTCTTCTCACATTGAGGACAATATGTTGTTCAAGTGTTGGGAGGGTTATGTGTTTTGCTTTGAATGTGAGTTTTGTATATTGTATGATAGTGGGTAGGTTGCATTTTGTGAATCATGTGAGTGTGTCAATGGCTTAGATGGATTGAAATTGATTTAATTTTGAACATAGTCTATTAGGTTGGGAAAAAATCATTAGCTCACAAAATTAGTGAATTGGGTTCGTTGGTTAAATATGCAGCTTAATTAGGATTTAGTGTTAAGTTGTAGCCCTCTAAATTGTCACATTCATTCATAATTTGAGATTCTTTGACTTAAGTAGCTTTACTAGTATTTTATTCATGGAAATGAGTAGCTAAAGCAACATGGTAGGCAATAAAAAAAATTTTGTTGTTAATTATAAATAAATTACAATTTCACTAACTATCAGGTTACGAATAGAGCTAGTAGCCAATTGAGAACATGATATAGCTGAGTAACCGGATCGACACACATCACAAATATGTGCCTCAGCGTCAAAAGGTTATAATGATGTTTCAACTGAGTAGCTTAATTAAAAATGACTTAGTCGAGTAACTGGATTGACGTTCATCACTAATGTTTGCCTTCAGGTAAAAGACCAGGTCCTTGTTTAAATAAATAAAAAATGTTTTCTAATAAAAGCCTATTAAACTTGTAATAGCTTGACTTTTCATGAAAACGTACTTAGGAGTAGTTACAAACTTTAAATGACCAAATAATTATTAATGTGTGTGTAATTGAAAAGGGTAAATAAATTAACACTTGGATCTGGATTAATATGTATATTTAGTTCAAAGACCCTAGACGTAGATTTTGCATGTTAATGAATTGAAATAACTTGAATGATTATGTTTTATATTAAATTTATTTCATGAAATTGAAGCCATTGTCTCATTACTGCATTGTGTGTTGTGTGATTTTATATGTTTGTTATTTTGTTTGCTTGAGGCAAGCCACCCTTTAAGTGTGGAGATGTTGATAAGTGTGAATTGCATTTTGTTTTTAAGGCTTAGTTTGATATGTATTTAATTGTTAATTCAATCGTTTAGTATGTGTATAGGCTAGAATTGTATTAGTTTGTCAATTATTTATGTTTTAAGTGTTTATAGGTTAGTACAAGTCTTTGAGCTTAATTATTATGTTTTTAAGGTACCTAGATGTGTTTGTTAGGGTTTCAGGGTCAAAATTAAAGAACAAAGAAGTTTTAGAGACACTAGGGCTGAAACAACGGCCCATAATAATGGCATAATATACCACGTGATAGAAGCATTGAAGTTAGCCCATGATCGTGGCCCATATGCCACGATTGTGACAGAATCCCAAGACATGGCCTACGATCATAGCCTGCTTCCCACGATCTTGAAAAAAGGCTTGGATATGGCATATGATCATAGCCTACATCAGGCAGACATGCTAAAACGTAAACTTTCGAGGGATTTTTTGGATCTTTTGGACCCTGAAAAATCCTAGGACTGCTCAGAACACAAAATTTTTTAAATAATAAAACAAAGAAGAAGAGGGAGCTTTTACGTCAACCACTTTCAGAGAAACCCTACAGAGAATTATCGAGAGATAGAGAAAGAGAAGAAGGAAGAGAGAAGAGGAGAAGAAGCTAACTCGACGTACTTCCTAGATCAGGAGTTTCCCTGTAACATCCTATTTTCCTATACTAAGGGTTAGAACCCTAGAATAACGTACACGAGAGATATTAATGAGAAATTAGGAAAATACATTTCATGCTCATGCATAATATATTATACATACATATAAATTTGACTTTTGCACACATTACAATGACTATTCAACACTCATTTGATGTTTTATAGGTATAAATGATTGTTAATGTGATTATGATATGAATTGTGGATTATATGTCTTGGAAATTAAGTTAGTGAATATAATTATTGATTTAGGATTTTTGGTGAAATTTAAAAAATTTATGAGATTTTGAGTATTTTTGGACTGAGAAAAATGTCAAATGACAGGACAATTGATTTATTGTGGTAGAAATAAGTGATGAATGATAATAGAAATAATTGACATATGGCTTTGGGATTTAATGACAAGTGTCATAGAAAGTTAGGAGACAATTGGATTAGAATTTAGAGACAAGTTGACTAGTTTTTAAAAAAGGTTAAATGGAACCATAGGGAGGTGACAAGTGGCAGTACCAAGTTTCATTACCTCTCACCACTCATCCCACATGATTCTTATATATTAAAGACTAACAATTTTATTGTCTTTCAATCTTAATTTAAGACATATACTTCTTTTCTTCATCTTCTTCATTTCTTCTTCATTTTCACAACACTCTCTTCTCCAAACATCAACGTTGAACTTTTCTCTCACCCTTCCCTTGCTACTTCCATTTTGTTGTCTTTAACATCTTGCCACTAGAAAACCTAACCTAACCCATCTCCATGTTGATGATCATGTGATATATGGAAAGTTAGGGTTCATATGATTTTGAAGAGCTTGGAGTTTTATCAAGTAAGATATACTTTGATCTTCATGGGTAGTTACCAATGAATCAACTATCCATATATGCTTTAACACGGGTATAAATAAATAAAGAGATTTATGTTATAATTTTTAGTGTGCTAATGTTGCTTATGAATTTCTTAATAAAAACCATTTATGATGAAAGATTAAGGGATGAATGATTATGAAAAAGTAGTTGAAATATGATGATGCGTGGATGAAGAAGTAAGTAGGGTTATGCCTTGCTTTCATGTTATGATGAGTGATAAAGTATGAGTTATGATAGAGGTACTTTTGAGATGATTAATAATGAAAGTGGTGGTAGAATGAGAATTGATAGTTATAAAATGAAGAGATGTGATTATATTCTATTTTTATGTGATAATGAAGGTAGTGAATCGATGAATGAATATATATGTTTTGTTCTTATTTTGAGAATATGAAAATCATGAGTATAGGCTAAATTGTGGATGAATTAGGTTACGAATTAAGGGTATAATGAAATAACATATTTATGTTTAAGAAAGGTGTTAATAATGCTCTTGGAATGGGAAGAAGTAAGGATTTAGTAAACTAGAATATGAAGATGATATGTTCTATTTTATATAAAATTAATGAACCTAAAGTTACAAATTGCTTTATGATTGATATTAAGATAGCAATGAAGAGAGATTAAAAAGGGGAATGAAGTAGAAACAATTATTTTGGCATGAGATGTCTTGAGTATAATAAGGAGAAAGTTAAAATGCATATGTGATAAGATTAAGTGAATGATGATGAAACAAATGAGTAGAGTTTTGTTGATTTTAATGTAACTAATGTGGTAGATGAATTAGCATGTAATGAAGTTGCATAAATGGATGTGAATACTGGAAAATTGGAGTGAAATTGATGTTAGCCTATATGTTGAGTTCATAGGAATGGAGCAAGAAAATGTAGAGCACGATCGTGGCCCTCACCCCACAATCGTGGCCTGACAAAAATATGGTTCTGTCATGATCGTGGCCTAATCACCACATTCGTGGCCAATTCCATGAGGTTCTATCATGATTGTGGAAGGGACACCACAATTGTGGGTTGATATATGGAGTAAAAAGGTTGTCTTTTGAGTGATGTTTAAACCAATTAATGCTAAGGTACTTCCTTATAGTGTATTAAGGCTTAAATGAGATCTTGAATGAACCTAGTTGATGATGAATTAGGTGATTAACGTGAGTAAAGTGTATTAGGTATTAAAGAATGATTGAAAGATAATGTTGGATGATTTTAAGCAGTGAATTAACGAAATATACCTGGGATTGTCATTGAGCATACATTGTACATAACCTATATATACATATGTGCATAAATCAGTACATATGTGATTGTGCAAAGTTGTAATGTGTGTAAAAGTGTTTTGTATGATATAGAAGCACCAATAGAGCAACAACATCAAGACATTATCGGGACATGAAGGTAATAACTATCTAGCGCATACTGTGAGTAACCTAGATGGTCTCACATTGATAAATTGTTTGTTTTAATTTCTGTACTGAATTATTATGTGATGTGAATGTATTGGTTTTGGACATTGAATGTTCGAGGCATTTGTTGCATAAAAATCATACTGGAAGTGCTCATTGTATGTGAATTTGACAGAAATAAGTGTAATCAACATTAATGTTGAATGCTGGACTTAGGTCTGAAAAAGAATGTGAATGTGAATGATTGGATGCAAGTGATTGATTGAATACATATGATGCATTTCATTACATGAAAGCATTATAAGATAAAGGCAGTTGTGATCAAAAAAGAGCTTAAAGCTCATAATGTGGTAAGAGCCTCTAGCTCACTATGTATAATGAGCCTGATATCCACAATGGATATAAGATAGTGAAAAGGCACTCGATCACAGCAACGTAATAATTAAAAGTGAGTCTCATGACCATTGGACATATAATTTGATAGGCATTATATGAATGATCGAATTGAGCTGTATGAACTATTCTGAATGTGAAATATGAAATAAATGAACAAAAATTGTCTTTGATTGATCATGATGGTTAATAAAGTGATGTGAATTATATGGTTATATGAATTGAATATAAATCTTTGTGTTATATGTTATAAGTGAGTACATCGATGATGATTTGCCCACTGAGTTTGTAAAACTCATCAAAATTGTAATGTGGACTTTCAAGTACGAGAGAGGTGACTTAGCTGCTAAGCCACTCTAAAAGAGGAATAGTTATTGTGTTTTGGATAGAAGAAATGACTAAAAGGTTGGTCAGCTAAGACTGAAGAGTTAGATAAAGTTTTGTATAATTCCTCATTCATGTAGCACATTTAGTAAATAGAGCTGTAGACTCTGATAAGTTTTTGATATTGCATATATATATATATGGATCATGTAGTGTATTGCTACAATGTACCTTATGTTTTTATGAAATGAAAATGAGGAATTGAGTTTTAGATATTGAGTATTAGCATTTTAATTATGATGCCATGTTAAGTGATGTGATTGCTCTAGCAGATTGTTTCCTTCGGGCATGTGCTCGAATGTCAGAAGGACGTATGGGAACATGTCAGATGGGAGTAGGGCATTACATTCCTGATGTCATTACCTCCCGTCGTCCGTTCAATTTTGTATTTCTTGTTATTTTCAATTTTATTACTGTATAGAATTGGAATAATAGTTAATGATAATATTTTTAGATGTTGATGATATTCTAAACCTACCTTCAAGGTTTTATCTTTGATTTAATGAAATTTGATTGTTTACATTTTACTAGATTTATTATGATTTAATTTTTGCAATAGCATAATTCAGTGATAAATTAAGAGGGTGAATCGAGTGAAAAATAATTAAATTGGTTTAACAAGAGTTAGGGGATTTAATATACCAAGAATTAAATCAAATCGGTAAATTGTGCAAAGAGAGATCTTGTATAGGTTTTCGATAGTTTATTAGCCAACTTCAGATCTAATTAGGGTTTTGGATAGGTTGATAATTGAAAAATTACAATTCCTATAATTTGATTAGGGATTATAAATTAGTGTTAATGGTTATAACTTGAGCGAGAGTAATTAACCCTAGGATAGTTTGGAACCAATAATCTAGTCATTCATAATTGATTATGCTAGAGTTAAAAATAGGTAAAACTTCCTTTCTGTCAATTGGTAATTCCTTAGGTTGAGTCTTGAGTGTGTGTTGCAATTGCTAAATTGTTAATATTTTTGTGATTGATTCTTGAATTGATTAAATTGAATTCTTGTTTTAGTTTCGTTGCATTTTGAATTTCTGCAATTGATTTCGGCCTTAGATTTTATGATTAGATTATCCCTCCTCGTGGGATCGACACCTTAGGTACTACATGAACAATTCGTGTGCTTACAAATTATCAAGGTTAATCAATTAAAACTTATATATATAAAAAAATCGATCATTAGCCCTCCATCTTCTCCATCAATCTCCAAGAAAGCCCTTTGAGATGTTAAAAATTAAAGAAGGAATGAAGAAAATCTCTTTTTTTTCAAGTCCCTGTTTGTTGTCACAACTTAATGCTTTTATAGTAAAAAAAGTATGTTAAAGGAAGGACCGGTGGCAAGTTTATGGGCATTACTTAGTGTGTCACTCCCATGAACATGTGTCATAGGTGTGACATTGGCTCTCACACCCATGACAATTGTGTCATGGGCGTGACACACCTGTCACAGCCATGACTTATTTGTCATGGCCGTGAGATGTATCTTATGGCCATAACAATGTCACACTTCATTCCTTTTGATATTTTCTTGTCTCTTTTAGCTCTAATCCTTCTCCTTCTTATTTCGTGAAAACAAGTGAGTCTAAATTTAAAGAAAATTGCTCACCGAATATGCTTTTGGCTTACTTTAGCTATTATGATTCCAAATTGTACCTAAGATCAAATATGAACTAAAGTGAGTGTCTTAAGCATTTCAAAGCATTAATCACTAAGTGTCAAGGATTAAATGTATCAACAATTAAGCATATATCAAGTTCCCCCACACTTAGCTTTTAACTGTCCTTGGGAAAATTATCAAAACCAAAGTGACAAACCAAAACACCTAGTCATTTTCCATATTTCCCCAAAATAAATAGTCATAAGCAAAGATGAATAACTTTTAAAAACCATAGCAAGAACTCAACATTCAACGCTTCTACTCATGATCAATCAACATTCATCACCCTTAGAAACTGAGTAATCTAGAGGTAGACTTGGAAAACATGTGTTTAAGTAAGATATATCCATAAGTACACTCAAACACCATTCATGATCATGACATTCCACAACTTTGGATATCATTTTATTTCTCCACCACTAAGAGTCACATGCATAATCATGAATCTAAGGACTTTTCTAAGGTTGTAATATGGGTAAGGGTAAGGTGAGATGTATTTAGGTATTGTCGCATAAAAGCCATCAAGGTAGTGAAGCAAAAGTAACTCTCAAAGAAACATCAAGCGCACATGCTACCATTCATTCAAAACTGGGTACCATCAACTATGATGAATACAACTATTATATCTCATAGCTCAAATTCAAGCTCTCATACCATAATTCACATTATGCATAACCCATTAGAAGGAATCACTCATAAAAATCATTGATAACAATACATTGAAACTATAAGCAGTGATGCTTATAAAACAAAATCTACCTCATATGCAACATACTCAAATCTCCCATTCGATACAAATTTAGAAAGAGAAAACAAATGAACAACTTTTCAAACAAATGTACTTCCTCCTTGATACTTTTATTTTTCGTTTTCAATTTGTTTTTTAATAGAAATTTAACGAAGCTACATCGATATGGGAATTTCATATGGCATCCTAAAAATAACAACCATCCCATAAATATGCACACCCGCACACTTATATTTTTATACATCCACAATTGTCATAAGTTAACAAATGCTCTACTAGGTTTAAGACTTAGATAGGAAATTTGGTTCAATTTAAAGAATGTAATGTGTTTAGCACAAAAAAGAAAGGCAAATAAAACTCAAGGTGGCTTAATAAAGGAAAATTCATATCAATGGGAAGGCTATTTGGCTAACATAGCCTGTAAAAACAAAGAATGCATAATCATTTTCATGTTCATGCATGTGATAAAAATTTAATCTCAAATAGAAATTTAAGGAAAAGTTAGGATGTACATATCATGAAGGTCACACATAAACAAAAGACAATGATACTGATATAAATGTGTTAGTCTATACAAGCTTAAAATCTCAGTGGCTTATGTCTACCACTAGTCACTACTCTTCTAAAGATAATGCATATTGACCAATCATAAGAACAAAAGTACATGCTAAAGTTTCCATGGATTTTTCTAGTCAATTCATGCCCTAATTATGACTATATAGTCTTAAAAGAAATAGAAAAAGAGAAATTGTTTACTTGTTTGTTTGTTTTTTAAAATGCCTAAGAAGTCATATAAGAAAAAATTAAGCTAAAAAATATACATAAAAACTAACATCCCCACCCCCACCCTTAAAACTTACATTGTCCTTAATATAACATAAAATGCAAGAAATGAAGCATTTAACAAAAATAGAAAATGTGAAAATGGAAATAAACAGAAATTAACTTCCCTTAGGTTGCCTCCTAATTAACACCTTTTCTTATCGTCGTTAGCCCAACTTCATGTTACTCAATCTTCATAATGAGGGTTTTCTAACCCTATCACTTCCACGTCCTCCACTTGGAATCCTTCATAGAAGGGTTTCAACCGATGAACATTGACCTTGAATTTCTTAATTGTTCATAACATTTCCATCTCAACTACACCATGCGAAAACATATTTGTAATAACAGAAAGTCCAATCTAACGGGAATGTAATTTACATGGGAAAAGCTTAAGTCATGAATGATAGTGAAGAACTTTTCATAAGACAACAAAAATCTTCCCAACAATCATCTTATCATGAAATTGCTTTGTCTTTTCCTTGTAAATTTTTTCATTCTTGTAAGAGTCAAGCTTAAGCTCTTCCAATTGTTGTAGTTCCAATTTTATATGTTCTCCAGCCGTATTCATCTCCATATTGCACTGCTTAATTTTTTTCACTGTTTAATATCCACTAGAAGATGACACAACTTTCTATAAATTAGGCAATATGGAGACATGCCAATCGGTGTTTTCTATAAAGTCCTATATGCCCAAAAGCATCATCAAGTCATTGACTCTAATCTTTACGATTTGGGCTAGCCATCTTCTTAAGGGTTGACTTGATTTCTCTGTTTGACACTTCTGCTTGTCCATTTGTCTATGGATGGTAGACCGTGGACACCTTGTGAGTGACATGGTACTTTTTTAGAAAACTTTCACACCATTCGATTGCAAAAATGAGTACCCCTGACATTAATCAATGCTTGTGGTGTTCTAAACCAAGCAAAAATGTTAGACTTGACAAAGTTTGCAAAAACTTTAGAATTTTCAATTCTGGTGGCTTTAACTTCCACCTATTTAGAAACTTAATCCATGGTCAATAGAATGTAAACAAGACCAAAAATAGGAAGGAAATGGACACATAAAATTAATGCCCCATACATTAAAAATTCACATACAATGATTGGAGATATAGATCATCAAAATAATTTTTACACAATACCTAATCAATAAACATAAGATAATGTAAACAATCTGAAAAGAGGGAAAGAACATGATATATAAAGACGATCTGCTAAATGCGCTCCTTGGCTTGGTTTCACCTCTAAACCAGTGTTGGGAAGGTTAGCTCTCCATCTTCTCCAACAATCTCTAAGAAAGACTCATGGATCACCTTTGAGATGTCAAAAACTAAAAAAGGAATGAAGAAAATCATGTCTGTTTTTCAAGTCCCTATCCACCATCACAACTTAATGCCTTTATAGTAAAAACTAGGTTCTAGGAGGGACAAGTGGCAAGTTCACAAATGTGAATTAGTTTGTCACGCCTGTGAACATGTGTAATGGGTGTGACATGGGCTATCACGCCCATGACATTAATGTCAAGCCAATGACAATTGTGTCATAAGCACAACAATTGTGTCACATGGCCATGACTTATTTGTCATTGCTGTGAGATGTATCTTAGGGCCATAACTATGTTGCTCTTCATTCCTTTTGATATTTTCTTGTCTCCTTTACCTCAAGCTTTCTCCTTCTTATTACATAAAACAAGTGAGTGTGAATCTCAAGAAGATGGCTCAACAATTATGTTTTTAGCTCATTTTAGCTATAATGCTTCCAAATTGTACGTAAGATTAAATATGAACGAAAGTGGATGTCTTATGCATTTTAAAGCATTAATCATTAAGTGTCAGGGATTAAATGTATCAACAATTAAGCAAATATTACAGATTCGTAACCGAGATACTAATTCTCGATATCGATAATTTTCTAAGTGATTTCTTATTTCTCTATTCAATATTGTTGCCTCTGTTATTTTAATTGCTTAATTTTTATTTTATTTAATTAAAAATCAAAATTAAATTTATAGACTAGATAATAGGACATCAGTAATTACTAATACTTATTTTCTTCATGGGATCGACCTATACTTGTGAATACTAGCTACAACTACTCTGTGCACTTATGGATAATTTATAATTGACTAAGTTTAGGTCAATCAAGTTTTTGGCATTATTGTTGGGGACATTGATATTAGGAACACTTGAATGCTATTACTCTATTCATTATTTTTTGTAGTTAATTTATTTTATTTTATTGTATCTTATTGTATTATTGGTTTATTCATTTAATTATCTTTTGAACTTCTCTATATTAACAATGTGTTTTTGGTTTATCTTAAGGATTAAGGTATAACGACATCACCAAAAATGATGATGGAAAGGATGGAGCAGATAATTCTCTTATGGAAGCTACGATGTGTCTTCACAATATGTAGCATCACTATATTGTAAAGAGAGGTTCCCTGATATGTTTTTAGAGGCTCAACCAATATCCATGCCATGTTACGATATTTGTAGAAGTAATAATTACAATCATTAATGTCAAACATCGAGCTATACATGGGAGAAACTAAGCATGTACAACTAACCTTAAGGTACACTATACGAGAATAGTTACAATTTAAAATGGAGCAGTTCTTGTACTTATTGATAGAATGATTATGCTCCAGTTGAATATTTAGAGTACTAAGTACCGAAAGTTAAGGAGCTAACTCTAAAAGATAAGATGGCTAATTTTATTCAAGAATCAATCATGAGACATCAGGAAACAGAGACTCATATACAAAATATAGTGAATTAGATCAACTAGATGACGAAGATAATATATGACGAGATATAGGTGAGTTTTCCTAGTCCTATCAAAACAGATACTAAAGAATGCAGAATGTCAATCACTCTTATTAGTGAATAAGAGCATTAGAAGAAGAAGAAGAAGAAAAAGAAAAAGAAGGAGAAGAGGAAGAGGAAGAGAGTATTTCAAACAAAATAATGGAACTTTTGGTTGAAATGAAAGTTAACCGACGTGAATTCCAGAGTGAAGACAAGACAAGTGGCTTTATGAATGGAGTAACATTCTAAGAAGCACTTTTTAAAGTATAAGACGAAGAAACCTCCGTCCAAGTAAAGGAAGTAGAGAAGTGGCAGGACGTTACTGAAGAAGATGACCTTTATATCTTTTTCTAAATAGAAGAAGAAAAAGAGTGGACAGAGATGGTTAAGAAAGAAATGACAGAGGAACTAAGTAAGGAAACTGTTGATGAGGCTTTGGTAGTGACCTTAAGTATAGAAGGTTCCTACTTCCTCCAAGAAAAACTGCTTGAGCCAATAGATGATTTAGGGAGTTTTATCTTCCTTCATTTTATTAATAGTTTGTTATTGAAAAGAGTATTAACAGAGTCCATAGGAATTATTAATTTGATAAATTATGTTCTCATTATTATCTTACAGTAGATGGCTTACTTACAGGCTACAAAAACGATTAGAAGCAAGCCACTGATTATAGACCTAAGATGAGAGTCACATGCAAGGTACGTCAAGCAAATGATGTTAAACAAGCAGTGCATAAGAGGCAACCCATTAATTAGGATAGATTTTATTTTATGTTATTTTATTTTCATATTTTTTAGTTATTTTTGTTTTTATTATTTTTATTTTCTTTTATCTTTTTAACCCTTTTTCTTTTATATCTTGTAAGGATGATAATTGGATGGATCAGAATTAGAAAATCATCTTACTTAGGAAAGTACCACTTAACTTTCTCACTTATTAATATATGTTTATAATGTGTACATTAGGGACAATGTATGAATTTAAGTGCAGGGAAGGGATTAAAGATTTTCTTAAAGCTTATTATAATCTCAGTTATTAAGTTTATTCAATGATATTTTGAGTTGATTGAAATTTATGCCTATATACTTTATTTCATTGTTAGAGATTGACTTGAATTAGTATGTAAAAGGATGATGTTAGAATAAAATTACTTTTACAAGTTATATTATTAGTATTCATTGAAATAATCATATTGAATGAAATTGCATATTATTTATATATACATACCCATTTTTTTAGTGAACTTTTGAGCCTAAGAGCAAAATTTTTGAACTTTCTAATCTCTTTTATTTCTTTCATATGTGTTCTTGTGCACAGTTGAACAATTCTAGAACTTGCTTTTATTATACAAACTAAGACCATATTTGTTAAATTAGAAGCGTTGAAGTGATAACAGCACTTACATTCAACAAGTTATTTTAGCCTATTTCTTCAAAAATTAATGAGGCAAGTTTTAATCTATTTAAAACCCTTAAAATACTTGAAGAACATAGGTAATGGGAGAGGAGTAGGTATACGAACCCCCAATGCAAACATTGTGGGAAGTTTCACATAGGAAAGTGCCTCAAGTTACTTTGAGTATGTTTCTGATGCAGAGAGAAGGGACATATGGTCAAGGAATGTCCCCAAGCACCAAGGCAAGATGGGTCACAGATGCAAGCTCCAAAGAGAGCTGAAACAGTAGGAACTAGGCCAGCCACTAAGGTTGGACGTTTTAGAGCGAAAAAGAAGGTTATTCCTTCAGGAAGGCCAAGGGGTCAAACATAGGCAAGGGTGTTTGCCATAACCAGAGATGAATCTACAGGAGCACCTGAAGTTTTTATAGGTATGGCTCGAGTATTTAATTCAGTGTATTTATTGATTGATTCCGGCTCCACAAATTCTTTTGTTTCTACAAGCATGACATTATATGGTGTTAATTTCGTGTCATTGGATAGTCCATTGATTGTTAGTACTCCTTTAAGGAGGAATGTGCTAATAAGTCAAGCATATAGAGATTGAGAACTCTTTATTGATGGTGCTACACTGGTAGTGGATTTAATGCCTTTAGATTTAGAAGGCCTAGAAGTTATACTTAGAATGGGTACTTTGGAGAAACATCATGCAAAGTTAGAGTGTAGCCTTAAAGAGGTAGAATTTGATTTTGGCAAGGGTGAGAAGGTGACTTTTAAGGGAGATAGAAAAACACCATCACCAATAGCTATTTCATCTTTGCTAACTGACAGGATGATGAGAAAAGGGTATGAAGCCTTCTTGGCACACGTTGTGGGCACTGAGGTGAACGAAGGAAAGTTAGAAGATTTTCCAATTATGAGGGAATTTCTAAACGTATTTTCAGAAGACTTATCTGGTTTGCCACCAGTAAGGGAAATCGAATTCACCATCAATTTGATTCCAGGTACCGCACCCATTTCCATACCACCATATAGAATGGCTTCAGCTGAGCTGAAGGAGCTTAAGGAACAGTTGGTAGACCCATTAGAGAAGGGGTATATAAGGCCAAGTTCGTCGCCATGAGGAGTGCCAATTTTGTTTGTTAAAAAGAAGGATGGAACATGGCACATGTGCATTAGCTACTAGAGGCTCAACAAGGTGACTATTAAGAACAAGTATCATCTGCAACAAATCGATGATCTGTTCAACCAGCTACAAGGAGCAAAGGTCTTCTTCAAGATTGATCTCAGGTCAGGCTATCATCAGCTTAGAATCAGGGAATCTGATGTATATAAGACAGCCTTTACGACACATTATGGGCATTATGAGTTCCTAGTCATGTCATTTGGATTGACCAATGCTCTAGTTGTGTTCATGGATCTAATGAATAAGGTCTTCAAGGAATATCTGGACCAATTTGTTATAGTATTTATAGATGACATTTTAGTTTATTCCAAGAGCGAAAAGGAACATCTAAGGATAGTGTTGCAAACACTAAGGGAGAAAGAGCTTTATGCTAAATTCAGTAAGAGTGAATTTTGGATTTATAAGGTGGTATTCTTTGGACACTTAATTTCAAAGGATGGGGGATATGTCGATCTGAGGAAAATTGAAGCAGTGGTGAAATGGCATGCACCAAAAATAGTAGCAGAAATGAGAAGCTTTCTGGGTCTGGTAGGATATTATAGGAGGTTTGTTAAAGGATTCTCCATGATAGCTGCTCCAATGACCAAGTTATTCAGGAAAAATCAGAAGTTTATTTGGAGTGATGAATGCTATAAGAGCTTTGAGGAGCTTAAGCACATATTGACAAGTTCTCCAATTTTGACCTTGCCCATGGGAGATGAGGGCTATACAGTTTATAGTGATGGTTTGAGAAAGGGCTTGGGTTGTGTGTTGATGTAAGGAGACAAGGTAATAGCTTATACCTCGCGGCAGCTAAAGCCTTATGAATTATATTACACGACCCATAATCTAGAATTAGTAGCAATAATTTCTACCTTAAAAATTTGGAGACATTATTTGTACGGAGTTCAGACGTGAATTTTTACATATCATAAAAGTCTCAAATACTTATTGAGCCAAAAAGAGTTGAATTTGAGTCAGAAAAGGTGGTTACAGTTGCTTAAGGATTATGACTTGTTGATTGAATACCACCCAGGCAAGGAAAATGTAGTGGACGATGCCTTGAGTAGGAAATCCTCCATAGCCATTGTTCAGAAAATTTATCTACTATTGTTGGAAGAGATGGCTAAGCTTAGATCAAACTTGAAGCAGGAGGAACCTGATTGTATTATTACTAATTTCAGAGTGTGACTAATACTCAGAGAGAAAGTTAAGGAGTTACAAGAACAAGATGTAAAGCTGAACAAGCTCCGAGAAGAAATTAAGAATGGCAAGCAATCTGAAGTGGAAGTCAGGGATGATGGACTTATAGTTGTAGGCAACAGACTTTGTATTCTGAATGTCAAGGAGATAAAGGATGAGATACTCAATGAGGCACACAATGTGCCTTATGCCATGCACCCAGGTAGCACCATGATGTAAAAAGATTTTAAAAAGCATTTCTAGTAGAAAGGCATGAAGAACGATGAAGCATAATAGGATAAAAATTGAAGAGTTTTTTAGGGAAAAAAGAGAGAGAGTCATGGGTTAGAGAGAGAGTGTGTAAAAATTTGAAAGGATAATGAAATGAAGAAGGGGGAAAATTTTAAACTTCCCTTCGGATGGGATTCCCACGTTCATGGGAATCTACATGATTCACACGAGGGTAAGAATTATAGACAGAAACATTCTTTCTTGATTTCCCACATCTGTGGGAATTTGCCTAATTCCCACGAACATGGGAATTGGTCCCTGATGTAATCCTCTTGTCTTCTCTTCTATGCTCTGTTATTCATCCTCCAACTTGCTTCCTCTCCTTTCCTACAAAAAAATAAACAATTCTTACCCTCAATTAGCATCCAATACACAAGAACATAATGGAAATCAAACTTAATGAAAACATACAAAATGAATCCTAAACTAGAACAATGAACAACAATTATGCTAGAAAACACATGTCAATTACCTATAAAAACATATCCTAATGCACACCTATCAAGTTTATAATCTTGTTTCTAGATCTATTGAAGAATCTATACATGTAAAATTTAATGACGATTCTCATCTAGATAAAAGAAACCATTCTGATGATGAAACTCTATCTGCTTCCTTAGTTAATAACCTAGACGATTCACCACCAAACGATCCATCTGATAAAGTGATAGATAGTTCTAAAATTATTAACTTAAGAAAAGTCTGGAAATATAAGTCTTCTCACCCAGAAAACCTGATTATAGGAGAAACATCAGAAGGAGTGAGAACTAGATCTAAGTTTATAAGAGAGGCCAATGTAGCATTTTTTTTGAATTAGAACCTAAGAAAATTGATGAAGCTCTTCAAGATGAAGCTTGGATTTTAGCTATGCAAGAGGAGTTAAATCAATTTACAAGGAATAAATTTTGGTCTCTAGTCCCTAAACCCCCTAATAAATCTATTATAGGTACTAGATGAGTTTTCAACAATAAACTAGACGAATCAGGGAAAGCAACCTGTAACAAAGCTAGATTAGTAGCTCAAGGCTATAATAAACAAGAAGGAATAGACTATAATCAAACATATGCTCCTACAGCTAGACTAAAAGCTATTAGGATCTTGCTTGCATATACTGTTCTTCATGATATAAAAATGTTTCAAATGGATATGAAAAGTGCTTTTTTGAATGGTTTTATAGATGAAGTTTATATGAAACAACCCCCAGGTTTTGAAGACATTGATAAACCTGATTGTATGTATAAACTTCATAAAGCTTTGTATGGATTAAAACAAGTACCTTATGCATGGTATGATCGTCTGAGTTCGTTTTTGATTAAAAATGGTTTTGTTAGAGGTCAAGTAGATAAAACATTATTTCGGAAGGATATTAAAAATGATTTTAT
>JAOQML010000196.1:28877734-28887774 GCA_027568935.1 Erythroxylum urbanii | reverse complement strand
GGCAGTCTACGTGCATGGCACTGTTCTGCATGGTACTGTGCACGTGTCACTGTACATGTTCACTGTATATGCGGTTATGGTTCTATGTCCCTGCATGGCACTGTTCCTACATGCCACTATTCCTACATGCCACTATTCACGGGTGTCGCAGCTGCTACTGGACATTATCGTTGACTGACTACTTAGCCGTTGACTTCTGCCTGCACAGCTATTGATCACCGGCTCACCGCCGGAAACACTGTTCATTCTGGCTGACACTGTTCTCCGCCGGGAACACTGTTCACCGGCGGACATGGGAGGAAATTACTGTAGCGGGAGACGACTGCTAGGAGACCCCTACTGCAGGCTCTACTTCACTGTTGGTGATTATTGCTTTTTGGGACTACTAAAAATTATTGTTCACATCTGAATAAAATACTACTAGAGCACATCAACAGGTAGTAAAATATTCAGATTTTGCGTTCATGCATGGACACCTTGCAGTGTCAATTATGGATGCCAGAAGTCATGATTATTACTGCCTAGCCTCATTTTAGGTGCCTTGCACTCGTACACCGAGGGTTATTGAGCTGTATCTGGGCATGCAATTCTTTTGGTTTTGGGATATGGTTTTCGATGTAATGGGATATGGGTTTTATTGTTTATCGCAATGGGCCCATTTAGCTTTATAGGGCTTATTTCTTTTGGTTGCTGGTACTGTGGTCCACAATCTGTAGGGCGGGTTGCTTACTTCTTTTGAAGGTCGGGGTATGCCCCTCAAGACCGTGTACATAAACAATTTTGGTATAATATATTTACATTTTACCAAAAAAAAAAGGGGTTAGGAGAGTTAAAACCCACAAAGATGTTAGTGAGGAAGGCGGGTAGAATAATTCATCGGTTGAAGGGGATTATTAAGGATATGCAAGTACAAATTGATAATTTTACCTTTCCCACAGACTTCTATATATTGGATATTGGAGAAGATGTGGAAACCCCTATGGTCTTTGGATGACCATTCTTGGCTATTACCCACTCTATAATTGACATTAATGGGGGTGAACTAACTCTGAGGGTCGGTAAACATCAAATAACCTTCAAAGTGTTGAAGAAAGACAATGTTTCTCCTATACCTCTAGCTAATATCAAGGAGACCAAACCTCGAGGACAATGGGAAAATTGAGGATCCTGGGAATGCATTTAGAAAGAAACGATCGCGAAGAAGAAGGTGAAGGAAGGAGAACCAGAGGAAGAATGGAATTCAGGGTATGGTAGCTTTGTGCAAATTGTAAGATCGATGACTGTGCTACCATTACATTATTTATTCAAACCATTTTGAGTGTAAGAAGAGTGTCAAGCTACCGACGTTAAAAGAAGCACTACATAGGAGGCAACCTATGGTCTGTTAATTTGAAGTTAGTTCCCTTTATTTTTGGATAGTTAGATTCCATAATTAGGTTATTTCATTTCTAAATAAAATTGGGAAGGCATGGGACTCGACATAAATTTGATGATCGAGGAAGTAAGCAAAAGAGAGGTGAAAGGGTCATAAAGAGTTAATAAATGATTTCAGAAAAATGAAGGACAAAAGAAAAAATTAAAAATTGTTGAAAAAATTGCAGGCCACGATCGTGGCCTGCGGAAGGGCAAAAAGGGGACACGTGAATTTTAAACTCATTTTTTACCATTTTACCCTCTATCCACCTATATATTCATTTCTAACTTCACTTTTCACTCACTTTCATTTTTACTTTATCTCGCTAAGTTCAGAACCTCCAAACACTCTCACTTCTCTCTACCTAAAATTTTAAACCTCCAGTCTCTTCCAATTTCTATCTACTCACAAGCCAATATGTTGTGTATTAAGCAATCAGCAAAGCGACATCAATCATTGGGACTAAACCAAGTCTCAAGACGAGGGAGAAGGAACAGGGCAGCAGACTTCAAAACACCATTCCCTATCTACACAGAGGAGGAAGGTATTCGTTTTCAATCCCTTAATGTTAAACAAATTGTAGTACCAAAATATTTTGATTTTGATACGCATAATAGGCTAGAACTGCACAATAGGGTAGAAAACTTAGCAGAAAGAATTCAGTGGGCAAAATTCATAAACTTCCAATTTCCTGTCTACTAAGAGCTCATTCTAAAATTCTTTACTTCCCTTTCCTACGAACCTAAGAACCCTAAAGAAATGTGGTTTAGGTTACGGGGACGAGCTTATAAACTGAACATCAAAATCATGTGTGATATGTGTGGGTTCCCTGAATCTACCATTATCGATCAGCACGATGATTTTTGTGTTTCTCGCTATTAGAATGAAATCATTGTTTTAGAGTAATTTGATGCTAAAAATGCCCACAACAACATCATAAGGACCTATGAGCACTTGTTATTGTACAAATTCATATGTTAAATAGTTTTTGATAAATCAGAAACTGACAAGTATTCAATAAAGGAACTCTTCATATTGTGGTGCATGGATCATAGCTTTCCAGTGTGCACCTCCATAAATGTGCTTAATTGTTGCGACTCTGCACAAGAGGACCAACAATTTAGGTATGGGATACTTAGTTTCTGCCATTGTTGAGTATTTTGGCGGGGACTGTAATAGTTTAACTGTCCATCTCCTAGACTTCCTAAACCATCATCATTTATGGCGTACTGAAATCCTTAAGTTCTATAATATAAAACTCCAGGATATCAACCCAAAGATGCATGTGAAGATCAAAGGTAGTCAGGCGAGTTCGAGTACAGTGCTGCCTCAGTAGGCAGAAGAGGACTCGACTATTGAAGAGTCCGAGGAGGAAGAAGAAATAGAAGAACCGAGCTGGAAGAAAGTGCTTGATATAATCTCCACGAACACCAAGGTAATCACATATACATTTGCGGATAACTCTAGAAGAATGAAAGAGATGGCCCGAACTCATCGATGTCAGAGCTAGGATATACATCATATCCATCGTTATTTCAAGGTTTAAGGCATCCAACTGCCACCTCCAACACCTTCCCCATCTCCATCACCATGAGGCCTTGTTCTAACCCTTTTCTTTTTACCTTTAGTCTTTACTTATGTTTTGTTTTACTTTAATTCTATGTCTCTTCTTTCCATATTTTTTTGTTTGTCCCCTTCTCATACTGGGGACAATATGTTGTTCAAGAATGGGGAGGGTTATGTGTTTTGATTTGAATGTGAGTTTTGCATATTATATGATAGTTGTTAGATTGCATTTTGTGAATCGTGTGAATGTGTCAATGGCTTAGATGAATTGAAATTTATTTAATTTTGAACATAGTATATTAGGTTGTGGAGAATCATTAGCTCACAAAAAATAGTGAATTGGGGTTCTTTAGTTAAATATGTAGATTAATTAGGATTTAGTGTTAAGTTGTAACCCTCTAAATTGTCACATTCATTCATAATTTGAGGTCTTTTGACTTAAATAACTTTGCTAGTATTTTTTCATTGAAACGAGTAGCTAAAGCAACAAGGTAAGCATTAAAAAAATGCGTTTGTTAACGTTAAATAAATTACTATTTCATTGGCCTTCGGGTTATGAATAGCATTAGTAGCCAGTTGAGAACGTGATGTAGCTAAGTAACCGAATCGACAAGCATCACAAATGTGTGCCTCCACGTCAAAAGGCTATAATGACATTTCAACTAAACAGCTTAACAAAAAAATGACTTAGTCGAGTAATTAGATTGACATTCATCACCAATGTTTGCCTCTGAGTAAAAGACTAGGTCCTTCTTTAAATAAATTTAAAAAAGTGTTTTCTAATAAAAACCTATCGACCTTGTAATAGCTTGACTTTTCATGAAAATATACTTAGGAGTAGTTGCAAAGTTTGAATGACCAAAGAATTAATAATTTGTGCGTGCAATTGAAAAGGGTAAATAAATTAAAACTTAGATCTGGATTAATATGTATATTTAGCTCAAAACCCCTAGTTATGGATTTTGTTTGTTAATGATTTGATATGACTTGAATGATTGTGTTTTAAATTAAATTTGTTTCATGAAGTTGAAGCCATTGTCTCATTACTGCGTTGTGTGTTGTGTGTTGTGTGTTTTGTTTGCTTGAGGACAAGCAAACGTTTAAGTGTGGGGATGTTGATAAGTGTGAATTAAATTATGTTTTATGGCTTAGTTTGATATGTATTTAATGGTTAATTCAATTGTTTAGTACGTGTTTAGGTTAGAATTGTGTTAGTTTGTTAATTATTTATGTTTTAAGTGTTTTATGGGTTAATACTAGTCTTTGAGCTTAATTATTATGTTTTTAAGGTACCTTGATGTATTTGTTAGTGTTTCAGGGTCAACATCGAAGAACGGAGAAGTTTCAGAGACATTAGGGCCAAAACAACAGCCCACAATCATGGCACAACAGGCGATGATTGTGACGGAAGCATTAGAGCTAGCCCACAATTGTGGTCCATATGCCACGATCGTGACAGAAGCCCAAGACATGGCCCACATTTATGGCTTGCTTACAGTGATCGTGACAGAAAACTTGGATGTGGCCCATGATCGAGGCATGGCCTGCATCAGGCAGATGCACAGACACTCAAAAATGTCAAAATTTGAGGGATTTTTAGACCTTTTGAACCCCGAAAGTACCCTAGGTCTGCTCAAAACATAAAAGGTATTTAAAGAATAAAATAGAGAAGAGGAGAGAGCTTTTGTACCAGCCACTTTTGAGAGAAACCATAGAGAGAATTGTCGAGAGATAGAGAAAAAAAGAAGGAAGAGAGAAGTGGAGATAAATAGATCAGGAGTTTTTCGACGTCGCTACCTCCCGTTGTCCATTCAAATCTATATTTCCTGTTATTTTCAATTTTATTATTGTATAGAATTGGAATAATAGTTGCTGATAGATTTTTGGATGTTGATGTTTCTAAACTCACCTTTGGGGTTTTATCTTTGATTTAATGAAATTTGATTGTTTGTGTTTTACTGGATTTATTGTGATTTAATTTCTACAATTACATAATTCAGTGATAAATTGAGAGGGTGAATCGAGTGAAAAATAATTAAATAGGGTTAACGAGAGCTAGGCGATTTAATAGAACGAGAATTAAATCAAATTAGTAAATTGTGCAAAGAGAGATCTTGCAATAGTTTTCAATAGTTTATTAGACAACTTCAGATCTAATTAGTGTTTTGGAAAGGTTGTTAATTGAGAGATTGTAGCTTCCATAATCTGATTAGGGTTTATAAATTAGGGTTAATGGTTATAACCTGAGAGAGAGTAATCAACCCTAGGATCATCTAGAACCAATAATCTAGTATTTCATAATCGATTAGGTTAACGTTAAAGATTAGTAAAATTCGCTTTCTCTCAATTGGTAATTCCTTAGAACAATTCTTGAGTGTGCGTTACAATTGTTAATTTGTTAATATTTTCATGACTGATCTTGGACTAATTTGCTTGATTGAATTGCATTCCTGTTTTAGTTTCGTTACACTTGAATTTCTTTGATTTATTTTGGCCTTAGATTTTAGGATTAGATTATCCCTCCTTATAGGATCGATACCTTAAGTACTACGCAAATGACCTGTGCACTTACGGATTATCGAGGTTAATCAATTAAAACTTACACATATCGAAAAACTACAATCAATTTTTGTGTTGATAAGTGTGAATTACATCGTGTTTTAACGCTTAGTTTGATATGTCTTTAAGGGTTATCGTTTATTATGCGTTTAGATTAGAATTGTGTTAGTTTGTTAATTATTTATGTTTTAAGTGTTTCATAGGTTAGTACAAGTCTTTGAGACTAATTATTATGTTTTTGAGGTGCCTTGATGTGTTTATTAGTGTTTTAGGGTCAACATAGGGCCTAAACAATGGCCTATGATCATGGCACAACAGGCCATGATCATGTTAGAAGTATTGGAATCAGCCCATGATCGTGGCCCATATGCCACGGTTGTGACAGAAGCCCAGGACATGGCCCACGATCATGGCTTGCTTTCCACGATTGTGACAAAAGGCTTGGATGTGGGCCACGATTGTGGCATGTAGGGCCATGATCATGCCCTATGTCGAATAGATGTGCAGACACTCAAAAACGTCAAGTTTTTAGGGATTTTTGGACCCCAAAAAATCCTAGGGTTGCTTAGAACACAAAAGGTATTTAAGGAATAAGACAAAGAAGAGGAGAAAGCATTTGCACTAGCCACTTTTAGAGATACTCTAGAGAGAATTGTCGAGAGATAGAGAAAGAGAAGAAAGAATAGAGAAGTGGAGAAGAAGTCGATTTGACATACTTCCTAAATTAGGAGTTTCCCAATGTTACTATCTCCTATCGTCCATTCAAATTCATATTTCCTGTTATTTTCAATTTTATTATTGTATAGAATTAGAATAATAGTTGATGATAAGATTTTAGGATGTTGATGTTATTTCTAAACTCACCTTTGTGTTTTTATATTTGTTTAATGAAATTTGATTGTTTTTGTTTCACTGGATTTATTATGAATTAATTTCTGCAATTGCATAATTCGGTGATAAACTGAGCGGGTGAATCGAGTGAAAATAATTAAACTAGGCTAATGACAGTTACGCGATTTAACAAAACGAGAATTAAATCAAATCGATAAATTATGTTAAGAGAGATCTTACAACAGTTTTCGATAGTTTATTAGACAACTTCAGATCTAACTAGGGTTTTAGTTAGGTTGTTAATTGAGAAATTGTATCTTCCATAATTTGATTAGGATTTATAAATTAGGGTTAATAGTTATAACTAGAGAGAGAATAATAAACCCTAGGATTGTCTAGAACCAATAATCCAGTATTTCAAAATCGATTAAGTTAGCGTTAAAGATAGGTAAAATTCCCTTTCTCTCAATTGGTAGTTCCTTAGGTTGATTCTTGAGTGTGTGTTGCAACTGCTAATTTGTTAATATTTTCATGATTGATTCTTGAATTAATTTGCTTGATTGAATTGCATTCTTGTTTTAGTTTTGTTACATTTAAATTTCTGTGATTTGTTTTGGTCTTAGATTATCTCTCCAACGACCCGTGCAATTGTGGAGAATCATTAGCTTGCAAAAATTAGTTAATTGGTTCTTTGGTTAAATATGTAGCTTGATTAGGATTTAGTGTTAAGTTGTAACCCTCTAAATTGTCACTTTCATTTATAATTTAGGGTCTTTTGACTTAAGTAGCTTTGCTAGTATTTTTTTCATGGAAACAAGTAGCTAAAGTAACAAGGTAGGCATTAGATATATAAAAAACATATGTTTTTTAATTTTAAATAAATTACTATTTCGCTAGCCATCAGGTTATAAATAGAGTTAGTAGCCAGTTAAAAACATGATATAGCTGAGTAACTAGATCGACACGCATCACAAATATGTGCCTCGACGTCAAAGGGCTATAATGACGTTTCAACCAAGCAATTTAATAAAAAATGACTTAGTCGAGTAACCGGATCGACATTCATCACCAATGTTTGCCTATGAGTAAAAGACTAGGTCCTTGTTTAAATAAATTAAAAAAATTGTTTTCTAATAAAACCTACCAAACTTGTAATAGCTTGACTTTTCATGGAAACATACTTAGGAGTAGTTACAAAGTTTAAATGACCAAAGAATTAATAATGTGTGTGTGGAATTGAAAAAGGTAAATAAATTAACACTTGGATTTGGATTAATATGTATATTTAGCTCAAAGCCCCTAGTTACGGATTTTATTTGTTAATGATTTGATATGACTTGAATGATTGTGTTTTAAATTAAATTTATTTCATGAAGTTGAAGCCGTTGTCTCGTTACTACATTGTGAGTTGTGTGTTTTGTTTGCTTAAGGACAAGCAAGTGTTTAAGTGTGGGAATGTTGATAAGTGTGAATTACATTGTGTTTTAGGGCTTAGTTTGATATATATTTAATAGCTAATTCAGTCGTTTAGTACATGTTTAGGTTATAATTGTGTTAGTTTGTTAATTATTTATGTTTTAAGTGTTTTATGGGTTAGGACAAGTATTTAAGCTTAATTATTATGTTTTTGGGGTACTTTGATGTGTTTGTTAGTGTTTCAGAGTTAAAATCGAAGAACGAAGAAGTTTCGAAAATACTAGGGCTGAAACAACGACCCACGATCGTGGCACAACAAGCTACGATCATGACAGAAGCATTAGAGTCAGCCCACGATTGTGGCTCATATGCCACGGTTGTGGCAAAAGCCCAGGACATGGCCCACGATCGTGGCTTGCTTTCTATGAGCGTGATAAAAGGCTCGGATGTGGCCTGTGATTGTTGCATACAGGGCCACAATCGTGGCATACAGTGGATAGATGTATAGTCACTCAAAAATGTCAAGTTTCGAGGGATTTTTTGGACTTTTGGACCCTGAAAAATCCCTAGGGCTGCTCAGAAAACAAAAGGTATTTAAAGAATAAGACAAAGAAGAGGTGAGAACTTTTGCACCAGCCACTTTTTAGAGAAACTCTAGAGAGAATTGTCTAGAGATAAAGAAAGAGAAGAAGGAAGACAGAAGTGGAGAAGAAGCCGAATTGACGTACTTCTCATATAAGGAGTTTCCTAACACCGCTGCCTCCTATTATCCATTCAAATTCGTATTTCCTATTATTTTCAGTTTTATTATTGTATAGAGTTAGAATAATAGTTGATGATAGGATTTTTAGATGTTGATGTTGTTTCTAAACTCACCTTCGGGGTTTTATCTTTGATTAATTAAAATTTGATTGTTTGTGTTTTACTGGATTTATTATGATTTAGTTTTTGCAATTGCATAATTCGATGATAAACTAAGATGGTAAATCGAGGGAAAATAATTAAATTGTGCTAACGAGAGTGAGGCATTTTATTAGAACGAGAATTAAATCAAATCAGTAAATTTTACGAAGAGAGATCTTGCACTAGTTTTCGGCAGTTTATTAGACAACTTCAGATCTAATTAGGATTTTGGATAGGTTGTTAATTGAGAAATTGCAACTTCCATAATCTGATTAGGGTTTATAAATTAGGGTTAATGGTTATAACTAGAGAGAGTAATTAACCATAGGATCGTCTAGAACCAATAATCTAGTAATTCATAATCGAATAATTTAGCGTTAAAGATTAGTAAAATTCCCTTTCTCTCAATTGGTAGTTTCTTAGGTCGATTCTTGAGTGTGCGTTACAATTGCTAATTATTTAATATTTTCGTGATTGATTCTTAGATTGATTTGCTTGATTGAATTGCATTCTTGTTTTAGTTTCGTTACATTTGAATTTCTGCGATTTGTTTTGGCTTTAGATTTCAGGATTAAATTATCCCTTCTCATGGGATCGACATATTAGGTACTACGTGAACATCTTATGCTCTTGCAGGTAATCGAGGTTAATCAATTAAAACTTACACGCATCAAAACACTATGATCAAGTTTTTGGCGTCGTTGCCGGGGAAGCGATTAGTTTAATTCTACAATTTAAGGCATTTAGTTAGTTTTTAATTTTTATTTTCTTTCTTTCTTTCTAATTTTGAAATTGTGCTCTTGCTTGAACACAAGAGTCATGAGAAGATTGAGTCATGCAGCTGAAACTTTATATTTAGACATAACTCAATTGGAACGATCCATTAGGAAAGCTCAGTGTGAAGAAGAAGAGGAAATCGCGAAAGCAACAAAGATCAAGGAATTTCAGCAAGATTTGAACCACAAAGTGAGCAAAGGATGTCAACAACGGACCCTTATGGACTTTATGAGACTACAGTTTAATGTGGCTAACTAAGGAGTAGCTAGGCTACCCGTACAAGTAGCATATTTTGAAATCAAACCAGCCCTCCTAAATATGCTTCAACAGAACGTGCAATTTTATGGATTAACGAATGAAGATCCTAACGTATATAAAATGAACTTCCTTGAAATCTGTGATACCTTTTAGTACCATTAGATGTCGAAAGATGCAGTCAAAATTAGGCTTTTCCGTTTTACCCTTAGGCCCTGTTTGGTTGGCGGGAACGTAAAGTGAATTTGGAATCTGATTCTTGGGAAAATAAATCTATGGAAAGTAAAGATATTTACATGTTTGGATACCTATAAGAATT
>JAOQML010000196.1:28810385-28837092 GCA_027568935.1 Erythroxylum urbanii | reverse complement strand
AGACAGGCGAGAGAGGTCATGGCACACAGGTCGGTCAGCTGGGATTTCTGGATTTTGGGATGACCTAGATAGTTGTTTTAAGTATTTAAATTGATATGATGCCATGTGGAGTAATTATAGTAATCGCACGTAGCGCTCCCTTACTATAGGATATGTACCGGAATGACCCACGGGGTCCCGGTGCGTACCCTGCGGTGAGGGGGTGCTACAAAATCCCTCCTCGGAGTCTTCACAAAAGTTATAGAACTCGGAGTCCTCTTCGAAAACATACTTAAATGACCGTAATCCGATATCCAAGGAGAAAGTTATGCCTCTTGTCCCAAAATCTATCCACTTACTTAATCCTATTAATCTCAATCTATTTCCTTAATTATACCCTCAATTATCACCCTAAGCAATCACACATTTAATCATTTATTCAAGCATCATACTAGGTTCATGTCAAACTTCATTCAAGCCTAAATGCATTATAGAAAAGTATCTTATCATTTGTAGTCTCAAACATCAAATAAAAAAAACATATTTCATGTAAGTCATTCTCATTTTTCAGCTTTTCCAACTCTATTTTCATGTCAGTTTTGTATGACCATTTTGTCCTAAAAAATGAGGCATTTAGGCAACATCTTCTTTTACAAAAATATTCCTATATGTCTTAAGTTTCTAATGACACCAAATTCATGCAGTTTGGTTCAGTATTCTGTAAGTTATATGCAAAATACTATAGAATGCTCTCATAGCATAACACAAAGTTCTCAACTTCAAGCCCAATTTAGAGACCCTTAGAGACTGAATTCAAATTCGATTCCTTCATGAAAATTGTAGCCATATGTCGCTAGTTTAAGTTAAATTAAAAATCATCCCATTTGGATGCCTATATATCAAGATATGGTCGAAATACAACTAAATTAAAAATACTTTAGCTAACATATCCCAACATAGTTAATCATCAACCTTACATATAATTCATCGCTAATCAATCATCATGTATGTTATGCTAACATATAACATAATAGGGCAATCAATTACTTAGTTGTTCAACCAAAGTCTCCTCAATTTCCAAGCTAATCAAACCTCTCAAGTCTTCAAATATACCCCAAGAGTAAGATGGAATACAAAGGATTTCCAATCACAAGATGTAAACCACTAAAGTTGACAAAGCTCAAGGTTTTGGGAGATGTTGTGAGAAAGTCGGTGGTAAGGGATTGAAGGAGGAAACATAAGACCAAAAACATGAAGAAAGATGATTTTTCTGGTAAAAATTCATGGGGTACAAATGTGTGGTGGATAGGTGGGACACTTGTCAAATAGAGAGTTATGCCTTGTGTCTTCATTCCATTAATCCATGTGTCACCATTCTATTAGTACATATGTTATCCTTCTATTGGATCATATGTTACTATTCTATTGGTCCACGTGTCACTTACTTTAGGCTCCACATGTAACTCATTTAAGCCTCTATATGTCACTACTTATAAGGCTACATATGAGACCAATTGTAAGGCTACATATGTCACTATTCTATTGCTCCACATGTCACAAGTCTAAGGTGCCATTTGTCACAAATTTAAAGGGCCACTTGTCACTCATGTAATCATGCCATTTGTCATCCAATTAGCTAAGCCATGTGTCACTCATTCCCAATGCCATATGTCACTATTTCATAGACCTAATCTACCCAAACGTCAATGTATCATTTTGTCTTGCTCTTTAACATTTTTTTCTAAATTTAGGTGCTCACACTACTTTATCAGTTACTCAATCGTATTAATAAATTCCCAATTTACTAATTGTAATCATCAAAGAAGATTGATGACTTAACCGATACATAATTGCATCATCATCACTTAAAATCTTTCATATCCCGGTATGTGTCAATTAAGTGTATATACTATCATTATAATGTTTCTAATTCATGATTCATGTGTGTATACAAATATAATGCTCGCCTATGGAATGCTCTTCATATATTCTCACATGATATGGCTCCATCTAACAATTATTCCTTAAGTGTATGAACGGGCTATTACAAAAAGCGTTGCTGGAAGGTCTATGGACAATAGCTAATGGATACATCTTAGTCCAACCTTAGTCTCCAAGATCTAACCCTGAGGAGGAACACGTACTTGGATTAGGTTTCTAGGATTGTCGTTTCAATACTATAATCATAGTATCTTTCAAATTCTCTCCCGGGTAGTGGAGCTCAATCTTGACAGACCTTTGGTCACTCACATCCTTGTTGATGGTAGGAAACAATCAGTGCAGTACGAAGATATCCGCCTTATCTGCTTTGCATGCGGTGTCTATGGTTATGCTCAAGAACAATGACCTAAGGCTTCGGCAGAGCCATAACAAACCATAGCATCAGAACAAATGCATACCCAGCCAATGGCGATGAATGACAATCAAAGCGCATGAAAACTACAAAGAAGAAACTTACGGGGCCTGAACGGGAGAAAAAAACTCAAATGGTTTTCTTCTCTTTTGGAGAAGATCGGAATCGTCATGTTCAATAGAGTATGGATACGATATCCAAGTCCTAACCAGTTCCAGGCTCACCATGCCTGTGATGTCCTAGCATGTGCTACCCTCCCTTTTCATGCTTTTTACAATGAGTACCACAAATATCAGGCTTCTAGTATGGAACGTCCAGGCTGCAGCAAGCAGTAGCTTTATAAACAAGAGTAAAACCTTCATCAGGAATATGTCAACTGATTACATATGCTATCTTTGTAATATGTACAGATTATAATTCATGAGTGTATGCTAATGATATGCATGTGAATGAATCCTCCCAATGTTATTACTCGCTTTTAATGGCCAGGGTTCTAACCTTAAATATGTTCCGAAAATCAAATGTTACAATTCTCCCCTTTAAGAAATTTTGACCTCAAATTTCTTACCTGATTGATCAAACAGATGAAGGTGTTGATTCCTCATATTCTCTTCAGTTTCCCATGTAGCTTCTTCTCTCGAATGATTCCTCCAAAGTACTTTAACCAAAGGGATCACTCGGTTTCTCAATTGCTTGTTCTGATAGCCAATTATCTTAACCAATTCCTCTACAAAACTCAGATTACTTGCAATTTCAATTTCCTTTGTTGGTAACATATGTGTCGGATCTGAACGATATCTTCTGAGCATACTATCATGGAATACATTGCGAATCTGAACCATTTCAGTAGGTAGTGCTAACTTATAAACCAATGGTCCAACTCTCTCGATAATCTCATATGGACCAATGTATCTAGGGCTTAGCTTACCCTTTTTACCAAACCTTAACACTACTCGCTAACGTGATACTCTTAGAAACATTTTATCTCCTACTCAGTATTCCATATCCCTTAGGTGCTAATACATATAACTCTTCTGTCTATCTTGTGTTAGTTTAATTCTACTACGGTTCAATTTCACTTTATCAATAGTATCTTGAATAAGTTCTGGGCCTTCAATAGTCCTTAAACCCTCTTCATCCTAATACAAAGGCTAACGCCACTTTCTTCCATATAACGCCTCATACAGTGCCATACCGATACTATTGTGATAATAATTGTTATAAGCAAATTCAATAAGAGCTACATATTGATCCTATATTCCTTGGAACTCCAAAACACAAGCTCTGAGCATATCCTCAATAGTCTTAATAGACCTCTCACTCTGTTCGTCTGTCTAAGGATGAAATGTTATATCGAAGTTCATCTTCGTACCCAAAGCTATCTATAAACTTCCCTAAAATCTTGAGGTAAATCTAGGATCCCTATCTGATACAATGGACACTGAAATCCTATGTAATTTGACGACCTCATTTACATATTTCTGAGCTAACTGATCTAGTGTGTTGTTCTCCCTCACTGGTAAGAAAAGAGCCAAAATTGTCAATCAGTCAACAATGACCTATATAGCATTATGTTGCCTTGGAGTTCTGGACAAACGCATAATGAAATCCATAGTTATTCTCTTCCATTTCCACTCCAAAATAGGTAATGGCAGTAGCTTACCAACTAGAGCCTAGTGTTCTACCTTAATCTATTGGTATGTTAAGCACTTAGCAATATATTCAACCATTTGCTTCTTTATCCCTACCCACCAGAAATGTTGTTTCAGCGTATTTTACATCTTGGTAGTACTAGGATGCATAGCATAAGCTGTTACATGTGCTTCCTCCAAATTCTCTTTTCTTTAATCATCCACATTAGGTACGCACAATCTCTGCTTCAACCACAATGTATCATTTCTCAATTCAAACTCAGAATTCAACTTCATTTTCAACTTCTCAATAAGCTTCATAAATTCTGGATCTTTACTTTGATCTTTTTTAATTCTTACATGTAATATCAGTCTAAGCTTCAATGTAGCTAATATTACTTCATTCTGCCCCAAATTTAGGTCAAAATTTAATGCTCGTAATTGTACTAGGTTAGGTAACCTCGATAACTGTACTTGAGCCACATTGCTATTGGATTTCCTACTTAATGCATCGACTACAACATTAACTTTACCAGGATGATATTCAATTGTACAATCATAATCCTTCAATAATTCAATCCATCACTGTTGTCCTATATTTAACTCCTTCTAACTTAATAGATATCTCAAACTCTTATGATCGGTGAATACCTGAAATGTCTCACCATATAGATAATGTCTCCAAATTTTCAAAGCAAATACCATTGTAGCAAGCTCTAAATCATGAACTGGATAGTTAAACTCATAAGACCTTAACTGTTTTGATGCATATGCAATCACTCTGCCATACTGCATTAATATGCATCCTAATCCTTAGTGTGAAACATCACTATACACTATATATTCTCCAGATCTATATGGAATAGCTAACACCAGTGTTGTAGTTAAACGGTGTTTTAATTCCTCAAAACTCCTTTGGCATTCATCATTTCATCAGAAAGGCACATTATTTCTCAAAAGTTTTGTTAAAGAAGCTGAGATTAATGAAAACCCCTTCATAGACCTCATGTAATATCCTGCTAGTCTAAGAAAACTCCAAATCCCAAACACATTTATCGGAGCTTCCCATTTCATCACTACTTCTACTATATTAGAGCATGGTTTGATTTCATATAATTGAAATTGAGAAATCTTCTTCTGTGAATAGATCTACTATAATTAGAAGGAATTATATGCAAATCTAAAGATATAGATCAATATAAATCCTATAGAATAAGGTCAAACCTACTAACGGATTTCCAAATAGATAAAGTAATCCTAGGGTTTTAACTAGAAATATTTTTATTAATCAACTAAAGAATTAGTTGTTAATAGTCTTGAAAAAGATATTAACATAAGATAGGAATTTCCATGGTCCAATATGTTGGGTTTGCCATAGATGCAAGCATCACATGCATGCGTATGCAGCGGAAGTGTCAGAATCAAGGTTTTGACACCATGAGAACCTAAAAACTACATAATCTAATATGCATGCATGGATATGTAAAGAACATGAAATATAAAACTTTTTTACCTTATGTTTCTCCTCCTTTCTTACTTCTTCTCTTTGTTTATGTTACTGCAAACACCAAACCATTCCTTGGTAACCCAAAAATACGCAAAGAAGATGAAGAAACAATGTATAAGAGTTATTTGAAGACCAAACTAGATGAGTTCTAGTAGATGCACAAGATGATAGAAGATAGGTCAACAATCTTGTTGCACGCATTTTAATTCATACAACAATTGCATGAATTGTAAGCATAAGACTCAAGACACATGTCTCTCGCTCTAGAATTCTTCAAGAGCCCTTATGCTCTTACTTAAGTGTGTAAGAAGTGTTAGAACCTTGTGTACATAAGTGAAGAACTCACTTATGCACCTATTCGTGCCCTCTATCACGGTCGTGGCCCGGCTCACCTTCGACTTATGAGTCACGATCGTGGCTTGCTTAAATTTGGCTATACTCACTATATTTTTCATCCAATCTTTTATGTGTGTGACCCTTAGGTTCCCGGTTATTTTAGGCACTTGAATTTACTCTTAATTCAATCAAATCATGAAGGGTCTTGATGATGCCAATTTGCCAGAATATAAGTGGAATAAGACACGAACTGTTCAATAGTTAATTATCCAACTTATAAACCTTTCTATAAACAATTACCATGCAATTTGTCCTTTCACCATACTATACCCTAACTCGTTTAGAGTATGGGCTATGTGTCAACTCCTACTAGAATGACTACGTCACATCTAGTCGAAGTGTTATTAGTTCTTATCTTTGGATCTCATAACTCTTATGTGTTATTGAAGATTCTCTTCATGACACATAATTGCTCTAGCTAGAGACTCCTAAGTAATGAACTCATATATAAACGAATATCACATTAATGAAAAAAGCCTTTCGCTTTATGAATCAAAATAAATTTTGTACAAAAGTGCTAAAGGTGATTGCCTTTAGAGCACTACTCTAACAATCTCCCACTTATACCAAAGTCAATCGCCTTTGTATTTAATACCATGTGCAAGTACACAAGAATCAAATTTTTCTTGAGGAAATGGCTTAGCCAAAAGATAAGCAATGTTTTGATTTGTGGGCACTCTCTCTCTCTTCACATCACCTCTATCAATTATCTCCTTGATTAGGTGATATCTCCTGAGTACGTACTTGGACCTCTGATAAGACCTTGGTTCCTTAGCCACAGTGTTGTCACAATATAACAATATTGGGTCTACTATGCTGGGAACAACTCCAAGTTTCGTAATGAACTTGTTGATTTAAACAACTTCTTTTGCAGCTTCCACAGTTACAATGTACTCTGACTCGGTGGAATCTGCAGTCGTCTCTTGTTTGGAACTCTTCAAACTGACTGCTTCACTATTCAATGTGAAAACATAACCTGACTGGGATTTGTACTCATCCTAGTCAGATTTAAAACTGGCACTTATATGTTTGCTTACTGTGAGATCTCTATTTCCATATATCAAGAATACATCCTTAGTCCTTCTTAAATACTTTAGGATATTCTTGATAGCCACCCAGTGACCCTCACCAGGATCCAATTGATTATGCTCATAAAACTTAGAGCACACGATATATCGAGTCTTGTAAATGACATAGCAAGCATGATTGATCCTTCTGCCAAAGCATACAGGATCATACACATACGAGTCCTCTCATCTTGCATCTTGGGACACATAGATATTGAGAGTTTTATCCCATGGGTCATAAGAAAAAACCTCTCTTGGACTGCTTCATGCTAAACCTATTTAGCACTTTGTCCATATATGTTGACTATGAAAGACCTAGCAACTTCCTTGATCTATCTCTATAGATCTTTATTCCCAATATATAAGTTACTTTTCTAAGGTCTTTCATGGAAAAATTATGGGACAACTAAACTTTGACTGATTACAAACTTAAGACATCATTTCCCATAAGCAATATCTCATCCATACATAACACGAGGAATATGATAACACTCCAACTAACCTTCTTGTACACATATGGTTCATTAGGATTTTGATGGAAACCAAACTCTTTTATATTCTCATCAAATTAGACATTCCAAATCCTTGATGCTTGCTTCAATCCATAAGTGGATTTTTGAATCTTGCATACCTTTCTGCCATCTCTGGACAGAAAGCCCTCAGTTTGCATCATATATACATTCTCAACTAGGTTTCCATTATAGAAAGTCAGCTTCACATCCATCTGCCATATTTTATAATCATAATGAGCAGTAATGGCTAGGAGTATTCTAATGGATTTAAGCACAGCTATAGGGCTAAATGTCTTGTCATAGTCAACTCCTTAACTTTAACGATAACTTTTAGCAACCAACATCACTTTATAGGTAATCACATTACCTTTCATGTTGATTTTTTTCTTGAAAATGCACTTACACCCTATGGGTTTTAACTGGAAAGATTTTTATTAATCAACTAATGAATTAGTTGTTAATAGTTTTAAGAAAGATATTAATATAAGATATGAATTTCCATGGTCCAATATGTTGGGTTTGCCATGGATGCATGCATCACATGCATACGTACACAGCGGAATTGTTTGAATCAAGATTCTGACACCATGACCTAAAAACTACATAATCTAACATGCATGCATAGATATGTAAACAAAATAAAATATAAATTTTTTTTACCTTATGTTTCTCCTTTGTTCTTGTTTTTTCTCCTTGTTTGGGTTATTGCAATCAGCAAACACTTCCTTGATCACCCAAGAACACACAAAGAAGATGAAGAAACAATATATAAGGGTGATTTGAGCACCAAACTAGATGAGTTCTAGTAGATGCTCATAATGATAAAAGATAAGTCAAGAATCTTGTTGCATGCGTTTTGACTCACGCAACAATTACATCAATTGTAAGAACATGACTTAAGACACCTCTCTCTCACTCTAGAACTCTTCTAGAGCCCTTATGCTCTCACTTGAGTGTGTAAGAAGTGTTAGAACCTTGTGTACATAAGTGAAAAACTCACTTATGTACCCATTCATACCCTCTGTCACGATTGTGGCCTATTTACATTTGGCTATACATACTAAGTTTTTCATCCGATCTTTTATGTGTGTGACCCTTAAGTTCCTGGTTATTTTCGAAACTTGAGTTAACTCTTAATCAGTAAAATCATAAAGAGTTTCATAATGCCAAATTTTGGAATATAAGTGGATTAACATATGAATTCGTCGATAGTTAGTTATCTAACTTATACACTTTTCCATGGACAATTATGTAATTCGTCCTTTCACCATATTATACCCCACTTCGTTTAGAATATGGGCTATGTGTTAACTTCCACTAGACTAACTACGTCACATCTAGTCCAACTAATGTTAGTTCTTGTCCTAGGATCTCATTACTCTTATGTGTCATTGAAGACTCTCTTCGTGAAACATAATTGCACTAGCTAAAGACTCCTAAGTAATGACCCCAACAAGAGGTCGTCGGTATCATCTCCTTCTATTAGGAGTGGTGAATCTCTTATTGGCTACCCAATTAACTTCGAATACCAATAACAGTGCCTAATCATCACCTTAAGAGTGACCTCGTCTTGAGGTAACAAGGAATGATGTCAAACAACATGATTAATATCCAAGATATCCTTGAGTAACTCAAGTTTAAGAATATTTATACCATTGCTATGATGAGATTAATTATTGACATTCGATGGATCAACCATATGATAATCTCATACCTGGTCATTCGATGTACTTACTACTCTTAGTAAGCTGCCATATGTTAACTCTAAACAACTCATTCTTATAGTTTGTGAGATCCACTGCTTGATCAAATCAAGGAGTGTAACATGTGCTAGTCTGTTTGGATGAATAATGTCTTGTCTTACTAATCCCATGACTAGGGATTATTCAAATACTAACATAATCGCACATCATAGGAATCTCATTATCATGATCTCATTATGATTTCCTTCATGTTATGTTTTATATCATAGAGTTTATTAATTTGATTTAAAATCAATATAAATTCATATACAAACAAATATCAAATTAATGAAAAATATCTTTTGCTTTGTTAATCAAAATAAAGTTTGTACAAAAGTGTTAAAGGTGATTGCCTTTAGGGCACTACTCTAACAATCTCCTACTTGCACTAAAGACAATTGCCTTTGTATCTAATACCATGGGCGAGCACACAAGAATCAAAATTTTCTTGAGGAAGTGACTTAGTCAAAGGATCAGTGATGTTCTGATCTGTGGGCACTCTCTCTATCTTCACATCACCTCTATTAATTATCTCCCTGATTAGGTGATATCTCCTGAGTGCGTGCTTAGACCTTTGATGAGACCTAGGTTCCTTAGCTTTAGCAATAGCCCCATTGTTGTCACAGTATAACAATATTGGGTCTACTATACTAGGAACCACTCTAAGTTCCGTAAAGAACTTCTTGATTCAAATAGCTTTTTTTGGAACTCCCACCGCTGCAATGTACTCTGACTCGGTTGTCGAATCTATAGTCGTCTCTTGTTTAGAACTCTTCCAACTGACTACTCCACTCAGTGTGAAAACATAACCTGATTGAGATTTGGAGTCATCCTAGTCAGATTGAAAACTGGCATCAATATTCCCGCTTACTATGAGATCTCCATTGCCTTATATCAAGAATACATCCTTAGTCCTTCTCAAGTACTTTAGGATATTCTTGATAGCCACCCAGTGACCCTCACTAGGATCCAATTGATAACTGCTTGTAACACTTAGAGCATATGATATATCGAGTCTTTTACATAGCATACATGATTGATCATACTACCGATTTATACGGGATCATACTCATGCGAGTCCTCTCATTTTGCATCTTGGGACATATATATTTTAAGAGTTTTATCCCATAAGTCATAAGAAGAAACACTCTTTTGGACTGCTCTATGCTAAACATATTTAACACTTTGTCCATCTATGTTGACTATGAAAGACCTAGCGACTTCCTTAATCTATCTCTATAGATCTTTATTCCCAATATATAAGTTACTTCTCCAAGGTCTTTCATGGAAAAATTACAGAATAACCAAACTTTGACTGACTGCAAACTTGAGACATCATTTTTTATAAGTAATATGTCATCCACATATAACACAAGGACAATGATAGCACTCCCACTAACCTTCTTGCACACACAAGGTTCATCAGGATTTTGAGAGAAATGAAACTCTTTGATTTTCTTATCAAATCGAATGTTCCAACTCCTAGATGCTTGCTTCAACCATAAATTGAATTTTGAAGCTTGCATACCCTTCTGCAATCTCTCGATAGGAAGCCCTCAGGTTGTATCAGATATACATCCTCAACTAGGTTTCCATTATGAAAAGTCATCTTCACATCCATTTGCCATATTTCATAATCATAATTAGCAGCAATGGCTAGGAGTATTCTAGTGGATTTAAGCAAGGCTATAGGACTAAATGTCTCGTCATAGTCAACTCTTTGTCTTTTACGATAACATTTAGCGACTAAAGTCACTTTATAGGAAATCACATTACCTTCCATGTCAATTTTTCTCTTGAAAATCCATATGCACCCAATCGGTTTTAACTAGAAAGATTTTTATTAATCAACTAAATAAATTAGTTGTTAATAGTCTTGAAAAATATATTAAAATAAGATAGGAATTTCTATGGTCTAATATGTTGGGTTTGCCATAAATGCATACATCACATGCATGCGAACGCAACGGAAGTGATGGAATTAAGATTCTGACACCATGATAAGTCGAAAATTACATGATTTAATATACATGCATGGATATCTAAAGAAAATTAAATATAAGACTTTTTTGCCTTACGTTTTTCCTCCTTTCTTGTTTCTACTCCTTATTTGGGTTTTTGCAAACACCAAACCCTTCCTTGATCATGTAAGAACATGCAAATAAGATAAAGAAATAATGTATAAGGGTGATTTGAGTACCAAACTAGTTGAGTTCTAGTAGATGCTCAAGATGATTGAAGATAGGTCAAGAATCTTGTTGTATGCGTTTTGATTCATGCAACAATTGTATGAATTATAGGAACCAGACTCAATACACCTCTCTCTCACTATAGAACTCTTCAAGAGCCCTTATGCTCTCACTTGAGTGTGTAAGAAGTGTTAGAACCTTATGTACATAAATGAAGAACTCACTTATGTACCCCTTCGTGCCCTCTGTCACGATCGCGGCCTGGCTAGCCTACAACCACGATTGTGGCCCACGAGTCACGATCGTGGCCTGCTTAAATTTTTGCCATACACACTATATTTTTCAACTGATCTTTTATACGTGTGACCATAGGTTTCCGGTATTTTATGCACTTGAATTAACGTCTTAATTCAATCAAATCATGAAGGATTTTATGATCCCAATTTATAGGAATATAAGTAGATTAACACGTGAACTCTTCGATGGTGTATTATCTAACTTATAAACCTTTCCATAGACAATTACCATGCAAATTGTCCTTTTACCATACTATACCCCACTTGGCTAAGAGTATGGGCTATATGTCAACTCCCACTAGACTAAATCTGTCACATCTAGTCCAAGTGAAGTTAGTTCTTGTCCTAGGATCTCATTACTCTTATATGTCATTGAAGACTCTCTTCATGATACATAATTGCTCTGGCCAAAGACTCCTAAGTAATGACCCCAATAAAAGGCCATGGTTATCATCTCCTTCTATCAGGAGTGGTGAATCCTTTATTAGCTACCCAATTACCTTCGAATACTAATAACTATGCCCAATCATCACCCTAAGGGTGACCTCGTCTTGAGGTTACATGGAATGATTTAAAAGCACACGATTAATATCCAAGATATCCTAGAGTACCTCAAGTTTAAGGATATTTGCACTATTGCTATGATGAGATTAATCATTGACATTCGATAGATCAACCATATGATAATCTCATAGCGGGTCACCCAATGTACTTACTACTCTTAGTAAGCATCCACATGTTAACTCTAAACAACTCATGCTTACAGTTTGTGAGATCCACTACTCGATCAAATCACGGACTATAACATGTGCTAGTTTATCTAGATTAATAATGTCCTGTCTTATTGATCCTTTGACTAGGGATTATTCATAAACTAACATGATTGCATATGATAGGAATCTTATTATCATGATTTACTTCGTGCTATGTTTTGTATAATGGGCTTCGTTAATTCGGTTTAAGATCAATATCAATTCATTTATAAAAGAATATCAAATTAATGAAAATGCCTTCTGCTTTATTGATCAAAATAAAGTTTGTATAAAACTGCTAAACGTGATTGCCTTTAGGGCACTACTCTAACAATCTCCCACTTGCATTAAAAACAATGGCCTTTGTATCTAATATCATAGGCAAGTACACAAGAGACAAATTTTGCTTTAGGAAGAGGTTTAGTCAAAGGATCAGTGGTGTTCTAATCTGTGGGCACTCTCTCTTTCTTCACATCACCTCTATCGATTATCTCCTTAATTAGGTGATATCTTTTGAGTACATGCTTGGATCTCTAATGAGACCTCGGTTCCTTGGCTTGAGCAATAGCCCCATTGTTATCACAGTACAATGATATTGATGGGTCTACTATGTTAGGAACTACTCCAAGTTCCATAACGAACTTCTTAATCCAATCAGCTTCTTTTGTAGCTTCCGCAGCTGCAATGTACTCTGACTCGTTCAAATTTGCAGTCGTCTCTTGTTTGGAACTCTTCCAATTGACCGCTCCACCATTCAGTGTGAAAATATAACCTAACTAAAATTTGGAGTCATTCTAGCCAGATAGAAAATTGGCTCCTGTATGCCCGCTCACTACTATATCTCCATTGCCATATATCAAGAATACATCCTTAGTCCTTCTCAAGTACTTTAAGATATTCTTGACAGACACCCAGTAACCCTCATTAGGATATGATTGATATCTACACTTAACACTTAGAGCATACGATATATCCAGTCTTGTACATAGTATGGCATACATGATTGATCCTACTACCGAAGCATACGGGATTATACTCATGCGAGTCCTCTCATCTTGTGTCTTTGGACATATAGATATCGAGAGTTTTATCCCATAGGTCATAGGAAGAAACCATCTCTTAGACTACTCCATGATAAACCTATTTAGCACTTTGTCCATGTATATTGACTCTAAAAGACCTAGAAACTTCCTTAATCTATCTCTATAGATCTTTATTCCCAATTTATATGTTGCTTCTTCAAGGTCTTTCATGAAAAAAGTATGGGACATCCAAACTTTGACTGATTGGAAACTTAAGAAATCATTTCTCGTAAGTAATATGTCATCCATAAATAACACAAGGAATATGATAGCAGCCCCACTAGCCTTCTTGTACACAAGGTTCTTCAGGATTTTGAGAGAAACAAAACTCTTTAATTGCCTTATCAAATTGGATGTTCCAACTCTTAGGTGATTGCTTCAATCCATAAATTGAATTTTGAAGCTTGCACACCCTTTTGCAATCTCACGATGGGAAGCCCTCAGGTTGTATCATGTATACATCCTCAACTAGGTTTCCGTTATGAAAAGCCATCTTCACATCCATCTGCCATATTTCATAATCATAATAAGCAGCAATGGCTAGGAGTATTCTAACAGATTTAAGCAAGGCTATGGGGCTAAATGTCTCGTCATAATGAACTCCTTGTCTTTTATGATAACCTTTAGCGATTAGCGTCACTTTATAGGTAATCACATTACCTTCCATGTCGATTTTCCTCTTGAAAATCCGCATGCACCCTATCAGTTTTAACTAGAAAGATTTTTATTAATCAACGAATGAATTAATTGTTAATAGTCTTGAAAAAGATATTCACATAAGATAGGAATTTCCATGGTTTAATATGTTGGGTTTGCCATAGATGCGTGCATCACATGCTTGTGTACACAACAGAAGTGACGGAATCAAGACTCCGACACCATGATAACCCGAAAACTACATGATCTAATATGCATGCATGGATATCTAAAGAACATGAAATATAAAACTTTTTTACCTTACGTTTCTCCTCTTTTTTTGTTTCTACTCCTTAGTTGGGTTGTTGCAAATACCAAACCCTTCCTTAATCACCTATGAACATACAAAGAAGATAAAGAAACAATGTATAAGGGTCATTTGAGTACCAAACAAGATGAGTTCTAATAGATGCTCAAAATGATAGAAGACAGGTCAAGAATCTTATTGCATGCATTTTGATTCATGCAACAATTACATGAATTGTAAGAACAAGACTCAATACATCTCTCTCTCACTCTAAAACTCTTTAAGAACCCTTATGCTCTCACTTGAGTGTGTAAAAAGTGTTAAAACCTTGTGTACATAAGTGAAGAACTCACTTATGTACCCACTTGTGCCCTCTGTCATGATCGCGGCCTGCTAGCCTTCAACCATGATTGTGGCCTATGAGTCACGACCGTGGCCTGCTTAAATTTTTTCCATACACACTATGTTTTCAATTGATCTTTTATGTGTGTGGCTATTAGTTCCCGGTTATTTTATGCACTTGAATTAACTTCTTAATTTAATCAAATCATAAAGGGTTTTATGATGCCAATTTGTAGGAATATAAGTGGGTTAACACGTGAACTCTTCGATGGTTAATTATCTAACTTATAAACTTTTTCATAGACAATTATCGTGTAATTTGTCCTTTCACCATACTATACACCACTTGGTTCGGAGTATGGGCTATATGTTAACTCCCACTAGACTGACTCTGTCACATTTAGTCAAAGTGATGTTAGTTCTTATCCTGGTATCTTATTACTCTTATGTGTCGTTGAAGACTCTCTTTATGATACATAATTGCTCTGGCCAAAGACTCCGAAGTAATGACCCTGATAAAAGGTCGTGGTTATCATCTCCTTCTATCAGGAGAGGTGAATCCTTTATTGGCTACCTAATTGCCTCCGAATATCAATAATAGCGCCCAATCACTTCCCTAAGGACGACCTCATCTTGAAGTTACAAGGAATGATTTTAAAGTACATGATTAATATCCAAGATATCCTTGAGTACCTCAAGTTTAAGGATATTTATACCATTGTTATGATGAGATTAATCATTGACGTTCGATAGATCAACCATATGATAATCTCATAGTAGTTCATTTGATGTACTTACTACTCTTAGTAAGCATCCACATGCTAACTCTAAACAACTCATGCTTACAGATTGTGAGATCCACTACTCAATCAAATAACGGAGTATAATGTGTACTAGTCTATCTGGATTAATAATGTCCTATCTTATTGATTCTATAACTAGGAATTATTCATATACTAAAATAATTGTACATTATAGGAATCTCATTATCATGATCTCATCAAGATTTCCTTCATGCTATGATTTTTATCATAGACTTCATTAATTTGATTTAAGATCAATATCAATTCATTTATAAAAGAATATCAAATTAATGAAAAATGCCTTTTGCCTTATTAATCGAAATAAAGATTGTATAAAAGTGCTAAAGGTGATTGCCTTTAGAGCACTACTCTAACAATCTCCCACTTGCATTAAAACCAATTGCTTTTGTATCTAATACCATGGGTAAGTACAGAAGAGACAAATTTGGCTTTAGGAAGTGGCTTAGTCAAAGGATTAGTGATGTTCTAATCTATGGGCACTCTTTCTATCTTCACATCACCTCTATCGATTATCTCCCTGATTAGGTGATATCTTCTAAGTATGTGCTTGGATCTCTGATGAGTCCTTGGTTCCTTGGCTTAAGCAATAGCCCCATTGTTGTCACAGTACAACAATATTAGGTCTACTATGCTAGGAACCACTCCAAGTTCCGTAACGAACTTCTTGATCCAATCAGCTCCTTTTGCAGCTTCCGTAGCTGCAATGTACTCTAACTCGGTTGAATTTGTAGTTGTCTCTTGTTTGGAACTCTTCCAACTGACTGCTCCACCATTTAGTGTGAAAACATAACCTAACTGGAATTTGGAGTCATTTTAGTCAGATTGAAAATTGGCACCTGTATGCCCGCTCACTACTAGATCTCCATTGCCATATGTCAAGAATACATCTTTAGTCCTTCTCAAGTACTTTAAGATATTCTTGACAGCCACCTAGTGACCCTCACTAGGATCTGATTAATGTCTACACTTAACGCTTAGAGCAGACGATATATCCAGTCTTGTACAAAGTATAGCATACATGATTGATCCTACTGTCGAAGCATATGGGATTATACTCATGTGAGTGCTCTCATCTTGCATCTTTGGACATATAGATATTGAGAGTTTTATCCCATGATTCATAGGAAGAAACCATCTCTTGGACTGCTCCATGATAAACCGATTTAGCACTTTGTCCATGTATGTTGACTGTAAAAAACCTAGAAACTTCCTTGATCTATCTTTATTGTTCTTTATTCCCAATATATAAGTTGCTTCTTTAAGGTCTTTCATAAAACAAAATTATGGGACAAACAAACTTTGACTGATATCAAACTTAAGAAATCATTTCCCTTAAGTAATATGTCATCCACAAATAACACAAGGAATATGATAGCACTCCTACTAACCTTCTAGTACACAAGGTTCATCAGGATTTTGAGAGAAACCAAACTCTTTGATTGTCTCATCAAATCGGATGTTCCAACTCCTAGATGTTTGCTTCAATTTATAAATGGATTTTTGAAGCTTAAATATCTTTCTGCCATTTCTGGATAGAATGCGCTTAGGTTGTATCATATATACATCATCAACTAGGTTCCCATTATGGAAAGCCATCTTCACATCCATCTACCATATTTTGTAATCATAATGAGCAGCAATGTCTAGGAGTATTCTAATGGATTTAAGCACTGCTACAGAGTTAAAAGTCTCGTCATAGTTAACTTTTTGTCTTTGATGATGTCCTTTAGTGACTAGCATCGCTTTATAGGTAATCACATTACCTTCCATGTTAATTTTCTTTTTGAAAATCCACTTGCACCCTATAGGTTTTTACTAGAAAGATTTTTATTAATCAACTAATGAATTATAAGTTAATAGTCTTGAGAAAGATATTAACATAAGATAGGAATTTTTATGGTCTAATATGTTAGGTTTGCCATGGATGGATGTGTTACATGCATACGTATGCAATGAAAGTGTCAGAATCAATATTTCAACACCATGAAAACCTGAAAACTACATAATCTAACATACGTGTATGGATATGTAAAGAACATGAAATAGAAAACCTTTTACCTTATTTTGCCCTCCTTTCTTGTTTCTTCTCCTTGTTTAGGCTATTACAAGCATCGAACCCTTCCTTGCTCACCCAAGAACATGCAAAGAAGATGAAGAAACAATGTATAAAGGTGATTTGAGCACTAAACAAGATGAGTTTTAATAGATGCTCAAGATGATAGAAGACAGGTCAAAAATCTTGTTGTACACATTTTAATTCATGCAACAATTGCATGAAGTGCAAGCACAAGACTCAAGACACCTATCTCTCGCTCTAAAACTCTTCAAGATCCTTATGCTCTCACTTGAGTGTTTAAGAAGTGTTAGAACCTTGTGTACATAAGTGAAGAACTCACTTATGTACCTATTTGTGCCCTCTATCCTGATCGTTGCCTAGCTCACCTTTGACCACGATTGTGGCCTATGAGTCATGATTGTGGCCTGCTTAAATTTAGCCATACACACTATGTTTTTCATCTGATCTTTTATGCATATGAGGCTTAGGTTCTCGGTTATTTTATGTACTTAATTAACTCTTAATTTAATCAAATCATGAAGGGTTTCATGATGCCAATTTTCCATAATATAAGTTGATTAACATACGAACTCTTCTATAGTTAATTATTTAACTTATAAACACTTTCATAGAAAATTACCGTGCAATTCATCCTTTCACCATACTATACCCCACTTGGTTTAATGTATGGGCTATGTGTCAACGCCCACTGGACAGATTATGTCACATCTAGTCCAAGTGATGTTAGCTCTTATCTTGGGATCTCATTACTCTTATACGTCATTGAAGAATCTCTTCATGATACATAATTGCTCTGACCAGAGATTCCTGAGTAATGACCCCGACAAGAGGTCACGGGTATCATCTACTTATATCAGGAGTGGTGAGTCCTTTATTGGCTACCTAATTACCTTCGAATACCAATAACTGCGCCCAATCATCACCATAAGAGTGACCTCCTCTCAAGGTGGCAAGGAATGATTTCAAAGCATGGGATTAATGTCCAAGATATCCTTGAGTACCTCAAGTTTAAGGATATTTTAGCTATGATGAGATTAATCATTGACATTCGATAGATCAACCATATGATAATCTCATAGTGGGTTATCTGATTTGCTTATTACTCTTAGTAAGCAACCATATGTTAACTCTAAACAACTCATGCTTACAATTTGTGAGATCCACTACTTGATCAAATCAAGGAGTATAACATATGCTAGTCTGTCTGGATTAATAATGTCTTATCCTATTAATCATATAACTAGGGATTATTCAGATACTAACATAATTGCATATTATAGGAATCTTATTATTGTGATCTCATCATGCTTTCCTTCATGCTATGTTTTGTATTATAGACTTCATTAATTTGATTTAAGATTAATATCAATTCATATATAAATGAATATCAAATTAATGAAAAATTCCTTTCACTTTATTAATCAAAATAAAGTTTATACAAAAGTACTAAAGGTAATTGCCTTTAGATCACTACTCTAACAATCTCCTACTTGCACTAAAGACAATCGGCTTTGTATTTAATACACTGGGTGAGTACACAAGAATCAAATTTTGCTTTGTATTTAATACCTTGGGTGAGTACACATAAGGTTCATCAGGATTTTGAGAGAAACCAAACTCTTTAATTGTCTCATCAAATCAGATGTTCCTACTCCTAGATGCTTACTTCAATCCATAAACAAATTTTTAACTTGCATACCTTTCTGCCATCTCTGGATAGGAAGCCCTCAGGTTGTATCATCTATACATCCTCAACTAGGTTTACATTATGGAAATCCTTCTTCATATCCATCTGTCATATTTCATAATTATAATGAGCATCAATGGCTAGGAGTATTCTAATGGATTTAAGCATAGCTGTAGGGTTAAATTTCTCATCATAGTCAACTTTTTGTCTTTGAAGATAACCTTTAGTGACTTACATCGCTTTATAAGTAATCACATTTCCTTCCATGTCTATTTTCTTCTTAAAAATGCACTTGCACCCTATTTCTTTTAATTAGAAAGATTTTTATTAATCAACTAATGAATTAGTTGTTAACATTCTTGAGAAAGATATTAACATAAGATAGGAATTTCCATAGTCCAATATGTTAGGTTTGCCATAGATACCTGCATCTCATGCATACGTACGCAGCGAAAGTGTGGGAATTAAGATTTTGACATCATGACAACCCGAAAACTACATAATCTAACATGCATGCATGGATATGTAAAGAACATGAAATATAATTTTTTTTTACCTTATGTTTCTCCTCTTTTCTTGTTTCTTCTCCTTGTTTAGATTATTGCAAACACCAAATCCTTCCATGTCAATTTTCTTCTTGAAAATCCACTTACACCCTATGGGTTTTAACCCTTCATTTGGGTCACACTAAGTCCATACTTGATTTTAATACATGGAATCCATTTCAGACTTTATAGCTTGAAGCCATTTTTCAAATTCTGAGCTCTTTAGAGCCTCTTCATAGGTTGTAGGCTCATCGTCCTCTATAAGCAATACGTCAATGTGTTAGCTTACAAGAAATCCATATCTCTCTGGAACATTGCATATCCTACTTGATCTGTAAATATTTTATATGTTAGAAGATTCAACTGTTGTCTCATCTTTGTAGACAATAATTTTGGATCCTGGTAATTGATCTGTGTCTGTTTAAGCATCATGAACTTTATCAAGTTCAACTTTACTCCCACTATCTTCTCTTAAAAGAAACTCTTTCTCTAAAAAGATAGCATGCTTTGAGACAAACTCCTTTTGTTCTAAAGCATTATAGAACTAATATCCAATTGTTTCCTCAGGATATCCCATAAACAAACATTTATCAGATTTGCTTCAAGCTTGTCTGATTGAATCTACTTCATATAAGTTGGACAACCCTAAAATTTCATATAAGAAAGACAGGGCCTTTTGTTAGTCCATATCTCATATGGAGTAACTTTAAGTGCCTTTGAAGGGACTCTATTTAACACATAAACAACAGTCTCAAGTACATAACCCCAAAAGAATTTTGATAGATCTGCTAAGCCCATCATCGACCATACCATGTGTAACAAAGTTTGGTTTCTCCTTTTAGTCACATCATTATGTTATGGTATGTAAGGTGGATTCCACTGGGATACTATCCCATTAGCTTCGAGATAAGTTAGAAATTCCTCATTTAAGTATTCACCACCTTGATATGATCAAAGTGTCTTAATACTTCCACCGAGTTATTTATCTACTTCGTGTATAAATTGTTTAAACATTTTAAACGCTTCAGACATGTATCTCATTAGATACACATACCCATATTGTGAATAATCATCGATAAAAGTAATGAAGTACACAAAATCACCTTTGGTATAAATAGACATCGAACCACATACATCAGAATGTATTAAGTCTAATAACCCATTCATTCACTCAACCTTTCCTTTAAAAGGTAATTTAGTCATCTTGCCTAACAAACATGATTCACATATGTCATATGATTCATATTTAAATGACCTTAGGCTACCATTCTTGTGTAGCTTAATCATACATTTCTCACTTATATGACCAAGTCGACAATGCCATAAGTAAGATGAATTTATCTCGTTTTTGTCTTTTAATGTCATTAATATTTAAAATTAGATTGGACATATCTAATATGTAAATTCCATTGCATAAAGTAGCAGTACCATACAACATTTCATTCAACTTAATTGAGTAACCATTACTTGAAAAAGTTAAATGAAATCCCGTTTTATTAAGACATGAAACAGATATAATATTTTTATTCACAACTGGTACATAATAGCAATTTTCCAAAACTAACTCTAACCCATTAGGAAGACACAAAAACATATGTCCCTACAACTAATGCAGCAACTATTGCTTCATTTCGCACACGTAGGTCTATCTCTCCCTTCTTGAGCAGTCTACTATCCTTGAGATCCTGCATATCATGACATATATGTGATCTGGTATCTAATACCCAAATGTTATGATTAAAAATAGCATTAACCTTAATGATAAATATAATACCTGAAGTAGACGATGGGGCATCTAATGCCTTCTTCTGCTTCAGTGACTCTAGATAAGCTTTGCAGTTCCTTTTCCAATGTCCTTCCTTATTGCAATGGAAACATATCCCCTTTGGTGTTGTCTCCTTTGCCTTCTTCTTGACTACACCTCCCACTGGCTTCTTAGACTTCTTGTTCTTTTTTTGGTTCTTCTTTCAAGAACCAGAAGTAGAGTCCATCAACATCATAGCCTTAATATCTTTCTTAACAGTCTGCTCAACTGTTTTGAGCAGATTAATCAGCTTAGGTATCGTTGTGGATATTTGGTTCATCCAATAGTTAAGCACAAACTGTGAATAACTATCAGTCAAACCAGTCAAAATTAAGTCTATACTTAATTCATGATCTATTATGAAGCCCAAACTGGCTAATCTCTCAGTATATCCCTTCATCTTTAGCGCATAATACACTGGAGATGATCCCTCAACCATCTTAGAACAAAAAAACAACCTTAAGGCCTTGAACCTTTCAGACCGGGGTTGCTCATCAAATAGTTCCCTCATATGGTAAACTATGGTATGAGCATCCATAGCCTCATGCTGCTTTTGTAGTTTTTGTGATATAGAGCTAGCAATATACAGTTAAAACACTTAATATCATCCAGTAGCTTCTTATAAGCTCTCTGATCTTCATCAAATGCATCGACTGTAGGGGGCTCGGGGAGTAGTTCATCTAGGACATATCCTAGTTTTTCCAATTTGAGAACAATTCTCAAATTATGTAGCCAATCCAAAAAGTTAGATCCCGTGAGTTTGTTGGAATCTAATAGGGAGCGTAAGTTCACAATAGAAGACTTCGTGGCGATTCAATAACCTAGAAGAATGAGAGAAAGTGTTAGAATGTACATTAATGCATATCAATAAGGACTTTAATCACATGCATTACGGATCCCATTATTCTAATTCAAATCTATAGCCCTCACTACAAATTCGAGAAAACTTATAGTTTTCTTAATAGGTCGATATCTGATACCACAAAAAATAACATTGGGTTTGCCCAACAAGCCACCTTAGGTCAATCAATAGGTATCATTCACATCAATTGCATTCATTTCTACAACTATTGACTTGTGCCATTAACTGTTGATTTAGCACACTCATTGGGATTAACTCTTGATTTATATACATCCTATGTATATTACTTAACTTCGCCTCTATCCACGTTAACCTTAGGTTTACCTAAAAAATTAATGCTTTTAGTTAGGATCAACCCATTAATCCAAAATTTTAATTTCCATAGTTTGAACATATTCATGTAGAGCGGGTTTGAGTTTGCCCAATAATCCAACTCTAAAAGAACTTTGGTTCTTGCCATATCAATGGAAGGCGTAAGTCCTAATATTTGGTTGAGGGATTTTTCCTTTGGTCTCATCACTACTTGGCTAATCTTGAATATGTATATCACATATATACATTCAGATTATAGACAACTCAATTTAATTGAGCCTAGTCCATAACTACCCTTAAAATGCATTTAATGCATGTATTATACAAAGGAGGTTTAATTTAGGTTGTGACTTCACTATGCATCTAAAGTTTGTGATTCGATTCGACTCTTAAACCTAATCGGGTACTAGTGTTAGTCTTGGCTAATCTAGATTATGAAACTGATTCAGTTAGGTACCTTAAAATTAATTATTTTGATGTCCAGATTAAACACTTTAATCCTAATTTACATGTCTTTTTTCTAGTCACACTAGAAATGCTATGCTCTACTTGGATTAATTCTAAATTAATCCCTATTCCAAATTCCCGTACATCAATTAGTCATCTATAATATCCCTAGGTCATCTCAAATTTATCTGAACAACTTCAGCACATGCTAAAATTATCTTGATGGCCAAAATCGTCAAGATAAATAAGTTAACCTACTAGACACTAAAGGGACTGATTTGATGCTCAAAATTTTTTTGGAACCCTCATTTTAAGCACATTCATTAAGCATGTTATTGTCATCAAAATAATACATTTCTTATCACATAAGAACCTTATTTAGGTCTCATAACCGAAATACATACATTATAAGTCATTAAGTAAGTCAACTCCATCAACTTTTAAAAAGTTGACTAATGTTGACTTTGATTTTATTTATTAATTGAATCAAATTGAATTAATTCTGGAAAAATTCCAAAGTCTTATACACATTCTAAATGTGTCTGCTAAAAAATTCTAGAGCCTAATTCTTACTAATTATTTATTAATAAATTGGAATAAGCTAGCATATCACATGTGTATGACACTTGTCACATTACTTCTAACACTATTCAAACGTTACATCATGCATGCATAAGATGACCATTTTAATAACAAGTGTCATGCATCTCATACACGTGGAGACATCTCATCTTGCATGTGCATGCATAAAATTTATTTAAAAAATTATAAAAATTAATATGGAATTTACAAACATGCATGTTCATTACATTTCCAGAATTTTCATAATTTCATACATGCATCAGGCTGAAACCAAATTTGTAATGAGATAGCAAATGACATTCAATTGTAATTTTCTTTAGCAAAAACATAATATAACACCTTATAAAATTTTATGTGAAATTAAATCAAAAAAATTCTTCTATAATTAATACAAAAATTTCAAAATTAGCACATACATTCAGTTTTTCAGAAATTCCCAGAAATCAACATATGAACAGTTTGGATACTAATTTCAAATAAGATAGAAAATGACATTCAATTGCAATTTCCTTTGGCAAAAACATAAAATAAGATCTTATAAACATTTATGAGATAGAAAAACATTAAAAAAAAATGTTTTCTACGTTTTACAAGAATCATTCCAAAATAGCATGCATTTTGGTGACAACCTAGCAAACACTTTGCAAATGATAAATACATCATTTATTACATGCATAAACTTGCTCTGATACCACTGTTGGGTTTGTCATGGACTCATGCATGGGTTGCAATGGTGCCAAAATATTGATTCCAACACTTCTGATGCATATGTGCATCAGAAGTGTTGGAATCAAGATTTCGGTACCATGACATCCCGAAAATTACATAATCTAACATGCATGGATGGATATGTAAAGAACAAGAAATATAAAACTTTTTTACCTTATATTTCTCATCTTGTCTTGTTTCTTCTCCTTGTTTGGGTTATTGCAAATATCAAAGCCTTCCTTAATCACTGAAGAACATGCAAAGAAGATGAAGAAGCAATGTATAAAGGTGATTTGTGCTCCAAACTAGATGAGTTCTAGTAGAAGCTCAAGATGATAGAAAATAGGTCAAGAATCTTGTTGCATGCACTTTGATTCATGCAACAATTGCAAGAACAAGACTCAAGACACCTCTCTCTCACTCTAGAACTCTTCTAGATCCCTTATACTCTAACTTGAGTGTGTAAGAAGTGTTAGAACCTTGTGTACATAACTGAAGAACTCACTTATGTACCCATTCGTGCTGGCCATGATCATGGCCTGCCTCGCCTTCGGCCATGATTGTGGCCTATGAGTCACAATCGTGGGTACTTAAATTTGGCCATATACATTATATTTTTCATCTGATCTTTTATGGATGTGACCCTTAGGTTCTTGGTTATTTTAGACAACTTAAATTAACTCTTAATTTAATTAAAACATGAAGGGTTTCATAATGCCAACTTGTTGGAATATAAGTGGATTAACACACGAACTCTTTAAGAGTTAATTATCCAACTTATGAACCTATCTATAGATAATTACCGTGCAATTTGTCCTTTCAGTATCCTATACCCCATTTGGTTTAGAGTATAGGCTATGTGTCAACTCTTACTAGACTGACTACGTCACATCTAGTCCAAGTGATGTTAGTTCTTGTCTAAGGATCTCATTACTCTTATGTGTCATTGAAGACTCTCTTCAAGGCACATAATTGCTCTGCCCAGAGACTCCTAAGTAATGACCCTGACAAGAGGCCATGGGTATCATCTCCTTCTATCAAGACTGGTGAATCTTTTATTGGCTACCCAATTACCTTTGAATACCAATAACTGTGCCTAATCACCACCTCAAGAGCGACCTCCTCTTGAGGTAACAAGGAATGATGTCAAAGAATAAGATTAATAACCAAGATATCCTTGAGTACATTGTCTAAGGATATTTTTACCATAGCTATTATGAGATTAATCATTGACATTTGATAGATTAACTATACGATAATCTCATAGTGGGTCATCTGATGTACTTACTACTCTTAGGCATTCACATGTTAACTCTAAACAACTCATACTTACAGTTTGTGAGATTCACTATATGATTAAATCAAGGAGTATAAAATGTGCTAGTCTGTCTAGAATAATAATGTCCTATCTTATTAATCATATGACTAGGGATTATTCAGATACTAACATAATTGCACATGATAGGAATCTCATTATTATGATCTCATCATGATTTCCTTTACGCAATGTTTTATATCATGGACTTCATCAATTCGATTTAAGATCAATATCAATTCATATATAAACGAATATCGAATTAATGGAAAAGCCTTTCGCGTTGTTAATCAAAACAAAGTTTGTATGAAAATGCTAAAGGTGATTGCCTTTAGAACTTTAACACAATAACCAATAATACAATTTCATGATAAAGGGTTAATAATTAAGGTTTTTAGGCAGATTCATTACCTAAACACTATTATTTGATATTTACATCTTCTTAGTATTTTCTTTGTTCAAAATTCACTTTTTTTTAATTCTTAGTTTATTTGTTTAGTTTAATGTTTAATTGAAATCCAAAATCTTATTCATAGGTTAGATAATAGAAAAGGGGTAACTACTAGTACTTACAATCTTTGTAGGATCAATTTTTACTTGCCTGTACTGTAACAACTATGTTAAACAAGTTTAATATATAATAAAACTCTCAATACCCACAAGTATGTTAAATCATGAGGAATTTACGATAATTAATTTTGATGACAATCAAATAATAATAATGTTAGAAATAAATGAACTAGTTTGATGAGT
>JAOQML010000196.1:28776710-28792986 GCA_027568935.1 Erythroxylum urbanii | reverse complement strand
GGATGACAACAGACCAACCCATAAGCTTGCTAATTTTTTAAAATAATTTTTAAAATTAAAAATATAAAATAATATCTTTTTTAATTAAATTTAAACTAAGATAACTTAAATTTAAACTTACTCATGCCGACCATTTTAAATAAAATAATAACTTTTCCTTAAAATAATTGAGGGGATAGATCCCGTAAGCCAGCTCATTGCAATTTGATCGTTCTAACTTCTGATCAGTTTTTAACGCATTGTTTATAAATAAACCCTTATTAAGAGATCAAATCAATACCCCCTTTTCCTAGCTCGGCAATAAACAGATTAAGCCCTAAAGCTCATAATAACAAAAGGAACAATAGAATCGCCAAAACATTTTCCCTCGATCTTTAGGTTTGGTTCGAAAAGCATTACTGTGATTTGAAAAGAATTTGATTAAATGGAAAGCGGAGAGCAGGAAGTTTTTAGTAATGCAAATGCAAATTTCGCGAGTGCTGGTGGAGGACCTCTTTATACTCCCAATTCGATTGGCTCTTTAACTAGAGTTCCTGATTTTCATTATCTACATATCTCTCTCTCTCTCTCTCACTCATATTTATCTTATTTTTGTTTGCTTCTTCTACAAATTGTTGTTCGGACTTTTGCACTGATCAGATCCCTAAGTTTTTCGTTTTTGTGCCCTAAGTTTTTCGTTTCAATTGAACTCAATTCAATCAGCTATATGCTCTGTAGTTTTCTATTAGGTCCATAAAACAGGCGAGTTTTGTATGGTCAGGTGAAGATAGATCATCAAATTGGATGACTTAGATGCCAGTAATGATATTGCTTCTGATATTTTTGTAAAATTTCAAAATAGATTTTCATGGGTATAAGGACATTGGGAGAGAGATTTCTGCTCTGCTACGTGTTTTACTCCTCTCTGTTGCTTCTGCGTTTGTTGCATTATCCAGCTTCTTGGTTTTGTTTTTTGATTATGCGTTTTATTTTTGTTTTCTAGCTACTACGTTGTTTTCTTCTCTACCGCTTCAGTCGTTTTCTTCTTTTGGATTCTCCTTCTACGCTACGTTTTAGGATCAATTTTGATATTAAACAAAAAATGCTCTGATGGAATTTTCTGAATCCTTTATTGTTGTCTGATGCAAATGTTCTTAATGTAATCCTTAGTTGGAAAGCTCGGAAGATTATGTCATTCTATGTTAAGTTGAGATATATTCTGAAGGTTGTTTCAGCTCTTGCGTGGGTTGTAGTTTTGTCCCTTACCTATGCATTCTTTTTAGAGAGGCCTCTGGGGGGTTTGCTAAAACTATTAAAGGCTAATTTGGAAACAATTCAAGCTCACCATCATGGTTTGTTTTGGCTGTAGTTACCTCTCTCTCACCAAATATGCTGTCTGCAGTTTTGTTTGCCTTTCCCTTTATAAGGAGACTTCTGGAGGGATCAGACAATAAGATTGTCATGCTAATGATGTGGTGGTCACAAGTATGATTCTCAATCTTTATTTTTCCTTTTGACTTCATAAGTTTTTGCAGTGAATTTGTTGATATGTTTAGGTAGTGAAATTTGAGATAAACTTAATGTTTGTACATGTTGGATCAATTCTGATTATGATTGTAAATGATTTGCAACCCCGACTCTATATTGGTAGAGGAATGCATGAGAGCTTATTTTCCCTCTTCAAGTAAGTTTGAAATGTGTAATGGAAGTTGCCATCTTCTGAGGTTTAACTTATTTTGCTTGTATTCAGGTACACAACGTTTTGGGTTCTTCTCATTGTGACAAAGTTGGCCTTTAGTTATTACATAGAGGTGTGCCCCTTATTTATACTATAGACTCCCCTTCAGCAATAAATATTTGATTATGATTGCATTGTGGGCTCTTATTGTTTTTGTATGGCTCGTCTCTTTAAGTTTATGATTTCATTTTTCAAGTTTTCCAACTAAGTTTATTTAACATTCCTTCATTTCTAGGTCTACTTCATGGATGCTCAAATTTGGTACGCTATCTTTTCCACATTGTTTGGAGGAATTTATGGAGCATTTCAACGCCTTGGAGAGGTAAGCTACAACTTTTGGTTATTCTTTAAATGTAACATCTATGATTACATTTATTGTCTTTTGATATCCATGCTTGGTTGCTACTTTAGCACTGGATGTTGTCTTAGACTTTGGAGTTTGATTTTTCTAGTGTGGACAGAATTTTGAATGCTTCATTTATTATTAACTTTTGGTTTTTCTCCTTCTTTGAATAATACCAGATTCGAACATTGGAAATGCTTAGATCTCGTTTTGAATCATTGCGTGGTGTTTTTAATGACTGATTGATACCAAAGGAAAAAAGTGAACCAAAGAAGAAAGGATTGAAGGCCACCTTATCCCACAAACCTACTGACGTCATACTTACCTATTTACCTATATTATTTGAAATGCTGAAGATTCTATTTGTTAAAGGTATTGCCAGAGAAGTCCTTATATCTTATATATTATCCTTATTGCAAAACCCATCTAACAAAGAGAAAGAGGCTACAAGATTTGCTCAGTTGTGGAACAAAATCATTAGTAGTTTTAGGGAAGAAGATCTTATACGTAACAAGTAAGATGGCAGCTCTAAAAGATGCATTAACTTTAAATTGCAGAGATTTTGGATTTGCATATTGTTTCGTATTTGACCTGGTTATATCATTCTCTAGAGAAATGGACTTGTTACTTGTTCCATATTGGGCTGACCGTGATTTGAATGTTACACAATGGCCTCCCTTTTTGCTGGCTAGCAAGGTTTCTTTTGTTTATATGATCTCTTATCTTTTTAGAATTTTCATGTCTGGATAGTCATTCTTGTGCCATTTACAGATCCTAATAGTATTAGATATGGCCAAGGACAGTAATGGTAAGGACAAAGAGCTGAAGAAGAGAATTGGGCTTGACAATTATATGTCTTGTGCTGTTCATGAATGCTATGCCTCATTTAGGAACATCATTAAATTCTTAGTTCAAGGAGCCTATGAGAAAGAGTAAGTTACTTCCCATTTCAAATAGCAATTCAAAGAGTAGGTTTTTCTAACATCTTTTGACTTCAATCTTGAATAGTGTGGTGGATTCTAACCATGGAGGATCTAGAAATGAAGTCCCGATGCATTTTTAACGGAAGTATCAATTATTTGCATCATCTGGGGCTATAAAATTTCCAGTTGATCCTGAAACAGAAGCATGGAAAGAGAAGGTATGTCTTTTTGGAGACTAACTGCCTTGATTATCTTTTTTTAGTTTTCCAACTTTCTTATCCTTGTTTCCCTTTGAGTTTTTATTTCCAGATTAAAAGACTCTTTCTTTTGCTACAACTAAAGAATCTGCAATGGATGTTCCAACTAACTTAGAAGCAGGCGTATATCTTTCTTCTCAAACTCGTTATTTATGGATATGGCTAATGCCCCTAAAGTCCGAAATAGTTAAGGTACATTTGTTCTTGATTTCCTCTATCTGTTTCTATGATTATTCCCCATAAATGGTAATAAAGTTCCTTCATTTTGCAGGTGAATTTGCTTTAATCATGTGACAATGCGAATGAGCAGTCCTACAGTCGACATTCTTGCTTGTCCAAAAGCATGGGAGGTTGATGTACAGAAACATGTTGTTTGTGAAGGGGCTCATGTCCTAAAAGGGTAGATATGGCATAAAATCAAAGTTCTTGGAAATGATGGACTACCCATTTTGTCCTATAATACATAAATTGAAAAATATGATAAATATAGATGATTGTTCTTTAAATTGAAAAATATGATAAATATAGTTGATTGTTCTTAGTTAGTACAACATTGTTTTTAAAATTGTAGTCAACTCATTGGATATTAATCGACAATAGGATCTTGAACAAGCATTTTAGCAGTTACTTTCATTAATCATAAGTTTTACATATTTTTTATTTGAATTAAGTTTTTATGTGATTAATTTATTATAATTTATTATAATAATGTAAAAAGGCAAATTGTAAACTTATTTTTTAACTAAAAAATAGTGGAATGTTTTAACATAAAAAATGTCTAAAAGTGAAAAATATCGACAGAAAAAAGCATATAAAAGTTTACACAAAGTGTCTAAAATAGCATTTATGTGTCTAAGAAAATCGTCGAAAATGTATGTTTTCGACGTATCTATATGTAAATAGATTTTCAATGCCTAAATTTTCGACACTTAGATGCGTAAAAAATCTATATTTTTTCGATGCATCTATGTGTTTAAGAAAATCGTCGAAAATAATTTTAGTGACACTTGTTTTTTTACGCTTTATAAAGCGTCTAAAATTATTTTTAAGACGCAAAAAAGTGTCTAAAAATTTCATATTTTATGTCATTAAACTCCATATTTTGTTATAGTGTATAGGTGCTTATTAGAGAACAAGTTTACTGAACTGACCCAATATGAGAAATTCATTTGGAATATTAATTGTATGTCTATGGAAATTCTAAGTGTGATGATTGTATAAGTGATCCTTTGATTTGAGATCTCCAAAGTTATCTTGTATAGGGATTGTTACGTTTTGATACTACTTATGACATATTCTAATAATGAGTAGTTCATTTGGTAGTCATTAGATGTAGTATAAACTATATGGAAGTAGTTGAGTGATCAAGATATGATTCATCATCCTAAATTAATTAGGAAAAATGTTCTATTGTTCTCAATTAATATTGATTTAGAAAATCTTTGGTCAAGACAAAATGACATTTTATAAATAATTTACAAATGTCATTAATTGAATCAATAGCTAATATCAGACAACTAATACAATTGTACTGAAAATTGAGAAGACATTAATTACATACTCAATATCTAATTAGAACACTGTATAATGAAAGGATTAAATTATATAGAAAAATCATACACAGAAAGGTTAGTCAAAACCACTTTGACATTCCTAAATATTTGAGTGTTATGATGTATTGCTAAACATCAATCATGATCTATGATTATAAATCGTTTAATTGGAGAATTAAAGATAAATTAAAAGGATTTTTAATTTATCTAATTCTAATTATGAATTAGAATTAGAATTTATAATCATTGTCAACATATTTGGGAATCTATTGGGTCTCACGTAAAGAATTGGTCAAAGAGAGCAAAGATATTTTAATCAAGTTGGACTTGATTGTAAAGTTTGAGAAAATTTATGAGTAAAAATGAGATAGTTAATAAATAAGGGTCAATATGAAATAGTGGATCTTATTTGGGCATAATTGGTATTTAATTAGAATTATTTGTAATTTTAATTAAAGTTTAATTAAAATTAAAATTTAATTTCAATTAAATTACTAAAATGTCCAAAACCTATTATAAATAGCTTAAGCTCTAATAAAGCTAACACTTTTTACTTAACCCTCTCTATAAGAGTTACAGAATTCTCTCAACATGTTATGTGTATACCCTTAAAGGTCGAACACTTATATGGGTACGGTGGTTGATATGGATCAGTTTTGGAAACGATTCGAGGAATATAACAAGATAAGGATCAAGCTTCAGAATAAGGTAAGAATTACGATTCATATTTTATTATGATTTATATGTTAATAATTTTATATAATTAAAGTGATCTTAGTTTTTGGAAAATCACTTAGTTTTCGAGAAATCAAAATACGAAAAAGTTCTATAATTATTCTATCATAGTTGGGATTGGATCCTTCTCAAATTTTCAACAATTTCTATGTCTCACTTTAAAGTTATCAAGTTGATGGATATGGGTTAAAAAAAGTCTCTCAATCACAATATCAACAAAAAAATTATCGCAGTTTGTATAGATTAATTTTATAGACTAATTTGGCCGAACTAGAGTTCCCGGTATCATAAGTGTAAGTTAGTGAGATAATATTACTGTCAATAAGCACATAACTACATTAAGTAAATGAAAGAAGAAAACAACGAAGTAGGATAAATTTGATAATATATAAACAAAATGCTCTATAATTGTCTATAATCTGCATTATATTTTGTGATCTTAATAACTCAGGAATTTATATGAGATAAACTTTGTCTTCTCGTTCCTACTCAATAATTATATATACAACATTACCTAAAAGTCTTTTAATCCAAAAAATATCCTAATAACAACACTTAAAAATATGCAAGATCTTTACATTCTAAATTTACATATATCCCAATAGTCCCCCATTAAGTTGGTGCATATAGATTTTGAATGCACGACTTGCCAAGAAGATAGTCAAATTGACATTTGTTAAGTGCTTTCATTAGTATATATCAATAAGCTTAAAGTAACTATGAACATGTTGTGTGACAATATTCTCAGACTGAATCTACTCATGCACGTAATGACAAACGACTTTAATATGCTTAGTAAGCTTTTGGAACTAGGATTCAAGGCAATATAAAGAGTCTTTTGATTGTCATAATACAACCCCATAACCTATGTATGTTTGATCCTAAACGAGCAGAATAATGCTTTGAACCACATTAACTTACAAGTCGTCATAGCCATCAAACAATATTCTACTTCAATAGAGGACCATGATATTATAGCCTATTTCTTTGTCTTTCAAGAAACATGAGAATTACCTATTAGAAAAAAAAACCTGTTAATGATTACCAAGTGAGAGGATAGCTAGTCCAATCAAAATCACTAATCATATAATTGGAGATCACTGTCTGCTCGTGGCAAAATACCCTGCCTAAGATGACCTTTCAAGTAATGAACCTCTCTCAATGTTGCATCCCATTGTTCCACCTAGGGCACTTGCAAGAAATGTGTTAGAATATGCATACAATAACTCAATTTAAGTCACATATTGGTTAGCTAAATCAACTATCCCAGTAGGACAATAAACCTTTTGGGAATATCAAGTAATTACCCAACAATCAACACAAGATGAAGATTATATTTCATTGGTAAATTAATAGGTTTAGCATTTAACAACCTAGTTTCATTGACACTATCGAGCGTATATTTGAGATAGAAAAAAGAAAATTCCCTATGGATTTTTAGCCACCTCAATACCAAGGAATACTTTAACATATCTAAGTCTTTCATATAAAAACAATGACTAAGATAAAAACTTAAAAGTGGCAAAAAGTTCACCATCATTCCTAGTAATAATTAAATCATCAATATAAACAAGCACACACGTAATAGCCATTGCCTTTCAAAAATTAAATAACATATAATCAACATAAGATTGAGTGAAGCCATATGGTTTAAGTGCCCTAGCAAGTTTAGAAAACCAATTTTAGGGTGCCTATCTTAGGCCATATAAAGATTTGTGCAAACGATAAACCTTATATGAATAAAATGTAGCAAAGTCGGAAGGAAGTTTTATATAAACTTCCTCACTAAGATCGCGATGTAAAAAGGCATTATAAACATCTATTTTATGTAATTCCAATTCTGTGTAACTACAACAAACAGGAATGTTCTCATAGTTACCATCTTAGCCACAAATGTGAATGTTTAATTATAGTCTACACCTTCTATAGGTTTATTTTCCAAAATCAGCAATCGAGATTTGAATTGTTCGATTATGCCATTTGAACTGCGCTTTCTTTTATAAACCCATTTACACCCAATTGCCTTTTTGTGTAGGGGAAGAGTCTCGATAGTCTAAGTCTCATTCTTTTCAAGTGCATCAATCTCCTCTTTCATTTCCTTTCACCATCGTGGTGTAACACACCACTACCATAGAGCATATGGCCGAACATCCAGAGGATATTCGAGAATATACCCTATAAAAATGGCATGTTAGAGTAATTACATTAACTTATTATGGCATCATATAGAACACAAGTATTCAAAAGATCAACTTTTCCTATTTCATTCATAAACATAATTTACATTGTAGCATTACATTTCATAATCTATATATTTATAGTACCAAAAACATCTGAGAGTTTACTGTTGTTTTTACAAAATGTTCATGAAATGAGACAAATAAGTAAACATAATCTACTAGACTCCTCAGATATCAGCTTACCAGACCTTTGAGCCATTCTTGATTCCAAAATTGACAGTATTAGGCTTCTACTAGAATGCCTTGGTAGTTAGGTCTCCCTTGTACCGGAAAATCAACATTGCAAATTTGATGATTTTACGAACTCAGTGAGTGAATCTTCATCAAAGTGCTCACTCAAGTAAAAACACAATGTACATCATATTCGAGCAATCCATCACGAACGACAAACATTTCATATAATCAGTTCAGAATAATCCAATCATTTATCTTAATCATTCATATCATTAACATGTACACAAATATTGCATATCACTATATCATCACAATTCAGTAATTCTTCACAATCATTCACATGATACATGTAAGGATATATACATATAGGTGCAAATGCACATGTGACTTGACTTTCATTTTTACTTTGTTGTGACCGAGCGCCTATTTACTATTCCGTATTCGTTGTGGATACCAGGATCATTTTATATTTTGTCCCGTACCTATTATAGATACCGGGCTCATTAATAACTGAACCTGTGGCTCTTTGTGCACATTTATGAGCTTTAAGCTCTTTTTCACACTGGTCACTCCGGTCACAACTCCTTTATCTGATCATACATAACAATGTGATGGAATGCATCAATTCACGTAATATGCTATTGATAACTTTCAGTCAATGTGCATAGTCATTTATCACATTCATCTGATCTGAGTCCAACATTCAACATTCAGTTGAGTACACATTTCCATATTCATATACAATTAGGACGCACTTCCAATACAATCCCGAATATCAAACTTCTCAGACCATCAATGTCTGGAATTATCACAATCATATCAATAAAAGTTCAATATCTAAAAGTTAATCGAAAATAATTCAGTCATAGTGAGAAAACATCTAGGTTAGCTCACAGTACACTCCAGATAAGCTATTGCCTTGATGACTCGGTAATGTCTAGATGCTGACGATCGATTTCTGATTTTGCTTCTAATTCCAGTTCAATTCATCAAGTCTACCTAGCCCTCTATGCATGCAAAATCATCCCAAATTTAAGGTAGAAATTGGATGTTTTCAACTATGATAAATGACAACAAGAATATAGTTCTTTAGCTATCTTAGGAAGGTAAAAGCACGTATTTGGTGTGGTAATTTAGCATAACATCAAGAAGAACACATGAATGGGAGATAGAAGTAAGTTTCGGTGGTGAGAGATGAGAAGAGAAGAAGAATGAGCAAGGCTGAAACTACACCATGCAAAAACATTACACCTTGGATGCTAGATGTCAGCATATTACATTAACATATGTCCTTAAGCATATAAGCCATTTATCCCCTTCTTAAGCTTCCAAATGTCACCTAGTTACTAGTCCATTTGTCACTCAATCATTATTGTCATTTGTCAATTAATTACCCATGCCAAATGTCACTCATTTATCTATGCCATTTGTCACTTATTTCATAGGCTTAGTCATCCTAATTTTCCATGTGTCAATGTCTTGCCATATGGCATTTTTCCTAATGTAAATATACATTTTAATTCATCACTTTTCTAATGGTAAAAATTAATTCCAAATTTACTACTTGTAACCAATCAAACCAAAATTCAAGACATAAACAATACACAATTCACTTCATGATCATTTAAAACCTTTCATACCCCAGAATATGTCAATTGAGTGCTTATAATATCTTTTCAATGTGTACGAAATCATAATTCATATGTGTATGCTAATGATATGCATTTCATGAATGCTAAAATTATTTAACTCATATACAATAATCTAAGGAACTAACTCTTAGTATGAAAAACGGGCTATTACAAGTAGGTTATGCACTGCCTTTGAAAACTGAGCTAGTTTAATCTCAATAGACAGTGTTACAAGGAAAGCACTAAGTTTGGTAGAAAAGTTATCACATGTTATATAATGAGCAATAGGATACGGAGTACCTGAGGTTGATGATGATGCAGATAAAGTGAGGGGTCTATACAATGCATGATGTTGGTAACATAATCTCTAAGCTGAGTGGAGTGTTAGTAAATGCGATGTCCATATCCCATAGGCTCAACACTAACCTATGGTGGTGCTGTATCACTTTCGTTATTGGTCATGTCACTCCCCCTTTCCTCTATACAACCCTCTAAATTACTTTCAATCCTCTTGCTCCCCCTTTCTTCAAACTACCTAGCTAGACTGCCCATCCAAATTGGAGCAAAAGCACCATCTCACTGCCCCCATATCGTTAAGTAAATCATCATGACCTAAACTAAGGTCTCCACTATTATAAACTACAATGGGCAAAGCTACTCCAACACTGTTGTCAGAATTAGGTAGATTGATTTTAGCATAAGGAAACTTATATTTACAAATTAAACGTTATATGAGATAAAATAGACATTGGACTTAAGATTATATAATTTCTAGCCCTTTTGTGTATGAGAAAAACCAACAAAAATACATTGACGACACTGCAAACTAAGTTAATGCTGATCGTACTCACGATATTAAACATATTATAAATAGCAAAATGTATGAATATAGGCATATAAAGGTTCCTTTCTAAATAACATATCATATCATGTTTTACCACCATTCAAACTAGTTGAAGTCCAATTAATTACTGCCAAAATACATTCTCCCTAAAAATTAATTGGCAAGTGAGCTAAATGCATAACCTACATTAGGAATGTGTCGATGTTTTCTTTCAACCCACCTATTTTGTTGAGAGGTATCTAATATTTACCCCCTATTGAACAAAGAAAGTAACTCAACAACACAACCATATATGGCACCAGACATCTATAACATTATCATTCTCCATAATACACATATTTTCATTCCAAAATTTACACATCAAATTAAATTGAAATACATTAAAGTAAAAAATTCAGAATATAAGTGTAAAGTGTAGATACTTGCAAGTCTCTCTACATGCTCATGGTGGGTAATACATCAAAGTAAAAAAATTAGAATATAAGTGTAAAGTGTAGATACTTGCAAGTCTCTCTACATGCCGTGGTGGGTAATAGATCCTCCAGTATGTCCGAAAGACTTTCTGTCCCCGGTCCTCCACGTTTTTTGGTAGAATTATGGTCTAAAATGGACATTGCCTTGGGTGATGTCCAATACTGCTGCCAACGACTCCATATTTATTTAGAAATGTAAGGCGGTCGTATACTAGTCTTGTGTATTGCACTAACAAAGTCTTGATAATGTGTGCGTGCTCGTCTCTCCCATACTTTATAAATGACCGCGTCAAATTCAGAATCTTAAAAAAATTCTTTCTGAAAAAAGGAAAAAATACGATAAGTACTTATAATCTACACTTTTTATCTAATTAGTGTACAAAATTAATTAAAAATACAAAAAATATATTTTTGTACCTCTAACTCCTAATAATAAAAAATTTTTGTCACCTAAGAGATATTCTTCTATATATAACCCTCAAAATTAATCTTCTCCTTGAATTTGGATGTCATGTTTCTTGAGCATGGTCCAAACGAAATCAACCTAATATTAAAACAATTAATTTTATATCATTTTTAAATTTAAACCTATAACTTAATTATAAACATATGGTGTTTCATGTATTTTCACTTACAGATTGTTGAAAATCATGATGTAAGCTCTTCTATCAACTCCCTCAACTTCAGGCTAAACGCCACCTTCTTCATCCGCATCGTTTACCCCTGATATCTCTATCGGTATAGGGGTGGTGGATGGTGTAGTAGCAGGTATGGAAGGTGGTGCCTCATCTACAAGTGTAGTAGCTGGGGGTATAACATTAGATTCAGTTACAGTTGCAGAATGTGATGCTTCAACTGGACAGTAACTGGCTCCAAATAATGATCTGAACCTTGGTCACATCATATCCTATTTTCTCTTTGGTGGCATATTTCAACCTGAAATTGATATTTTATTGAATATTCTAGAAATATAACAATTTCAATTCAATATATAACACTATATTGAAAATTCAATAATTGATTTATTGAATATAATATTCTATTACAATCACAAATTAATCACTATCGGCACTTAATTGTAAATCACAATCATCATCTTCTTTTTTTGAATAATTAGAATCAAACTCAGGCTCCTTTTCAGATCTCTCACCCTCCTTATCCTTTGTAGATGAAATTTGAACATATTCATTATTTGGATCATTCAAAGGTTTATTTTCATCATATGTAACAAATGCATTTATTTTATAAACATCTTCCCGAAACACTTCACTTTTAATTCTCTGTTCTCCTTTTCCATATGATTCATAAAAACCTAGAGGTTTAACTTTGCAAACGGCCAACCAGTTTGACTTATCTCGTCATAAGCTGAGAAAAGAGACATAATACACTTAGATCGCTAGCATTGCCAACACGAAAGGTTTAAATTCTCTAAATCTTCTTCGTTGGTTGCTTTCAATTAGATTATATCAGCTATGCACTTTAGTACTAACATTTGGAGTTGGATCAAACCAGTCACACTTAAATATCACACTTCGCTTTATTGGCAATACAGGGTACTCAATTTCAAGTATCTCAATAATTTTACCATAGTAATCCATCAATTTTTCCTGTATGCAAACTTTACTATTTACTGTTGTCATGCTATGACCATGAAATTTATATCCATTAACGAAATACATCAGATACCATTTAACAGTTCATAAAAGTCCCTTCACAAAATCACATACGAACTTGTTCTCTATTAGATTTTCTAATGCCTACACAAAATAAATTATCATATTAAATAGTATAATGTCATTTAAACACTTTAATCTTATAATTCAATCATTTCAATAATTGTAAGTGAAAACTTACATATTTCTCGAACCATCGAGGAAAGTGTCTTCTAACTTCTTTATTGATATCATCCTGTATTTTCTAGGGCATTAGCTCACCTAACCATTCCTCGTATAATCTAAAAACATTATTATGTATTTCAGTTGTGAATAACACTAAATTTCAAAACCCAAATAATTAATTTCAACTTACTGTAAGAAAGGTCGAATCTTTTGATAGTTTAATAAAATGTAACCATGGAAAGCCTCAATTTCTTCCTCTATTAACATTCTTCTTATTGAACGTCCATATGTTCATCCAAGATATGTGAAAATGGATAATTTACCATTAGCATCACATGTTCCTCTCCCATCGTCATTACGATAAACTTTTCTTTCTCTTGTATGAACATGCGGCTCAAAATAATGTGAACAAAATATACTAGCTTCCTCCACTAAATAAGCATTACATATCGAACTTTCAACTCTAGTCTTGTTTTTAACATTTTTCTTCAAGTGATGCAAATACCTATATTAGCAAATAGGTTATTACAATTTTATTATTGAAACATATTATTACTTCAATTATAATATTTTTGTTGAATTACCTCTTAAACAGATACATCCATCGATATTGAACTGGACTAGCAAGTTTAGCCTTATGTGCTAAATGCACAGGTAAATGCTCTATACAATCAAAGAAGCTTGGAAGAAAATCTCTTCTAATTTGCACAAAACTACTGAAATTTTCCTTTTTAGTTTTTCCATTTCAGCCAACTTTATTTCAGATGATGTTAAGCTTTTGAAAAACAAACTTAATTCTGTTATAACTTCCCAAACCTTATTCGGTAGCAACTGGAATTAGCCTTTGCATAAACATATGTCAATAATGATTTTTCATCCCATATAATTTTCGCTTCTTCATTTCCACACACCTTGCCAAGTTTAAAATGTAACCATTGGGAAACTTTAGACTTTTCAACCATTCACATAAAATTTTCTTTTGTTTTTTGTGCAAAGTGTAACATGTTTTCAGATATTTCCCGATGCAAATATCTTTATGTAAATCATCCCTTACACAAAAAAGTTTCAAATCATCTCGTGATTTTGCATTGTCTTTTGTCCTCCCTTCAATATTCATTATGGTATTTAACAAATTGTTAAAAATATTTTTTTCAATATAAATCACATCTAGATTATGACGTATCAAATTAGTTTTTCAATATGGCAAATCCCAAAAGATTCTTCGTTTTCTCCAACCAAAGTTTCTACTAATGCTTGTATTAACTTCATCAGCTTTAAATTCTGTAACTTTTAGTAACCCTAATTCATCAATCTCCAACAATATCTCTTCACCAGCTTTATGAGGGGAAGGAGGTGTTTGTACCATCCTATTCTCAATAAACTTTTGTTTATTGAGTCTAAATGGATGATTTGGAGGAAGAAATTTCCTGTAATTGTCAAACTAACATGTTTTGCCCTTATTTGGAAGATAAAATGCATTAGATTCGTTGCTACAATAAGGACAAGCCAATTACCCTGCTGTGCTCCATCCAGACAACATAGCATATGTCGAAAAATCACTAATGGTCCACATCAAAGCTACTCTCAGCACAAAATTTTGTTTAAGAGACGCATCATATGTCTCAACACCATAATCCTAAAGATGTTGCAATTTAAATATCAATGGTTGTAAGAATACATCAATTTTATGCTTTGGATTTGTAGGCCCTGGTACAATCACTGTCAAGAACATACATACCTCATTCATATACTTCTATGGAGGCAAATTATAAGGAGTAATTATGATTGGCCATTATGAATATTGTTCTTTAGATTGACCAAAAGGTTGGAATCCATCCATCAACAATCCTAACCTAAGATTTTGACTTTCAGCTCCAAACTCATAATGGGTATTATTGAAATGTTTCCATGCTAGTGCATCTGATGGATGACTCATTATTCTATCTTTCTATCCGTGTTTATTATGTCATCTCACATGAGGTGCAGTAACATCATAAGCATATAGTTTTTGAAGTCTCGAAGTTAGCGGGACATAATACATCTACTTCCAGGTTACTAATTTCTATTTCATAGAACGCTTTCTAGGCTTGAACCTAGATTGACCATAAAATTTGCACTCTTGTAATTTCATATCATCTCCCCAATACAACATACATCCTAATTTGCAATAATCAATCTTTTCAACAGGCAAACCAAGACCCTTAATAAGTTTCTTTATATTGTAAAAATCATCAACTATTGTATGATCAGGAGGCAGTGATTCATTATACCATCCAAGAATTTTTATTAAAACGATGATCAGAAATATGCTCTTTAGAATTTATGTTCAATATTCAAGCAATTGAAGACAATTGAGTCATTGTATTATAATTTGAACATAATTCTTGGTCAGCTGAGTGTAGTAAGTCAAAAGATTGTTTTGCATGTGGGTTTGGTTCTTCTTCAAGATTTTCTATATTCTCTTAAAAGTTATAACTAGCTACATCATAAACCATTTGCATGTAAGGATTTTCAGTTGCACCCACATTATTATTCTAAATCCAGTTCCCCCTTCAAATTCATCTACATTCACTGTCGAGTGTACTTCATTAGCCCTTGAGATGCTACAAGTTAATGGCTTCCCATGTCGTGCCCACTTAAAATAATTTGGGATAAACCTTTTTCTTAGAAAATGCCCATTCACTTCATCAATAGGAAGGAAACGAATGTGTTTGCACTTTTTACATAGACATCTCATCTTTGGGCCATCTATATATGTAGGTTGAGAACATGCACAGTGAATAAAAGCTTCAACTCTCTAAATGAACTTAGGATTAATGAAACCATCAGGTGTTAATTGTTTATACATCCAAGATCTATCAACATTACTCATTTCTACAAAACTGTTAATTTAAAAGAGTGATTTCATAGTTAGTATCCTTCATGTCCCTTAAGTTTACAAAACATCTATTCAATATGTCTTATTAAGATAAGAAATGTTGTGAATTTGGATGGATGTGAGATATTTTTGTATTTTCCATGAGTGAGCACATCAATGATGGTTCACTAACTGAGTTCACAAAACTCATCAAAAGTACAACATGGCTTTTCACGTACGAGAGAGGAGATATACTTTCTAAGACAGACTAGTACTATTGATTTTGGACTAAAGAATAGCTCAAAGGTTGGTCAGTTGACATCTGAGGAGTTATAGATTGTGTATATGTAGTTCTCATTTCATGTAGATCTTTTCTATAAAGAGTAGTAAACTCTTAGATACTTGATGATGTAAATATTGTTTAAATGGAAGTGCTGCTATAATGTAAATTTTGTTAATGAATGAAATGAGAAGTTGAGCATTTTAAATATTGTGTTATTCTGCATGGTGCCATACAAATGATAGTGCTTGCTCTAACATGTCATTGTCATAGGATATGTATTAGAATGTCCTCTGGATGTTCAGGTGTATACTCTATGGTAGTAGGGTGTTACAATTTTGGTATCAGAGTATGGTTTGGCATTTATAGGGATATAGAAGAACAATTATACATGATCTTGAGTGAGAGATT
>JAOQML010000196.1:28756699-28770840 GCA_027568935.1 Erythroxylum urbanii | reverse complement strand
GGTCTCGAGTTCGAGTACCAAAGAGGACAATACTGATTAAGGTTGGATGCCGCGGTATAACCCGCAAACACACGCCGTAGTATGACCTGCAAACACCTACGGGTGGGGTGTGGGGTCCAACATAAGATCTGGTCGAGTGTGGGTCAAATACATCAAGCCTCCCACCATGCTTCTAAAATGCTTCTCATTTGCCTTTTCAACTCCATTTTCCAATGATAACTTGTCTATTGCATTCAAAGGTGTCTTGACAGTTTTGCAATTAAACATACCAAACTTCTTAAAAAATTTGTAGCATATTTCCTTTGACAGAGGGATATTCCACCTATATCTTGAACAACTACCAAACCCAAAAGATAATACAATAATCACAAATCGAACATATCAAAAGCTTCCATCATTGACACCTTGAAAGCTTCCATCAATCCAATTTAATTCCCAGTATATATTATATCATCCACAGAAAAACATACCACCAAAAAATCATTTTCATAGCTTTTAACATACAAAGTAGGTTCATTAGCACTATTTTGAAAATTATTTTTAGTAAAATAAGAGTAGATTTTGCTATATCAGGCTCAAGGCGCCTATTTCAGTCTATAAAGTGCCTTGTGAAGTTTGTAAACTTTATGTCTAGAGCTTTTGACTTCAAAACCTTCTGATTGTTTAACATACACATCTTTAACCAAATCACAATTAAGAATTGCTTATTTAATAACTAATTAAAAAATAAACCAGCAATTATAGGCAACCACACTTAGAATTAACCTCACAGTATCTAAGTGTGCAACAGGGGCAAAAGTTTCTGAAAAATTAGTACTTAGAATTTGAGCATAACCCTTTACCACCAGCCTTGCTTTGTTTCTCTTCAAGGTACCATTTGAATTAAATACAGACTTGAAAATCCATTTGAGACCAATTGCATCCTTCCTGTAAGGCAAATCCACCAAGGTCCAAGTTTGATTCTTTTCAACTTCAAAGCAATTGCATCTTCAAAGCAAGTAGGCTCCATCGCCAAGCAAGTAGATTCAATTGAGGTATAAATATCTGACAAACTCTTGACTCTTCTCAGAGGAGAATCTGCAGTATCATCAATTGTGGGAGGAGCAAGAGAATTAAGTTCTACAGGTTCTGCAATCTCTCTAGTGGCATCTATGGCACCTGCTTCAACCTAATCCCAAATTTCATCTTCATTAAAAATAGCATTTTGACTAATAATTAACTTATTAGTGATGGAATTAAACAGTCGATAGGCTTTTGCATCTTCACTATAGTGGAAGAAGATGCACTTGACAGTTTTCTCATTAAGCTTCCTCCTTAAGTTTGATGGAACAAATGAATAAGCAATGGATCCAAAAATATGTAAATAACTCACATTTGGCCTCCTGCGAAACCAAGCTTCATATGGCGTTTTTCCCCCAACTGCCCGTGCAGGTGATCAATTCATAACATATACAATTGTAGCCACCACTTCTGCCCAGAATTTGTTTGGAAGACTTTTTTCATTTAACATGATATTGGCTGCCTCTATGATCATTGTATTCTTCCTCTCCTTTACACGATTTTGTTATAATGTATAGCTTGTTGTTAATTGTCTCAGTATACATGATTGATCATAAAACAGTGGAAATCCTTGGGATGTAAATTCACCCCAGCATCAATCCTTAATTTTATAATTAAGTTTCCATATTCTTTCTCCACTTTAGATTTGAATTTTTCAAAAAATTCAAAAGCCTTAGATTTGTCTTTCAAGAAATGTAACTATGTCATATGTGAGAAATAATCAATAAAGATCAGAATACTTACTCTCATTCAATGATAATGTTTGCATTGGACCACATATATCTGCATGAATAAGCATCAAAGGTTCGGGGGCTTTCCATAATTTGCCTACTGGAAACTTATCTCGATGATGCTTCCTAAAAATGCAAGGCTCACATTTTGTTTTCATGTGACTGTATTGCTGGTAGTCTTATCACCATATTTTTCTTATGCAACAGTTGTAAGCTAACAAAATTGAGATGAGCAAATCTTATATGCCATAAAACTGAATCATCACTTAAGGCTTTGAATGCATTAAGATTTAGTTGCAAAACCATGTTAGGAAACATTTTGCTTTCAGACATTTTTACTGAATACACCAAATTCATGCTCCTTTTATTAGAAATTAGACATTCACCATTATCAAATATAGCATAATAACTTTTCTTCATTAATTGACCCAAATGTAATAGATTATAAGCAATATCAGGCACATACATGAAATTTTGAATAAGTTTCCTACCAGTTTTGCAGCCCGCAGCAACCGTGCCTATTCCATGCACTCAAACTTGATTATTGTTGCCCAAAGTCACTTATGAGTCAACAGAGTCATCAATATCCACAAAATAATCCTTGCTTCCAGTCATGTGATTACAAATTCCACTATTTAAGTACCAAAATTTAGAAGATATATAACATTAGTAGCTAAACAAGTAACAAATAAATTATTTGCAGAATCTTCTTTCTCTTTATAGAAATTAGCTTGCTCTTTCTCTTCACAATTTCTTACTATCTCGCCATATTTTTAGCATTTGTAACATCGAACATCATTTTTGTCATGATCATTTTTATTTCTACTCCAACAAAATTTTCCCATTGTGATTAGTTTTAACACAGTGAGAACATAGAGGTAGAGAGTTAACATTACCATGGTTTCTCTCTTGGTCATATGACCTGCTCCGACCTCTTCCTCTATATAAGTACCCTTATCCAATACCACGCTTGCTACTAGTTCCACCTTTTGATGAACCTTCATATTTCCTTTTCGTACCAATCTTCGATTAAAAGGCCTACTCTAAAGAAGTCCCTAGTAATCTATTCATATGAGCTTCAAGTAACTCAAGAGAACCCATTACCTCAATGAATGAGTAATTAGATGAATCATTGGATTCTTCACTAACAGCAAAAACATCATCAAATTTAGGGAGAAGGCTCCTTAAAACCTTCTCAACAATCTTTTGGTCAGATAAGTTTTCACCAAAAGATCTAATTTGATTTACAAAGGTAACAATTCTTACATAGAAATCTTAAATTGAATCAGATCGCTTTAACAACAAATTCTCTAAATCTCGACGAAATGTCTGTAGCTTCACTATTACTACCTTGGTTGACCCTTGATGATGTTCTTGAAGAAAATCCCATTCTTCCTTCATAGTCTCCGCTTCCATCACTCATGGGAACAGAACATCATTCACACCTTGTTGAATTAAGAATAGGACCTTTGCATCTTTTTTTTGCTTTTCCTTCCATTCATTTATTTGGGTTGCTGTCAATTTTGGCTTTTGTTCAGGGTCAAAATTTTCTTCAAAACCAACTTCCACTAAATCTCACAAATCTTAAGGCCTAAGCAAGGTTCTCATTTTGACAACCAAAATTGGTAATTAATGCCATAAAAAATGGGAACTGTTTGAGCATTGGAGGTATTAATAGCTGCCATTTTATCTTTGGGCAGCTGGACACTCTTATTTTTTTGGTATTCTCACAGTTTCAATAAAGACCACTTACAAATCACTTCTCTTGAGCCTTACTCTGATACTAAATGTTAAAAGAGCAAATGAACCTAATAAAATAACCTCACAAACTCTTAGAAAAACACTCACAAGGACAGAAACCACACTCAAATTTGTGGACAGAAGCAAGACTTTTTTATTTAATTAAATAAAACATAAAACATGGTCCTTTACAGGCACTTGTACCTTTTAAGTAGGAGACATGTACATAAAAATAAGATCCTATCTTAACAACTTGACTACTAAATCTGAAAACCGTAACTAATGAAATCACTAAATAAAAGGAACAAAGCATAATATGGAAACATGGTAAACATGGTAAAATACAAGGATGGAAGCTATCAAGAGCTTAAATTAGTCGATCTCCAACAATGCTTAAATTAGTCGATCTCCAACAATCTTAAAGAACTTTGTTTATAAACTTCATTATAGGGTCTAAATATATACTCATAACAGTTCTTAGAGTGGACTGATGGGTTAATTTGTGCTTCTTTGTATATAACTAGTCCAAGAAAGATAAATTAGATGAGATATATAAGCTGATTAGAGCAATAGTAAAGAGCAATAGTAAAGAGTTCACAGAATCCTACTTTCCAACACATTAGATAGCAAACTTTCCTAAGCCCTAACATACTAAATGGCAAACTTGTTTGATATACTGATATGTAGATGCTCTTTGATATACATGAAGGTATGTTTTAAGCCTTTAAGGTCAAAGCTCAACAAAACTTCAATAAGTCTAGTATTTTTTGACTTTGTATAAAATAGAAATAAGTGTCAAATCTCAAACACTTCCAAATAATTATAGAAGTATTTATTTATTTTAGAAATGAGATCATTTTAGCCTATTCATTTTATTTAATCAAAATATTATATTTCTTTTCTCTAATTTTTGTGACTTGATTATTAAAGATCAAATGTTGAAAAATACTAACATTTGATTTTGAAGTTTTTTAAGGGAATTTTTAGGAACAATATACAATAGCCTTATCATTGGCTCTTTAAGAATAATTAAGCCTAAAAACATAAATACTTAAAAATTCAATCATATTAAATATAAATACTTAAAAATTCAATCATATTATTTGACATCTACTATAAGACCTTGATTAGTTAAATTTTAAAAACATATTATTAGTAATGACATACTCATTTTTTTGTTTATTTTAACAAGAAATGGAAGTACCAAACCCATCTCCTCCATCCTCACAATTGTCAACCTTACCTCCTCAATAATGGCCAAGCGTATCTACTCAATCCTTATAACTTTCTCTTAATCTTGATTATACAAGCTTTTCAATAACAAAAAAAATATACAACAACAATTGCTAGCTATAACCACAACTCTCCAATTTAATGCACATGAAGAAATATACGATGTTAGATATAGACTAGCCTAAAGTACCCAATAAGAGAAATTAATACCAAATTAAGCATATCATAGTAAACCCTTAAGTTGAGAAAGGTCTACAAATTAGAACAATGATTCAGTCTCATCCACAACCCATTACCATAGACCAACATCATCCTATATATATCATAAGAGCAAGGTCAATAAACCACTTGTGAGGATTTTTATAACCCTTACACAAGAACTAAATTGCTCGAATCTTTGCCGTCAAAATTTAAGTTACTACCATTGGATCCTACAATGGTATAAGAGATACATGCAATCATATTGTACAATTTAAAGAAATGATGAATCTACATTGGACATCAAATACAATAAAATGTTGCACTGTCTTTTCTATATTGACAAGCCAACAAGACCACTAGTATCAAACACTCCCTACAGTTTCAATAGCTAACTTTAGACAATTGAAAAAATAGTTCAAAACTCACTTTGCTAGAAATTAATGTAGATCTTAGGACTCAAAAACTATGTTTGAGATCATTAAAAAATCAATTGATATCCTCTAAGATTATATGATACAGTTCAACGTAGAATTTGTAAGAATAATTAGTCTCAACACCTTTATTACAGCTATTACTTTTGAGAAAGGTTGAAAAGACACCAACCCTTATGAAAATCCTTATAAACAAATAAATGCATACTTTTAAAAAGGTTTAATAAAAGGCTATAAGGTACATCGATTTAGAGGAAATTGAGTTGGTTATAAAGCACCTAAATAGGTCTTCTGAATATAGACAACAGTGTGGGCGTAGAGAGTAGTAAACATTACATACTGAAAAGAAATAACTTAATAAGTCTATTAGGGGAAACATGGTTACCGAACATCTGAAGAAAAAGGGTAGGTCTAGAGGAAGAACAAAAATGAAAACGCATGTATTAGATGCATCTATTAATTACACTTTGCACTTTATTAAAGAACATGGATTGAAAAACCGTATAGAAAATTACTACAGATTCCATCTAGATTATGGCTATGACATTAAAGATTGCAAGAAACTTAAATGGACTATTAGTAAACTCTTACAATAGGGACACTTAGAACCATTTTTCAAAAAGAATAGAGATGTTCATCCATATAGACCTCTATTAGATAGGCAAGACTAGACCATACTTAAGCGTAGATTGAGGACTTCAAAGAAAAGGAGAGGAGGAGGAAGACCTACATAAGTTATTAACATGAATGTCAATGAAGACAGTAGTTACAGTAGATCTTAATTGAAGAGGTCTGTATGATACAACCAAGTAAACATCATAGAAGATATAAAAATCAAAAGACAATGAATAAAAATGTAGATTGTGTTTAATAAAGAGGAAGTATCAATCCAATGTAACTTATGAAAATGTGACGATCATTAAAGAAAACATTATGAACTTTGAAATAAAATGAGTCCTAGATGATAGTGACAACTTTATTGATATTCTTTTCTACAAAACCTTTAAATTAATGAGACTCCAATCATGATAACATTACCCACCATCTTTTCCTTTTATTAAGTTAGAGGAGATTGGTATTTACTGAAAAATACATCTTTGAGTTACAATCGGTGAATAGACTAAACAAATCATTAAGATGATAAAGTTCCACATCATATACAAGTCTGCCCTATATAACTCCATATTCTAAAAATATTCATTGTATGCAACTAGAGCCCATCATATCACCATAGTAGCTGCTCAAGAAGTTTTCAACAAAGAGAGGTATAGGAGAATTATCAGGGAACCATCAAATCTCAAGAGAATGCTATGTGAGATTGCTAAAGAAGAAAAACCCTACCCAACAAATGAATATGAAGGAAATAGACCTCGAGGATTACTAAGAACATAACCAAGGTAGAAGCCATCAAATAAATTCAAGAAGTTCAAGTTAGGGATATAAAGTGTAGCAGAGTATTAAAAATAGGAGCATATATAAACCAATAATAATGCACCAAAATGGTGAAGTTCTTAAAAGAAGGATAAAAAGTATTCTCGTGCTCACCTTCAGATATGAAAGAAAAATGTATAAAATAGTTTGAATGCTAGACCTAATGTCAAGACTAAGAAGCATAGCACATGATGCAAACATGACTACCTGAATAAAAGATCCATTTCATGTAGGTTTGGATCATTTTCTTAAGACTAAATTGGAGAAGATATGGAAGTAAAATACTCATATTTTCTTGAACATGATCTCATACATAACTGTGTTAGAGCCCATACGAATCTCAATAATTAAATAGTAAAGAACATGACCTGAGATACAACTATTGCCCTTATAAATCTCTTAAAATAAGTTATGATGATTCAATCTTAACATATAAATGTTTCAAAGTGTGTTCTCTAGTGTTGAAGTTTTTGTAAAGAACACATTTTAGAACATGATCATATCTCAAGCCATATCTATCATTTTGTTTGGAATTTATGGAATGTTTTTATTAAATTTTATAAATTATTTGATATTACGAGAATAGAATTTCTATGACCTTAGGAATTTGATGACATAAAGTTTTAGTGACCTTAAGTTTATATGAAATAAAATATCAATGACTTCATAATTCAGTGATAATAAAGTTTCGCTTTAATTAGACTTCTTATACGTAACTTCTATAAATAACTTATTAAAAATTGAGTAAGCTAGTAGTTATGTTCATACTTCTCCTTGTATTGTCTTTCTCATTATAAAAGAAGAATTTATTTTCTTACCTATAAATTCTTGTGTTCTTTGCTTCTTTATTTTTCATAGATATTGCTTTTCTTACAACAATTGGTATCAAAACTAAGGATTATTGTTAAGATGTCTCTATACAAGTTTGATATTGAGAAGTTAAATGGATTGAATGACTTCACTCCATGAAAAATGATGATGAAAGTAGTTCTTATTTAGTAGGGATGAGTAACAACATTGGCAGGAGAAAAAAATGATAGAGAATTTATAGGCATTAGAGAAGGAAAAGATTATATTGAGGGTGCACAATACAACATTATTAAGTCTAAGAGATGAGGTCTTGAAAGAAGTGGTTGATTAAACTAGTGTTACTTTGTTATGGAAATGACTTGAAAGTAACTATAAAAAAAGATCAGTTACAAATCATATCTATCAAAAGTAACATTTATATACCTTAGGATATTGGAGAGTACATAAACATAAGTTCATATTAATAATTTTGTTGCTGGGGTTCAAATTGAGGTTAACGGTTAAGCCAGTCATTTTATGTTCATTTTCCAAATATATGAGAATTTTGTTAATACACCATATTGTATAATAGAGAGACTATTTATGTTAGTGATATGAAGAATGCTCTAAAGTTCAAGGAATTAAAGAAAAAGGTCTCTAGTATATACAAAAAGGAGTTCTGAAAATGTAAGTAAGTCACTGTCCAAATCAAAGGCTAAAGATTTTTGATATTTTAACAGTAAAGTTAAAGGGAACTTTAATAAGGATTACCCATAACAAAAGAATAAAAATGTGAAAAGGAAAACAAATGAAAAAGTAAGTATTATTTTATTCTATAAGAGTTTTGATAAAGAGGGTAGAAGAGGCATTGATGTTTTAATAATGAATAATTATGATTCTAAAAATTTATAACTGAAAAACTAGCGTTGCTTATCACATAACTTTCAATAGGGATTAGTTTTGTTCATACAATATAAAAATACTGTAATAAAATGGTACTTTTAAATTAGGCGATTATAGAGATCGTGTTATCAAAGGTAGTGGTTTAGTGCAAATCCATATACATGATGAAATTATTAGAACATTGTAATCCTAATATGTTCCTAAGCTCCCAAAAAATATAATTTCTATAGGTAATCTTAATGGACAAGGGTATAAGTTTTCTTGTAGTCATGGGAAGCTTAAGGTGGTAAAGGGTGCATTGACTATGATGAAAGGAAAATTACAATATGACATCTATGTTTTAATGGGAAAGACAATAATAAAATCGATGTTTATATCTCAATCTTTAGAAAAGAAAGAAAGTACTACAGTATGACATATGTGGGTAAGCCATTTTGGTGGAGAGATTATTAAAGTTTATAAAAGGAGCTTTTTAAAGAATGAAAAACACGAGAAAGTAGACTTCTGTAAGTTTTGTGTACTTGGTAAAAAGTTTATGATAACCTTTAAGGATATAGTGTTTAGGGAGTGATATATGTTGGGACAAACATATGAAAATGTCATACTAGGTTTAATAGTGAGCAATATTAGTTAAAAGGTAGTAATAGAACAATCTGGAATAGATGTTAAGGGGACTAGAAATTCTAGTTGAAGAGATAGAATAATGTCAGGAAGAAAGCATCAACATAGTACAGCCACAGATAAAGCGAGAATGACTGTCAGGCAACCAAGAAGGTATAGTTAGGGATAATTGGTCGCATATCCTCTGACCATTGGTGATGAGGATGAAAATATATTTCAAGGGACTATGGAAAGTAAGGTGAAAGGTAGACATATGGTGGGGGATATAATGAAGGGTATAAAGTTTCATATGATTGAGAAATTAATTGCATCTAGTCATATCTTGTTGAAAAAGGTTCACATTTTGAAAGATGTAACTAATATGTTGATATTATCATTATCCGTAGAGAATTTCAAGTGTAGATTAGACATAGTGAATGCTCACATAGCTTGAAGCCCTTAGGTCTTGTATAGGAGGGAATAATTCTTGGTTAGACATTAAAGAATTCAAGTCAAGGTAGGAAATTATGAGATATGTCTTGAATTATAGTAACATAGAATTTTAGTACCGTTAGGATTATAATGAAATAAACTTTCAGTGACCTTAAGTTTATGTGAACTAGAATATTAGTGACCTTAGGATTTTGTGGTAATAAAGTTCCACTTTATTTAGACTTCTTACATGTAACTTTACAAATACCTAGTTAAGAGTTATATTAGTGATTTTGGTCATACTTTTTTTTTTAAAAGACTTGGTCATACTTATTCTTGTATCATCTTTCTCACGGTGATAAAAGAATTTATTGCCCATAAATTCGTGTTTTTTTCCCTTATTTTTATATATATTGCTTTCGTTTATGCAATATATATCATTTTTTATTGAGAGATATCAGTGCTACTTTTCTTGTTCTTTATCGAAATTAAAACTTATTAAAGAATTCTTTCTTCATGGTGTTCAAATTTCAATTCTCTTTATATATCTAATTTAACTTTCTTAGTGTAGTTCAAAACTCATTCATGGTTTCTCTTAAAATTCATTTCTTGGTTGTTTTGGTTTAGTTGATATCAACTTTTAGCTTTAAGTTAGGTATGGTTTTATTTTTTGTATTATTTTATTCCAATAAAATTTTTTGTCTAAAGTTTAGTTTTCTTTGTTACTTCTTGCTCATTCTTTTTCACCTTATATTGTCTCTAAAGTTTCAATAAAAAATCAAAATTCCATCACCATCTTCTATAAGGCATACCTATATTTATTTACTATATTGGAAATTCTCTTCGTTCAAACCCTCTTATTTCCATTTTTAATCAAAACTTTATGGTTATGGAAAGAAAAAAAAGATAGAAAGTTGTGCACGTATAATTACTTTAAGAAATTATTTATATCGTGTTTGACATTCTTATTAGTATTTCCTTGCCTTATTCGAAGTCCTTACTTCTTCTTTAAGTTATGATTCAATTTTTTCTTTCCTCAACCATTAGTTTATTAAGTTTTTTAGACTCTAATAGGTTTAAGTCTTTGTTTAAATTTTTTTAGTTTTTTTAAATAATTTGTTAAGGAAACAAAGAGCAGAAAAGGCAAGAAAATATGAGATTAGCATAAAAAAGACAAATTTAAAATAAAACACAAGTGGTTTGTTATCTTTGCTAGTAAATACATAAGGAACTATATGAGTAAATTTCATTTTATATCTTTTTTCAGAGACTTCCAATAGGTCTTCTAAAGGTATTTAGACGCCGAATGAGTAGAAGAATAACTTATACTTTATATAAATCATGTAACAATATTTTGAGATGAGTATGATGTATGCAGAGGTTAAAGACACGATGGAGAAGCAATCATAGTATATTACTGATTTGAAAGGAAGAAGACATATCAAGTTCCTAATGAGGGAAGATATACTAAGAATAATCCAACAGCTCCTATGGAGTTTGACGAAGAGAATGATGAACTAAGTGTTGATGATATTGATCTAATATTTAATATTTAATATTAGAGGGCATATATTTAGGACTTAAAGACAAGTTAGGCACGATTAAGAGAAAAGGAGGGAGCCTAGAGTTCAAGAAGATGTCGATGAGAATCTTAATAGTATCAAGATGATCATATCTTCCTTTAAGGGTAAGAATGATCTTAAAGCTTATTTAGAGTGGAAGAAAAAGTTGGAATTAATCTTTGACTATCATAATTAACCTGAAAAAAAGGTAAAGCTAGTGGTGCTAGAGTTTACTGATTATGCCATCATTTAGTGGTATCAATTGTTCAATAATAAGAGAAGAAATTATAAGCGACTTATAAAAACATTAAATGAATTAAAAGTTCTTATAGAACATATTTGGGCGAAACCATTATTATAAAAATTTGTGTCAGAGATTAAAAAGTCTTAACTAAGAACTAAAGAATATGGAAGATTATTATAAGAAGATGGAAGTAGTTATGATCTAGGCCAATAGAGGAAGACATATAAGTAACTATGGTAAGGTTCTTGAATGGGTTGAATAGAGAAATAGCCAATGTGGTAAAGCTATAACATTGTGTATATAAGAGATTGTACATATGGATATGAAGGTGAAGAGCTAACTTAAACGCAAAGGAAAAAAAAGTATCCTACTAATACTAGCATTTCTTAGGTAAAAATTGAACTACTTAAAGCTAAAGATGATGTCTACAATAAAGGCAAAGGTAAAATTGATTATCAATCCTGTCAAAATAGAAAAATAAAATATTTTTACTTTTACGAATAAGGCATATTGAATCTCACTGTCCAAATAAGAGGATTATGATCATAAGGGATGATGGAGAGGTGTAAAGTGTGGTGATTTTAAATGGAAAGGTGAAAATAAAAGGCATTTATGCAAACGTTGAAAGATTCTAGTACCTATGCAGTTAAATATATCCTATTTGGAAGGCCATGGTAATATAATTGAAGAGTTATGTATGATAGATTCAAGAATTAGTATACCCTTATGAAAGAAAACAAACCAGTTACTCTTATATCTTTAACATATAAGTAGGTCTATAAGGATTAACTAAAATTGAAAAGAGTGAATGAAGAAAAAAAGGGAGAGTAGAAAAGAAGAGAGTGATAATATGGTTTCAAAAGAAAATGATTTAGTAGAGAGAAAATGAAAAAATGTGCAAGTTATTATGACAAAATGAGTACTATGTATACTAAACAACTTATGATTGTACCTTTGTACAAAAAGGCTTCTTTCTATTTTGATGTAGATGTTTATTCGAGATCAAATACTTTTAAAAAGATGGGTAATTATGCAAGCATGATTAGATAAATAAGGATCCATTATAAATAGGTTTGGATCAATTATGCCAACTAGAATTAGAGAAGATTTAGATGTAAAATACTAATTTTTGTTTAAACATAGCCTTACAAATGACCATTTGTAGTTTGTATAGCTTTCAAAATTAAGTATTAGAAAGCAAAATTTCACACGATTATGAATCAGCTTATGGAGATCTTAAAAAAATAAATTATGATGATATAGACTTAAGCACGAGCATATCCCGAACTTTTTCCACTGGCACTAAAGTTTTTTCTATAGAAATCCTATTTTTTATAGTATTTAAAGAATGATTATATTTACTTTTAGGAGTTTTTGCTTTTTTTTTATTTAGAGTTATAAGTGCTTCTTTTCCCTATTCTTGATTGGACTTCGCAATTATAAAGTATTCTTTCTTTGTCATATTCAAATATTTGATGAATTTAATTCTTCATTTCTAATAATCAATTAGTTATTTCTCTTCATATATTTATTCTAAATTTTTTGGTATGGTTCAAAACTTGTTCATGAGTTCTTTTAAATGCATCTTTATTAGAGAAGTTGTGTATCTAAATTGTCTTGCCAAGATGATGGTGGTCTAACAATAAATGGCATATTTGTATGGATTTTACATATCTAGTTAGAGTTTTTTTTCTTTAAAGGATAGTTACCATTATCAAAGATACTTATGCCTTATACACATCATAATAGGTCACAAGTAGGTTTCATAGATGTATATTCTAGTTATAACTAGATCCATAAGTGTGACCATGATAAAAGATGACATTCATTACATATAACGAAACATATTATAGTGGAAACCTACTAAAGGTTGGTTAAGTCTATGTTTCATAGATAGATCAGGCAAAATATGGAGGTTTATATGCATGATATGATCATCGAAATAAAAGTTAAGGGAGATCAATTAGTGGACCTGCAAGAATGCTTCGACACTAAAGAATCATGAAACAATGCTAACTCCTAATACATGTGTGATCAAAACTTCTAGCAAAAGGTTATTATCAATTATGGTGAGTCAAAAGGGCTAAGCTAACCCTCAAAAGATCAAAGAAATCATCAACATGAAATCGCTACAGACTTTAAAGGGAGCACAAAACATCATAAGTAAAATAACAAGCTTATCTCCTTTTCGTTCTAGTTTAACTTCTAGGTACCTTTCATTATTTAAAATGCTAAGGCAAAATTGAAGTTCTAATGGGGCATTTAATTTCAACATGAGTCAAAAAACCTAAAAGACTATTTTAAAAATCCACTTCTCCTCTCCACTCTCAACGTTAATGAAAAATTGTACTTATAGATATTTGTAGTGCTAAAGGCACTTACTTCAGTGCTAGTTTGGGATGAAGAACATAAACAACTTATTTATTATATAAGTAAGACATTTCAAAATCCAAAAATTGGACATAACCAAATAGAGAAATAAGTATTAATGGTTTTCATGTGGATAAGAAAATTGAAGTTGTATTTTTGTTCTTATCTTGCATTTGTTATGAAAATCTGCAACTGGGACCAATATTATAGAACAATAACAACAAGAACAATTAAGTGAAAGTCTTGTTAATACATGGGTCTGAGGAGGTCTAATAGTACACACCCTTACCCTTAACTGGTAAAGAGATTGTTTTTTAGAAATCCACATGAAGAAAGAAAGAAAAAAATAAATCTAACATTTATATACATATTAAAATATTAAAATAATACCAATTAAAAATAAAATAGACATAAC
>JAOQML010000196.1:28728821-28742226 GCA_027568935.1 Erythroxylum urbanii | reverse complement strand
TTTATATTTTTGGAAAATTTTATTTATATTATTTTAATATTATTTTCTTGCAACTGTTTTGCCAAAAAAATGATGTAAGTAAATCAAAAAATAGTCTCCATATTAGTCTAAGAGTCCACTTTTGAATATCTCTAAGTCTAGAATGTCTATTGAGACTTTGATATTGATATTAGTATATATATATTATATTGAATTCCTATAATTTATATTTTCATTATACTTCCAGCTGTGTTAGGAGTTGACCGAACTTCGTGTAGGAGGAATTTTATGAAATGTAATGACGAAAATGACAGACTATCTTTTACACGGTAGTTTCAGTCATTCTCAGTTGCCTGTCTGGAGGACAAGCTACCTAGAAAATGAAAAATTGCCTACTATTCTAACAGGAAAATTTGCTAACAATAAATCTTTTTATTTTATTTAAAATAAATAAATAAATAATCTAAAATTTTATTGTAAAATAATATCTATCTTTTAAAATTAATGATATTCTAGTTGAAATTGTATTGGAATAAGAATGACCTCTTCAGGATCCTTTTTAACTGCCCAGAAGCTAGTTGCAGATAAGGCTCTAAACGCTCTTTTCAAAATACGCCAAGGTGTTAACTTCTCAAAACTCCCCCTATGTTCAGCGATGAAAATCTTCGAAACTGCAATTCAACCTATTCTAACTTACGGCTGTGAAGTCTGGGGTGCCTATACAAAACTAAATTTTGATCAATGGGATAAAACACCCATCGAAAAAGCACACTTACGATTTTGTAAATTGTTTTTGGGTCTTAATCGTAGAGCCTCAAACCATGCTGCCAGAGGAGAATTGGGGAGGTTTCCTATACAGCTGATTATAATTAAGCATTTACTTTCTTATAATTGTTATATCAATACAAAAGACGACGGCTCCATTGTAAAACAATCAATAAAAATAATGGCTGAAATTACTTCAACACCAGCAAACTCGTATATTAAAAATTTAGAGAATATTTTATATATTTAAAAAATTATCTAAAATAATATTTAATATTAACCAATATCAATATAATACCGTACCAAAATTTAATCTGGTACACAATTCACTTGAGTCGATTGGTAGGCTGATATTAGTGAGTTAACACGAAGTTCCAGACATACTATATCATCCTTTCTCCATGTTTAGTTTTAAACTTTTTCCACACATTAGTAATAAAATAATCATCATGAAATTAAATTGCGACAACTGGTTTAAATAGACCTGATTTCTTTTTTCCTCAAATGGGTTGGTTTTGTACAACCGATGTTTGAGCCCTTTAATCTGCTTATTTTTCTATAATATGGGTTTGGATTTTGCATGTCATCTTGAGCCACCAAATATCTATTACAAGGGGTTCAGCCCGATATCAATACATGATTCGTAGCCCACTGCATAATATTCCTTGTCAAAGCAATTTCACATTTTCCCAGGTAGGATTGAAATAATTTTCATAAAGCAAAGAGTCTCAACGCTCTCTTTCAAGCGTACAGGGATTTCTAACAAACCATCTGAAACAAATGATCCGGTGCCTTTCAAGCTACATGCCCTATAAATCAAAGAGGAAAAAAGCGAAAAGAAAAGAATGTTGTACAAAAATCGCATGCCTTGTTTCAAGTGGGAACATAATAAAGGAACATTATATAGAATATACATGTTATTCAGGATTGGGGAAAAGCTCCCACGTACACAAACTTCTTGTAGGTCTACAGTTTTCCACAACAACCGTCAAAGCATATATTTATGATTTTCCTCAATCCATTTAATAGCATGACTCAATTTAATTACTTTCCCATTTTATAATACAAAAACGGTGGTCATTGACAATAAAGTTGTTGATTATTTGGAGGAAAACAGGGTGAGTACATATTTGTTGACTGGCAATTCGTAGCACAATTGGGGAGCGCATAATGATCAGAATGCCCGCGGTCGTAAGGCATACATACAGATGTCTTGAATCGATACTGAGCCTGACATGCTCATACTGTTGTCGCTTTCCTTAACAAAGTCTTCCGAAAATTTTAAATACTAGAGCAACTTGGTGTAATTTTGCCTCTCAGAACCCTGACAGCTCTATCTCACTACCTGCCTACGCCTGTATATGTACGTATACATGTAAATAAATGTGAATGTCCCCTGAATTTCCTTGCACGAGAAGATTTGTCTATTCCTAGGGGTGAGTTGATTAAAACATTCAATATCAGGGGAGACCATGGACAAACGAAAAAGGGAAAACGTAGTTTACTGGGTTAGATATTTTTATATCAAGACAAAATAAAAGTTAAAAATATTTAGGAAAAAGTTTTATCTGCAAGGTCCAGTGCATTTTCTTAGGGTGATAGAAACTAGGATGAAAACAGGATATCACAAAGGGTTGAAGTCTTTTTTTAAAAATAATTATTATTTTACATGAAGTTTCTTGGTAAGCGTACATTCAGAATCACGAAAGAGAATAAGTTGAAGAAAATGAAATTGGTGACTTGTATGTTTTCCTTTGACAACTGCAATATCTAAATCTCTTTGAAATTATTTATCTCCTACCTTGTCTGACAAAGAAAGAAGAGAACGAAAATTACTAATAATGGAACTTCTAACATTATTTTTAGATAGATCTTATAGTATTAAATTTATCTATCACTCATCCAGAGCTCTTACACTGGTTTTGCCTTCTAATTTTCGTAGAATCGTTATATTCCAAAATTGATTGCTATTGTGCCGTCAAGTTCAAAGGTCTATTTCAGTATGGCCCTTCCCCAGCTATTTCATTGTAGAAGATACCAAATTCTGTAGCGTCCAAGTTTTGTTCGTTTATGCAGGTTGACTTGGTCAAAACAAGGAGTAAACTTCCAAGGAGGTTTAATATTTTAGATACATTATTAAGGCACTGTTCTCTTGTATCATTAGTACTGCAGTTACATTTTGATAATCCAAATTGCAAAGCTCCACCTTTTTTATATATATTTTTTGTTAGTTAAGCGATAGCTATATAAGCACTGCTCTACGATGCCTTATCCATGGAGGTTAAATTAATGGCAGAAGTTGTTGACGGTAATTTGTTTTACTTCCTAGTGCTATATGCATTTTCTTTATTGAAATGCAATTTTATGGTCATTAAAAAGAAGACCCCATGTCAACCAGCTTACATTGAAGAAACCTTGGATACGATAATGGCGTCAGGATGCTGATAAGACAGTAGCTTTCATAAAATTATTTTTATAGAAAAAGGGTTTTCTTAATCAACCAATGGCAAAGCTTGCAAGGTCTTTAAGAAACTTCTTATGGTTGTTAACACCTGGAATGGTTATTCTATTAAGCATACGTACAAGATAAATTCATTTATTTTCTTTTGGTTCAGAAATCTACCAACCAAATGTGAACACTGGAAGGGTAATGCGGAAAAATGGGGAAAAGAACACAACGTTAACAAACAAAGCTAGAGAGTCCACTTCGTGGTTAAGATCCAAACTATTCCTTTCTTTTGGTTCTTTTGTCATTTGTATTGACTTTACGCCTGCGGGTGACTTAACGTATGTGTAAGTGAACGATCAAAACAAGAATGGTTTAAAATACGATAAGACAGCGTGTGAGGTTGGACTCAATATGAACCGCCACTTTCCTTTTAAAGGGATCGCTTGATTGGACCATACAAACAATAGGCACTCAAAGTGAAAGTGGCATTTGCTGTTGGTATGTATTGCTTTATTAGATGTCATATGGGATTGCCCTATATGCGTCCAACAAGCTTTTAATAATGTTCTCTTCAATATTACACCTTTGACTTAGTGGGGAAGGAAAAGTTTTTCTTTCCTATATTAGGTTTTGTAGATAGGTACTCCTACACTTATGAATTGAAATAATGTAACTTTAGACATTTTTAAAGTCATCATAGGAATAAAATTTTATAGTTTGAATTATTACAATAAAGTATATGATTTCATAATGGAACTAGAAATATTTTCTTTTACTTACTATGAATATGTTTTTAGATAAATACACAGACTGAAGGATGAGTATTTATAATTTTTGTAAGTTACTGTATTAAAAGCAGTTTTTAAATGATAATAATTACAATAAATAACAATTCAAGTTTTACTTCAATTTATTATTTAAAAGGTGTCTCCAATATCAAAGTCAAAATTTATTACCTTTTACTTTACCTTCTCAACTTTAAACTTTTCAATTTTAATGATGAGTTGAATATATACGACACATATCCTTAGGTCATTTCAAGATGAAATTTCATTACATTCAAAAATTGAATCTTATGAAATAATCTAGAATTTTCAACTCAATCGGAATGCATTTCTATTTGTCTTTTGTTTGTCTGGTTAGTCATACTAAAATTTAAAAATAAAAATTTCAATGAATTTTGATTGGTCAAAGTTGTGCAACTTAAATGGCATGATTTTGGCCCTCACATAAGAGAAGACGAAGTCTCATTTAATTATAATGATACAACTAGAATTTTGGGGGGGAGAGAGGTGAAGAGAATAAGAAGATTTTGAAGAGTTGTTATTCACTACCAAAAAAGAGTACAATTTATACTGCTAAAACATAACAACTAAGGCTGAAAAACAGGAAAAAAGAATAATTCATCCAACATAAGTACCAACGTAACTAAAAACTAATTCTTTCTTATCCAACTTAGCTAAAGACCAGTTCTATTGACTTATTAAATGGAACAACGACGCAATAACCTATGACTAAGTCAACCTAAATGCAACAACAAAGCAACAACTTATAACTGTGTCAACCTAAATCTTCACAATGCAAAGAATGGCCTATACAAATCTCCCTCCCTGAGAATCCTTTTCTTCAAGGATAAAATTTGGATATGATTTGGTGATCTACTTTTAATTTTCCTAAGAAGCGTCCTCAATTAGAGCATCTTTCCATTTAATCAAAATTTCATATTTTGGATGATGTTTTCCCTTGCCAACAATTCAACGATCAATAATAACTTCAAGTTGTGGAAGGATAACTAAATCATCTGTGACTGGTGGAAGTTGTTTAAAAAGTGGAGTAACTAGTGGTCCCAAATGCTTCCGTAACAAACTAACATGAAAAGTACTATGAATTTGAGAATCAGGAGGAATAGCTAATTTATATACAACTTGACCACTTTTTCAATAATTTGGCAAGGACCACTCTACACTTCTGATCTGCTTGGCATTTCATTCGATTACAAGTTTGTGTAAGATTATGGTGTAACTCATGAAGGATGGTGTCTCGATCTCATAAGCAGTCATAACAGCTTGGACCTGACAAGTTCTTGGAACAGAAGGTAATAAATTAGGAGATGGAACTCCATAAACAACCTTAATGGGTAAAATTTTGGTAGAGGAATGAGTTGACGTATTATAATTGAATTTAACCCAAGGAATCCATTCAAGTCATTTTCTTAGTTGATCGCTTAAAAACATCTTAAGTATTGCTTCAGAGTGCAGTTTACTACCTTAGTTTATCTATCAGTCTAAGGGTGATAGCTCGAACTTATACAAAGCTTAGTTCCTTATAATTGAAAAAATGCATGTCAGAAGGAACTCATAAATACCTTATTCCTATTGCTAACTATGGATGTTGGAACTCCATAGAGACGAACCATATTAGCTATAAAGGCCTTAGCAATAGCAATTGTAGTAAATGGATGCTTTAAAGCTATAAAGTGGGCATATTTTGATAAGAACATGATAACTATATAAATCTGTGATGGTGGTAGGCCGTCAATAAAATTCATGGATATATCTATCCAAATCTAAGTAGGTATTGGTAAATGTTGTAGTAACCCCACCGACTTTATATAATTAGTTTTGTAACGCTAACAAATATCAAAATGTTGTAAATTTTTTCTACTATTTTGCCCATATTAGGCCACAAGAAGCTTTCCTTGATACGAGAAGGTGTCATGTGGAACCCCAAATGTCCTCCAGTAGGTGATGAGTGGCAATCCTTAAAGTATATGTTGAATCAAAGTGGAGGATGGATTTAAGTAAATCCTACCATTTTAAAACCATACTCCATTATACTGCACAAACACATGAGATGATTGTTTTTGTGACAATTGATCATAAAAAGAATCTTGTTTCATTTCGTCTTGTAACATTGGCCACCAATCCACCTGTCGCATGGAAATTGATAGAAGATGGAATTCGACCATTCAGGATAAGGCATCAATAACTTTGTTTTCAAATCCCTACTTATATTCAATTTTGTAGTCATGCCCAAGCATCTTTGGAAGCCATCGTGTTTGTGTCGGGTTAGTAATAGGCTACTCAAGTAAATACTTAAGAACTTTTTAGTCAGTGCAAACAATAAATGACTTACCAAGTAAATAAGGTCTCCATTTTTGGATAGCTTCAACAATAACTAACATTTCTTTCTCATAAGTAGATAAGGAAAAGGTTGATCCATTTAGAGCTTCACGGAAATAAGCTACTGGCTTGTTATTTTATGATAGGACTGATCCAATTCCTACCCTACTTGCATCACACTTGATCACGGACAATTGAGAGAAATTTGGCAGGCATAAGACTGGTGGAGATGTTAGTTGTTCTTTCAATTGTTTGAAGGCTAACTTAATAGTTTTAGTCCATTTAAATTCTCCTTTTGAAAAAAGTTAAGTCAACGGTGCTTCTATACCTCCAAAATGAAGGATAAATTTTCAGTAGTAACCTGCTAATCTAAGAAACCCAACAATTCCCTTTGATGTAGTTGGTGTTGGCCAGTTAAGGATTGCTTGCATTTTTGTAAGGTCCACTACAACTCCATCCTTAGAAATAATACGACCCAAGTAGTCTAGTTGTGAAACACTAAACCTGCACTTTGTTTCTTTAGCAAACAACTGGTTAGTTGATAAGATGGTGAAGGTGGTCCACATATGTGAAAGGTGGTCTTCCTAATTTGAGAATTTCATCAAAAAGACCAAAATAAACTTTCGAAGATGAGGGCGAAAGAGGTCATTTATGAGACTTTGAAATGTTGCAAGGGTGCTTGTGAGAATGGCATTACTACAAACTCATAGTGCCCTTTATGTGTTCGAAAAGAACTTTTAGGAATATCTTCTTCTTATACACAAATTTGACGGTAACCTACTCTTATATCTAATTTAAAAAAGAATTTGGCCCTATGAAGCTCACCAAGAAGCTCATCAATTACTGGAATTGGATGCTTATCTTTGATTTTTATGTCATTCAAAGCCTGATAGTCTACAAAAATCACCAGTCTCCATCAAAGAGGAGAAGAGAAGAGGGAACTCTCTGTTGTAAATTCCCATGATCGTGGGAATCATGCCAATTCCCATGATCATGGGAATTATAATCCGAGACAATATGCGGGGCTTCATTAAACTTAGGATTTTTGGACTATTAAAAGAGAATTAAGCCTCCTTGGAAAAAGAGACGAAAACCTTCTTTAGAAAGAGCCTACTTGAGTGAAGAACACAAGTTTTGAGTCTTGAAGAAGGATTGAATTCAAGGATTATCATTAAGATTGGGGAAAATAGCACATCAATATAAAAACTTCCATATTTTGGCAAAGAAAAGAAGAAGTTTCCTTTATTCAATTTTCTGTGTTTTTCTTTTTTCTAATCTTTGTAAGATGGATTATTTGTGTGTTGATGATGTTATGGGACCATGAGTGGCTAATTTAGTTTTAGGGATTGCTTTTGAACTATTTTTGTTAAACTCCTATTGTATTGAATTAAATGAAGGGCCTTTAATGATTGTTGATTTTATTTTTATCTTACAACAAATCGAGAGAGTGTAAGGTTATATGTGTAGGATTGTACAATGAGAGTTAGCAACCTATAGATGTACCATCATCATGTTGATTGATTAGTTAGAAGAGAGATCTCGACTAATTTAATTGATCACCTATAGGATAGTTTAATAACTAGTTAAATTGGTGAAGTGATTGGGTAGGTTGAGAGATCATTTAATTAACTTTATTAAATTTGAATAGGGACAATTAATTTCACCTTGAAAAAGGGTAGTTAATACATTTGGAAATCTTAGGTGAGACATAATTCGATTAATAAAATAGGAGGGAGACAAAATAGGAAAAAAGTAATCTCTAGTTTTTAGATTCTCGAATTCTAATTTTCTGCACTTTGGTATTATCTGTTGCTTTTTGTTAGTCTTTAATTTTAATTTAATTTTCCAGATTATTTACATTACATAATTTTGGTTTCTTAAACAAAGTCTGATCTGAATTAAGTGGTGTCTGGGCCTCAATCTCTGTGGGATCGATATCTGCTTTTCAACTATAATTCATAACCCGTACACTTGTAATTTTTGAGTGTAAAACGAGTAGATTGTTTTGTAAATCAACAAGTTTTTGGCGTCTTTGCCAGGGATTAATTGTTTAGCATCTTTTTTAATTTAATTTACTTTGATTTAAGAGTTTTTGATACTTTTACTTGTGTATTTGCAGGTGCATGAATACACAGAGCATGCGAAGATTGACAGAATTTTGTAACAACAAACTATCCGATATCACAAGACACTTCAACACATCTTAAAATGAGGAATGAGACATCTAAAGGGCTAGATGCCAAGAAGACATAAAAAGGACAATGGTGGAAGATAGTTATTATAAGGAGCAAGGAACTTTTGCGAGTCATAAGAGGCAAATATGGTGGGGGAAGTACTGATCCTTATTAGACCATGTACACTCCAGAGTGGCAGAACCACCCAGATTTCTATTAGTCCAATAATGCAAGTACTCACATGGGACAACAAGACATATTTGAATTTCAGCAAGATGAGTCCAGTTCATGAGATTCTAAATTCGACAAAATCATAGATAAGTTAACAAAAAATGGAAGAGAACCAGAAGAGAATGTTTTCCATCCTGGAGGAAAGTCAAAAGAGACTGGAAGAGTAGTTTGATCAAGTTTCTAAAAATCGTGCCATTTCTATTCACAATCTTGAGATTCAAGTAAGACAACTTTCCTATAAAATTTGTAAGAGAAGTGTGGAAGACTCTCTGAGCAATATGGAATTATATCAATGAGAGCAAAATGAGGCTATCATACTTGGAAATGGGGATGAACAAGAAGAACCAGTGGAAGACCATACTGAACCTGACCTTATAGAAGACCAAGAAATCAAGAAAGAAGATGAAGAAAAGGATGAAAACCCTCCCTATTATTCATCAGTTATTGATATACCATATGTGAACATCACAAAATGATGGGTAGATGTTCATGAAAAGAACTCTATCTTTTGGATTGATGATGATCAAGTGACATTCAACATGAATGATGTATTTAAGAATATGAAGGATAGTAACTCATTCAGGATAATTGATGTGTTCGAATCTTCTAAAGAACAAAAGGACGAAGAACAGATGACAACAGACATCGAGTTTGAAGAAGTTATGAAAGTCTCTGTTCTAGAAGTGGAAGAAGCAGAGGAGATAAAGGTGATTAAGGAAGAAAGAGAGCAACTCACCTTCGTACAGGACAAACTGTTGCATTCAATGGAAGGTTCAAGGAGTTTTGTTATTCCCTGTTATGTTGATAGTTCACTTAGAAAAAAGACATTATTGAGCATAATTTGTTTTCATAATGTTATCTATATTGTCCTTTTGATTATTTTACAATTTGTAGCTTACTTACAGGTTACAAAACCAATGTTAAACAAAAAAGGTGGAAGCAAGCCGTTTATAAATTATCATGGTTGATTTTATTTTTATCTTGCAACAAATCGAGAGAGTGAGTAAGGTTATATGTACAGGATTTTACAACGAGAGTTGGAAACCTATAGATGTACAATCATCATGATTGATTAGTTAGAAGAGAGATCTTGGTTAATTCAATTGATCACCTATATGATAGTTTAATAACTAGTTAAATTGGTGGAGTGATTGGGTAGGTTTAGAGATCGTTCAATTGACTTCATTAAATTTGATTAGGGACAATTAATTACACCTTGAGAAAGGGTAGTTAGTACATTCAAAAATTTTAGGTGAGACATAATTCGATTAATAAAATAGGAGGGAGACAAAATAAGGAAAAAGTAATATCTAGTATTTAGATTCTTGAATTTTAATTTTCTGCACTTTGGTATTGTCTATTGCTTTTTGTTAGTCTTCAATTTTAATTTAATTTTTCAAATTATTTACATTACATAGTTTCATCTCTTAATCAAAGTTTGATATGAATTAAGTGGTGTCTGGGCCTCAATCCCTGTAGGATCGACATCTACTTTTCAACTACAAGTCATGACTTGTACACTTGTAGTTTTTGAGCGTAAAACGAGAATTGTTTTGCAATTCAGTAACTCTCGCAAGCTGGAATTTCATAGTTAGTAGCTTATAATCCATTTCAATTGGACCTAGATTCTTTAACCATTGTGCTCCCAAAACTATATGGCAAGCTGTGATAGGAAGGACATAATAATCTATTGTGATAAGTTTCCTTCAATGGTAATTATGAGTGCTTGACATTGTTCGACACATTCTATGTTTTCCCAGTTGGTGACTATAACTTGGAGCTTCTTGCTTTAAAGTACTGGTAATCTGCACTTAGTAACTATGGCTTGATCTATGAAGTTATGGGTACTACCAACATTTATAAGGATAGTCACATTATTATTTTTTAGTTTCCCTAATATAAATATTGTTTGAGGGTGATTAGTCCCATCTATAGTATGGAAGGAAAATTCAGGCACAACTTCTTCACTTTTTGGTTCAAGTTTAACAACCTCTTCTTCCTCGAGACTTGGTTGATATGAATCCTCTATCATAAATAGTTGTGGACATTTACATTGATGGGCTGGGGCAAACTTCTCATCACAATAGTAACATAAAACTTTTTCTCGACACTCTTGTTCCTCCTGATTGGTATTTTATTGAAATACGGTCAAAGTAGTTTTAGGACTTGGATTGCTATGTTAATATTCCAGCAATTGTGTTAACATTTGCCTTTGGTGCTATTGGAGCAAGTGGAAAGTAGCTAATTGGCTGGTCTTCTTTTGTAACTGATTTCTCTCTTCGATCAGTCTAGTAACACCTATTACTTCTACCAAGATGTAGGGCTTTTTTATTTTTACATATAAGCGGATGTCATCATGAAGTCCAATAATAAAACATCTAATAAGAAATGTTTCTGGTAAGCCATCAACTCTATGAGAATGCTTTTCAAAAGCCTCTTGATAATCTACTATAGTTGCAGTTTGTTGAAGCCAAGTCAAATCTTTTGATAGATCCTCATAATCTGTGGGTCCAAAGCGTCGGTGCATTATTTTATTAAATTCATACCAATTGAGTGATCTAAAGAATTTCATCAGCCAACTGTGACATTGTAAAGCAATGTTTTCTAGATGGAAAGAAGTTAGTTGCATTTGTTAATCAGAGGCAACATTCTTGAATTGAAAATATTGTTCTGCCTTATAAACCCAGCCAAATGGGTCCTTACCATTGAACTTTGGAAAGTGTAGCTTAAGGTAATGGTGGTGGTAGTCATTTGGGTCATTAGATTACATAGTGTTTAGGAAATTTGAAGATTATCCTGGAAAGAATATGTTGATTTCGGGATGGGTAATGTGTGTGCTTTGTGGGATTCGTAAAGCTTATAGCTTGATTAATATTTATTCTAGGGTGGCATTAACTTGATCGAAGCTAGACTAATATCCATTGCGAAATTCTACATTAGTTTTGCTGCAAGTATCCATGATTGTAACTTGGCTCTAATACTATTAATACAAGTAAAATTTTGAAGGAGAGAGAGATGAAGAGAACAAGAACATTTTGAAGAGTTGTTATTCACTGCCTTTTCCATATGAAAAGAGTACAATTTATATTGCTAAAACATAACAACTAAGACTAGAAAAAAGGAAAAAAGAATATCTTATCCTACGTAACTACCAACATAAATAATAGTTAATTCTTTCTTATCCAACTTAGCTAAAGACCAGCTCTACTGACTTATTAAATGGAACAACAAAGCAACAACCTATGACTAAGTTAACCTAAATGGAACAACAAAGTAACAACCTATGACTAAGTCAACTTAAATCATCATAGTGCAAAGGTTGGCCCATATGATATAAATTTAAATTCCATAATTTTGACAAGTAAAAGACTTGCTCCAAGTTGTGCATTATAAACATGATCAAATCTAAATTTAAGTAGAGCTAATAACATTAAAAGGTCTAAATTCAAAGTTTTTTTTGAAAAATAAATTCAAAGATGTTGCTCTCGTTGAACCATACAGATTATTAAAAAGTGGTAGCCCCCTGGGCCTTGTATGTATAGTGGTTGAGTGGCTTTCATTTATTTCTTTTACTGAACCATCGGTAAGCATTCATGATATGCACCAATGATAAGTTTTAAGAGACCATTTATACGCTATTTGATTATTGGTACTCTTAGAGTTGTTGACGGTAGCATTAGATCTTCTTAATTTCATGCACTGTCTCTGTGGTAAATCAACTAAATGGTCATAACTATGAGTTTATACTCAACGACCAATTAGTTATTTGAGTTTAGTAACAAAATTATTTAAAGACATTCATTATCTTATATATGTTCATATGTATGTGATAAAAGTTTATTGGATATTGGATAAATTAAGATTGTAAATAAAATTATGATGAAATCATAATCATAAGATTCATACTGCATTTATAGCTAAATTGTTTTTAGTCATTATTTAATTAAGATTGAATATTACTAGCACACGTATAGATGCTTGTTAAAGAACAATTTTATTGAACCGATCCCATATGAGAATTTCATTTGAAACATTACTTGTATACCTATGCAAGTTCTAATTTTAATAATTGTATAAGTAATTATTTGACTTGAAATCTCCAAAATATCCTATACTGGGATTGTTATGTTTTAATACTATTTACAAACTATTCTAGTGAAATGTAGATCAATTGATGGTCATTGTATATAACATGAACTATATGGAGGTAGTTAAATGAACAACATATGATTCATTGTCTTAAAGTGATTAAGGAGAATATTTCGTTATTCTCGATTAGTATTGATTCAAGAAGTCATTGGCAAAGTGGAATGAAACTTTAAAAATAATTTTCAAATGTCATTAATTGAATCAATAACTAATAGTGGAGAACTAATATAATTTGACTTAAGTATAATATACATTAATTCCATGCTTTATGTTTAATCAGAATTTTGTTTAATGAAAGGATTAAATTATATGAAAAAAATCATGTATGAAAATATTAGTTAAAACTATTTGAATATTCTTAAATATTTGGATGGTTATAATGCATTGCTAGACGATAAACTTGATCTATGAAATAAATTGTTTAATTAAGGAATTAAAATTGAATTAAAGGAGTTTAATTTATTTAATCCTAAATATAGTTTAGGATTATAATTTATATTCACTATTAACACATTTAAGAACTTAATGAGTAATAA
>JAOQML010000196.1:28707582-28720123 GCA_027568935.1 Erythroxylum urbanii | reverse complement strand
AAGACTGGAAAGACTAGCATTGAACTGATATTTAGAGTTTATGGAAACCAGGTTGTATTTTATACAGTTTGAAATGCTTTGAAATCCATATTTCTCTTTATTTGCACATTATTTGCAAGATCCAACAATAAAAGGGAAAAACCTTCAATATTGGAATGATGTATGCTAATGCCCTGAATGATTTCTCTTCTTTCCTACATAACCTGTCCTTATGAACTTCTAATAAAAACATCCACAGTCTTGCCTTTGTACCTTTTATTTGTACTCAAAGTTGGTTTACGTGTGGCCAGAAAATGTAGATGATTCTATCTATTAACTTTTCTCTATTTATTTTAAGTAGTGGTTGTAAGTATAAACCCTCATAGAGTTTATCTTAGAAGTCCTAATGATGTGGAGTTCAATGCTATTCGAGTAACTAACAGGGTAAGGATAATTTCTACATGTTTACCATTGTCACCTTCTCAGTTTGTCAATTGAACTACTATATATTTTGATTCTATCTTCAATTAAAATAAAAGATTTAATGTGCCATTGGGACCTAGTGAATAATGATGATTTAGCTTTGAAAAAAATACTAACTCTTTGAATTTGAAAATTCTAAAGCGCCACTTCCCTTAGCAGAGGTTTGGAGCTTGAGGCACTATGTTCCAATCATTTCTCATCATAATCTCCTACCTTTGCTGAACTTAAAATCATCCTCCAATATGCAATTAAATCTTTCTAAGGATACTCTTCATTTATCTTTTTCATACACAAAAAGAGAGGGAAAGTTGTCTTATACTACTATTTTCTGATTAAATGAAATGAAATGTTGTCTTCTCCTGTGTTGATTTCAGGTCTAAATGAAGAAGAGTATGCCTGGTATCAATGCACAGTAAGCCTTGTTTTTTTCTTTTGTGTACAGTCAGCTTTAACTATTTTTTGCTTCCTATATTGATTCAAGTTTATCTTTCTTGCTACTAGGACTAATTAATTAAATAGATTATAATTAAAAGCTATATAGAGACAATGCACATATATGGTGTTCATCATTTTGGTAGTTGTTTGTCATAGTGGTGGTTATTATGGTGGTTGCATGTATTGGTGAATTTGTTATTATGGTGGTTGTCATGTATTAGTGAATTTGATGTTGCGTGGGAGAATTGGTTTCCACTTCTATGGGAGCTGGGATTTTATTATAATTGGCTCTCAGTTGAGGTTGTAGCATGATTATGCTTCTTTTGCTTGTAAAGACAATAGGTTGTAGTTGCATGTTCTGTACGATATATAGAGATAAGAACATTTAGAGATTTGGATTGCACGTCACACCTAACACTCAAAATGTAATATAGTGTTAATCTTGCTACCTGTTAGAAGGCCATGGCCTACCTTTTGAACATAGTCAGTGCATGATCAGCAGGTTCCAAAAGTATTGTGCTATTCACTAAATCATATAATCGAATTCTTTTTCTTTTAGCACCTTTCCTTTTATATTCAGCTTGAATATGGAGAAAATATGTAAAGAGGATGGTGATTGTCAGTGCAGTCTGAAATTTTGAAAGTTAAATTGTCTCCAGGAAAAGGTTTGAGAAAGGAATTGCAAAAGAATTTGGAGGGTTAGCCCACCAATAAAGAGTTACAAGTTTCAAGACTTAGCTATAGAAAATGCACATGTATTCATCTACTTGCTATGGCAATTAGTATCAGCACCCGCAAATGAATGACATGCAAATTGTAACATTATTCGTTTCTCCTTTCTAGTCATTTTGTGCTGCTCTTACCAATAGCTTCCTGTGATTATTAGTCTCAATTCATTTTGCCACTCACAAGGTGAAGTATGTGAATAGTGTGCTTTCTTCGATGGAAATAGACATTAGAATGAATCTATTTTAGCTAATTTGTGCTATTATATACATATAAATCTGTGTAATATAATATTTATTATCAAAAGTGTTAATTTATTTTAATAATATGCATATACATATTTTAGAATAATTTGTAAAATTTATTATAATAATATGCATATAAGTGATCTTAAAAAAGATGTACAAAGCAAATTTTAAGCCTATTTTTTTTACTAAAAAATGGTAGAGTTTTTTGACATAAAAAACTGTCTAAAAGTGAAAAATATCGACAGAGAAAAGCATCTAAAAGCTTACATAAAGCATCTAAAATAGCATTTCCCCTGAAAATTACAAACGTGGGAAATAGATTTTTGACGTTTAGATGAGTAAAAAATGTAAGTTTTTTCAACGCATCTATATGTCTAAGGAAAACCGCCAAAAATTGTTTTTGTGACACATATTTTTTTGACGCTTTATAAAGCATCTAAAAACTCTAACTTTTTGTGTCTTTAAACTCCATATTTTCTTATAGTGTCTTTAGCACAAATGAAATAAGTAGAAGTCTCCTTATATAAGATAAACACTTGTTTCTACCTAACATTGATTCTTGTTTTTTTAACTTTCCAAAAGATGAAGACAGTCCTGGTATCCTAGAATTTTAAAGGAAATGAGGACTCCCAAGTATTTAAAAGGTAAAGAATGAGCATTCAAACATATCAACAACCTTAACCTTGAAAAGGATTTCAGATCGGAAGAGAAGTATATCATACTTTTGTGTTGATTGATTCTTATCCATAAGATCATGTAAAACTATTGAATAGAATTATGCAATACTGATACAAAAGAACGTTTAGCTCTAGATAACAAGATCAAGTCATATGTAAAGCTTACATAAGTAAGCTTTAATTTTTTGCATTTGTTATGAAACTTAAAAATGAAGCTATTTTGGGTGCTCTTCATAATAATCCTTGTGAGGATTTCCAAAGCAATAATAAAAAGGTAGGTAAAAAGGGGTCCCCTTGCCTAATCCCATTAGTACCCTTGAATTGATTGCTAGGATTACCATTTATAACAAAGCTAAAAGAAGTAGTAAAAATGCAAACATTAATCTAGGAGATAAATTTGCAAGGGAAGCTAAACCATTTAAGATAGAGATGGTAGCAAATCTTTTGAAAAATTACATAGCTCTTGATAGATTTATTAGTATCACAATCCCTCAACAACTTATGAATAAGTGATATATTATCATAAATAGATCTTCCCGGAATGAATGCACTATGAGAATGATGGATTAAAATCTTGAAGATACCCTTCATTCTTAGTGCAAGTAGCTTGTAAAACACTTTATAGAGAATATTACAGCAAGAGATGGGGCAAAATCCTTCAGGTTATTTACGTTAGGGATTTTTGGGATGAGACAGATATGAGTGAAGTTGAGCTCTTTTAACATATTACTAAAAGATAAGAACTCTTATACCACTAGGACCAGTAGATCTCTAATGAAATTCCAGGTAGATTGAAAGAAAAAGGAATTAAAACCATCAGGTCCTAGAGCTTTCTTTGGGCTCAAACTGAATAAGCAATTCTTGATTTCCATATAAAAAGTTGGCTTTTACAGTTCCTTCAACATATCCTCATTAATAGCATCTAAGTTTCCTAACAATTCTGTTAAAACCTGAGGACTGAGCAGATATGAATTTCTTAATGAAGGATTCCCTTATAATATTCATACACCATTCCTTGAATAGAAATTTTTTGTATAATTGGTTATCTCCATCAAGTAAACAATAGATCTTGTTGATTTCTTCTTGTAAGAACAGAATTATGAAAAAAATTAGTGTTAGTATCTCCTTCTTTTAACTAGGTTATCCATGCCTTTTGTAACAGTAAGGAACTATGTTCGTGAAGGGCCTTAGTATACTCTTTAAGAGCCCTATATTCCTTCTATTTTAGATCTAAGTTATTAGGATCCAGATAATGAAGATCATGTAGATCCTTTATCTCCTCCTTGGTAGCTACCTTTAAGCAAAAGGAGGAACGCTATCCTTAAGAAAGACCATCAGCCTGATCTTTAACATTTTTAGTTTCCTTATAAGCTATTAAGATATGCATCCTAGAATCCAATCCTCCCTTACTATATCTAAGAACCCCCTCCTTATGAATTAGAAAATTAAAGAATTTGAACGGAGCTTTGTTAGATACATGACTATTTATCTTAATAACCTCTATAAATGAGTGATCAGAGCATAATGGGGAACCTAAATGAGAAAAGGAATTGGGACATAGACTTGTCCAAGCTTGATTAACTAAAACCTTATCAATTTTTCTCCTATAAAAATCCTTCATTATAGTTTGTTATTCTAAGTAAAGTGATAACCAATATATCTTAAGTCAAATACTTCTAACAAGCCTAAGGTCGTCTCCAACTCTTTGCGTAGAGAATTATAGTTAACTTTGTCTCCTTGATCTTCTGAGGGATGAATTGCACAGTTAAACTCTCCTATAACAATCCAAAGACAAATAGTAGATGATTTGATAGAAGCAAGGTTCTCCTAAAATTTGGCTCTTTGGAAAGAAAAATTAGAGGCATATATGAATGATAATTGAAAGGAAACTAAGGAATCCAATTTCTTTTACACCAAATGGATGAATTGGTTAGAGCATTTTTGAGTTGTAACCTGAACCTTTTCCTTATCATAGGAAAAAAAAATTATGCCATTATAGTGATCCTAATTATTAGATCCTATGATCTATCTAAGCCCCAAAAACTTTATGGATTCTTAAAATTCATGAACTTTGATTATAGTATAAAGCAATCCTAGAATTGAAGGATTTTTTTCTAAAGGTAAGTCTTTTATTTCTTGTCTATTATAAGGTTCATTCATTCCTCCAATGTTACAAAAAATCACAGTTGAAGTGGATTAGAGGAATTACCAACCCTCTGAACTTCTTTTTTCTGCTAGAATTCTTGTTTAAGGTTAGAGTGGATTTCACTAACAAATTCTCTATCTGATTGATTTTATGGATTTCCTAGATTTGTTCCACCATATCAACTGGTTCTTTATCTTCAAAGTCATCTAACATATTCTTGTTATCTTTCCTAGTTAGACTTGACCACAATTTGACCACAAAATCTAGATTCTTAGTCCCTTATTACTACTACTAGTTTTAAAACTTCAGTGATTTCAAAAGCATCACTTACTACTTATGGAATGTCCTATTGCTTATTAATAGTTTCAGTCTCCCTGTGTTCCATTAATTCCCCAATTCCCATTATTTCTAGTTATTCTCCTGTCTTAAAGAACCTGTTAATTTCTTTTCATATCTTTTTGCTAATTGAGGCTTCTAATTGTAGGAAACTTTGATCTCAACTTTGACTATAGCTCCCCAATCTCATTGAGTTTAATTACAAGGGGTGCCTCATAAAGTTTTTCCCTTATCCTACCACCACACATATTCTAGTAACCTAGATTCTCTTAAGCTTAGCAGTAAGGGAATCAAAGGGTAAAGATTTACTTATTGAGCTGCAAGAAAGCTTAAACCATCCCAGGAATAATATTCTAGTGGAAACTTATGGAAATTGATCCATACAAGAAAGAATTATATTCCATTTATATCTAATTCCATACCTAGAAACCACTTTTGCATAAATATAGGTTGACCTCCAATGTGCCAATGCCTAGTTTCCATGATTGAAGATAAACTATCCTTATCTTTGAATTTGAAAATGAAGGGACACTCTTTGGTCAATAAAATTTCTCCAAACCCTTTTTTCCTCTTCTTGATTGAGCCTAAGATTAAACCTGAGTAAATGAAGGTCTTTTATTCATGAAGAAACCAATCAAACTATAAAACTAAGTTCTAGCTCCTATTGGTAGTAGATCTTACTTTTATTAAAAGTTAATTAATCTTTTCCTTGATTATTAACTGTTGATTTTAATTGTACATTATTTCCTTAAAATTTTAATGGACTAAAGTTAAAGTTGAGGCATTATAATAAGGAAAATTTCCAAGTAAAGTAATGAATTAGTGAATGATTTAAGGTCCATGGGTAATTACTTTACCTAAATCAACAGGCAAAATAGGAGTTGGTTCCCTAAATAAAAGTTTAATAGGTGCTTAATTAACTCCTTGGATGTTTAATCCCCTCGACTATGGTCACTCATGTAATCCTTTTACATCAAACCGTACACCAAATTTCACTTACATAAATGTGAACTCTTTAAAAGTTTCCATCTCCTTGCTAAAACAAAATTTTAGGATTACTTAGTTAGGGAACAATGATAGGAAAAAATATTTCTACCACAATATTATTCATGCCAAAAGAAATATAAATAAAATAGTTCCCCTACAAAAATTTTATGGCATAACCTTAAATGATCAGAAACTATTAACGGAGATGACTTTAATTACTAAAATTCCTAGGTTAATATCAGAAGGTGGGCCCTTTACATACTAAGATCAGAATATAGTTAGCTAATTCCATTCCTAAGGACCTTAAAGATTTGCTCATTAAGGAAATCATTAGAGAAGATATTAAGGAAGAGTTTTTTATTATGAACCTTGATAAAGTCCTTAGTCTCAATGGTTTTAATGTTATATTTTTTCAAAGTACATAGGATATAATAGGTAACATGGTTACTAACTCAATTATGAAATTCTTGATGAGTGGGAATCTTTTGAAAGACCTTAAAAGCCTTATATTTATCTGATTCCTAAAATCCCTAATCCAAATTATCTTCATAAATATGGCTTTGGTTATGTTTAGTGGGAGAAGTAGATGGGAAAATTAGTAGACTTGAGTACAGAGATGATGATTTATAGCCTTCCAATAAAAGTATAAATTTTTTATACTTAGAGTCTATTCTTTTGTGTAAAGCTTTAAATAAGGTTTGATGATCCCTAAACTTAAGTAGAATAAACTATGAAGATACCAAGATATCTAAAATGTGGTTAGATAATCTTGAAGCTAGAAAACCTAGATACTTCATCTAAGAACTCCTAGACGTTAACAAAGACTAGAAGATAAATCTTACACGTGTTAATAGAGAGGTGTGAAAGATCTTAGAAAAATTAACGTGACTTGATAATAACCTTGACATAGTCGATATTAAACTAGCAAAGCACCAATAGATCATCTACAAAAGTAAGGTTAAAAATTTGGAGTTTCTAACACTTGAAGTGGTATTGGAAGTTCTTCGATTCCTTAATATTGCTTATTGTCACTCTTAATAGAACTTTAATGTAATAGGAAAATGAATAAGGGGACAATAAATCCCCTTATGTAAGGCCTTTTGATCCATTAAATATCTATGCTAGTTATTCACTAATAAGCAGGTGGTGTTTACATGTTGCACCAATCAACTAATGGAAGTTATAAGGAATCCAAATGTTATCATATTGTTGAATATGAAATTTCATTCATCAAAGTTAAAATCCTCATAAAAGTCAATTTTAAGGGAGTAGCTTATGATGTCACCTTTCTGATGATAATTTTTAAACATCTCCTTGATGCACGTTAAACACACCAGAAAATAAAGCATACCTCTACATAACTAAATTTATAGTAGTGATAAGTAAGGATCGTATCGATAAAGAGTATGTGCTTATCTTCTGTAATGAATAAACTAGTGTTTAAGATTGATCAATGACAAATAAATTAAAACTAAACTACTATATATAAATTAAATTAAACAGTATAAGATTTTGCTAGAATTAATCAATTGGTTTTGAATCTAGTTAATCAATCTTCATGTTATTCTTGTTAATCAATTGGTTTTAAACAGTATAATCAATCTTCATGTTATTCTTGTTCCTCTCTTTGAAACTATTAACCATAAATTTGTTAAGTCAAGAAGGCTTCACTTCTTCTTTTGATTTTGATGAAAGTCAAATAATAATAATAAAAGAAGTGTGTGAACTGTTTTAATGAGTTTGCTAAGTGCGTAGATAAATGTAGTAGCATTAATCATCAAATCAAGATGATATTCAAAGAGTTGACTAAGACAAAGTGTAAGACGGACTAGACGAAGTCATAAGACGAAGCAAAGACATCAGACAAAGGGAAGACATAAGATGAAGCATACAAATCAAATCAAGACGATATAATTGAAGAATAATCTACAACGTCAGTTAGTTAGTTAGTTGGAGTTAGTTACAGGACTCAACTAATAACTAATCTCTGAAGATTCTGCAAGCAGTTTTCTCAAGAAGACTGTTGGAGAATTAGACTATAAATATCAGTTGAAATCATAGACAAAACAACTTTCAACTTTTTAACTTTCAACTCTCAACTCTATACTTACACGAAATAATCAAGTGAGTATACTGTAAAAATATCCTAAGTAAAAAGAAGGAAAAAGAGAGATCAAGAACACCTAAAACGTGAGTTTAGAAAACTCAAACAATATCTTTTCAAGTGAAAGGGAAGGCTAGAGACTAAAGAGGGAATACTTTATGAAAGAGACCTGAAGAAGCTCTAGAAGTGAGAAATAATACTTGTAAAGTTACAAGGGATAGTGAAATCTCAGATAAACTCTGAGGACTGGACGTAGCCCAAAGGTTAAGGGTGAAACAGTATAAATCGCGGTGTCATATTCTCTAACCCTTATCTCTTTAATTTCTTGTTGTTAGAAGAATAGATACTATTTTTGCTGTTACATTACTCAAACAAAAAAAGTGCGTTTTTTGTAATTGTTTGAATCTTTTAAGAAAATAAAGAAGTTTTTTAAAGATTGCTATCTTAGACGATTTAACACAATTCAACCCCCCTTCTTGTGTATTTTACATATTTTACGTGATTTATATAATAACAAGTGACTTACTTCAGTTAGTATCAGAGTGAAGTTTCCAAGAAACACTGTTACAAAGTAAGGATAAAGATTCATGGCTGAATCACATGTTTTTATAGCTGAAGGTACCTCAGTCACAAGACCTCCTGCATTCAATGGTGAAGACTATCATTATTGGAAGGACAGAATGCGGCTCTTCATAGAATGCACACACATTGATTTTTGAGATATCAATGAAAGTGGTCCATATATTCCAACAGACAACGAAGGGAAAACCATCTCTCGTGACCAATGGTTAGCTGATCAGAAAACTTGTGTTCAATTAAATTCAAAGGCTAAGTTCTTTTTAAGTTGTGCTCTAAGCAGAAGTGAATATGATAAGGTTTATGGATGTGAATCTGCAAAGGAAATGTGGGACATATTAGCCATTGCACATGAAGGCACAAACCAGGTGAAAGAATCCAAGATTGGTATTCTTGTTCATCAATATGAGCTGTTTAAGATGAAAGATGATGAGTCTATTGATCAAATGTTTGGACGATTCCAAATAATCATTAATGGGCTTAAAGCTCTAGGGAGAATCTACGATAGTTAAGATCATGTCAAAAAGATCCTCAGAAGTCTTCCAAAAAGATGGAGACCCAAAGTAACAACAATACAAGAGGCAAAGGATTTAAGCAAGCTAAAGCTAGATGAATTGCTTGGTTCACTGAAAATCCATGAAGTAGAGCTTGATATAGAAGATAAACCCAGAAAGGGCAAATCTATTACATTAAAGGATGGTCAAAAGAATCAGAAAATGCAGAAAAATATAAGCATATCTTTTAAAGCATTAAAGATTGAAGAAATCAAGAATGATGATGCCAGTGAATTTGATTAAGATTTAAGTGCAGATGAAGATGAACTATCTTTCATTTTAAGAAAAATTAGAAGGATGAGGAAAAAGAAAGCAAAGGGAAATAAAGACTCCTCTTTAAAAAAGATTAGCAAAGACAATTCGAAGAATGAGAAAAGCTTTATCGTCTGCTATGAGTGTGATAAACTAGGACATTACAAGTCTAAATGCCCCTTGCTTAAAAGAAAACAAAAAAAGAGTCAAGGAAATAAAAAAGGCATGATGGCAACATGGGAAGATCTGGATTCGTCTGAATCTAAATCTAACTCAAAATCATCAAAACAAGTAAATATATGCTTGGTAACTGAAGGTGAAAGCGATGATGAGGTAATATCTGAATTTAATGATCTTCAGCATGCCTATTTAGAATTGTTAGAAGGTTCACATGCTATTCTAAAACAATATAGATTGTTGAAAAAGAAAATTGTTGAAAATTCTAAGAACACAAAAATCTTAGAAGAAGAAAATGTCTGCTTTAAGAAACAAGCAGACGATATGAAAAAGAAAGCAACTATAGATAGATCTGAGGAGATTAATTAGTTAAAATAAAGGATTAATATTCTTTCAGCAGATTTATCAAAATTCACAGAGAGTATAAAAAGGATGAATGATATGATTGGAAGTTATAGACATCCAAATGATAAAAGTAGTTTAGGCTTTTCTGGTAGAAATATAATTCATAATAGAAATGTTCTTTATAATAGAAATTTGTTACTAATAGAAAGAAAAAGAAACAGTATTCTTATTATTATTCTAAGAATAATTATAAGACTAACCTCAAAGGACCCAATAAAATATGGGTACCTAAGAAGGATATAATATATACTACAGATCTCTTTATTTGGAAGAAGCAACCAACATCAATGGTATTTAGACAACAGTTGCTCGGGACACATGACGGGCAAAAGGTCTATGCTCCTAGACCTCCAATATAAGCAAGGAGGATTAGTAAGTTTTGGAGCCAACCAGAAGGGCAAAATATCTGGGATAGGCAAAATTGGTAAAGATTCCTTTTCATCTATTGATAATGTTCTACTAGTTGAGGGTTTAAAGCATAATCTAATCAGTATAAGTCAATTATGTGATTCTAGTTTTAAAGTATCCTTTAATCAAAATTATTCTTTAGTTAGAAACAAGGACGAGTCTATATTCTTTTCTGCCAAGAGACAAAACAATCTCTATAGAATTAACTTAGATGATTTAAAAAGTCAAAACATTTCATTTCTTATATCAAAAGATGATGAAAAATTGATTTGGTACAAAAATTTAGGTCATGTTAGTTTTAAACACATTTCTAAATTAGTTAGACATGATTTGGTAAGAGGTTTACCAAAGATAAGTTTTAACAAAGATTTCTTTTGTGAGAGTTGTCAAAAAGGAAAACAGGTTAAAAACATCCTTTTTGTCTAAGAATATTGTAACTTCGTCTATACCTCTAGAGCTATTACATAAAGATTTGTTTGGTCCAACCAGAACAATAAGTCTTGGTGGAAAGAAATATGGTCTTGTAATTGTTGATGACTTTACTAGATTTTGTTAGATATTTTTTTTTCTCATAAAGATGAATCTTTTAAATGCTTTAAAGTCTTATCCAAAAAGTTACAAAATGAAAAAGGAATTCCTATTGCTGGAATTAGGAGTGATCATGGTGGAGAATTTGAAAATGAAAAATTCAAAATGTTTTGTGAAAAGAATGGAATTTTCCATAATTTCTCTGCTCCTAGAACTCCTCAACAAAATGGAGTTGTAGAAAGAAAGAACATGATGATTCAGGAAATGGCAAGGACTATGCTATGTGAAATGAATCTTCCTAAGTACTTCAAGGCAGAAGCTGTAAATATAGCTTGTTATATTCAAAATAAAGTATTTCTATGACGTATTTTAAATAAAACTCCAAATGAGTTATGGAAGGGAAGAAAACCAAATATTTCTTACTTTCATCCTTTTGGTTGCAAATGCACTATCTTGAATACAAAAGAAAATTTGGATAAATTCGATTCTAAGATCAATTCAGGAATTTTTCTAGGTTATTTTATTAGATCTAAAGCTTATAGAGTTTATAATCTTGTTTCTAAATCTGTTAAAGAATCTATGTATGTAAAGTTTGATGATGATTCTTATCTAGATAAGAGAGACGATTCTGATGATGAAACTCTATCTGCTCCCTTAGTTAGTAACCTAGACGATTCACCATCAGACGATCCAGCTGATAAAGTAGTAGATCTCTCTGAGAATATTAGTTTGAGAAAAGACTGGAGATATAAATCTCCTCACCCAGAAAATCTTATTATAGGAGAAACATCAGAAGGAGTGAGAACTAGATCTAAGTTTAGGAGAGAGGCTAATGTAGCTTTTGTTCTGAATTAGAACCTAAGAAAATTGATGAAGCTCTTCAAGATGAAGCTTGGATTTTAGCTATACAAGAGGAGTTAAATCAATTTACTAGGAATAAAGTCTGGTATCTAGTCCCTAAACCATCTAATAAACCTATCATAGGAACTAGATGGGTATGCAAGAATAAACTAGATGAATTAGGAAAGGTATCCCGTAACAAAGCTAGATTAGTAGCCCAATGCTATAATCAACAAGAAGGAATAGACTACAATGAAACATATGCTCCTGTAGCTAGATTAGAAGCTATTAGGATCTTACTTGCATATGATGTTTTTCATGATATAAAACTGTTTTAAATGGATGTGAAAAGTTCCTTTTTGCATGGTTTTATAGATGAAGAAGTTTATGTAAAACAACCCCCTGGTTTTGAAAACATTGATAAACCAGATTATATGTATAAACTTTATAAAGCTTTGTATGGATTGAAACAAGCAGCTCGTGCTTGATATGATCATCTTTTTTTTTTTGATTAAGAATGACTTTATTAGAGGTCAAGTTGATAAAACATTATTTTAGAAATGTATTAAAAATGATTTTGTTGTTATGCAAATATATGTAGTTGATATCATTTTTGGTGCAACTTCTAAAAAGTTATGTTTAAATTTTGAGATTCTTATGAAAAGTGAATTTGAAATGAG
>JAOQML010000196.1:28685175-28696748 GCA_027568935.1 Erythroxylum urbanii | reverse complement strand
TCCATTATAAACCATTCCCTTCCGTTCCATTCCGTTCCCTTCCGTTCCATTAATTAACATCCAACCAAACAGGCCCTTAGGTTTTAGCTCAAAATTTTAAAATTTTTAAAGTTGATATACAGCAAGTATATGACTCATATAAAAATAGTATAGAAAGTTATCATTCTTTTAAGGATTAATTAGTCTCCGTGTAATTCAAATTGAATTTTGTTTAAGTAAACCAAATAATGAGGGATTGAAATTGTAAAAGTTCACAATTTAAAGGCCTATAAACACACTTCAAAATGTTATAAAAATAAGAACATAATTTTGGCATAGAGAATCAAATTATAAAGGTTAAGGTAATTCTCTCCATGCTATATAATTCCTCACTTTGATTATGTAATCATGCTTAATCCTAAGCATTCTACTGTGTTGACCCTTTCTCTCTCAATGCTCGAACCAGTTAAGCCTGAAATGATGATTAAGTTTGGTTTGTGATCTCTCATCCTATAAACTTTACTTAACTATTAAGTTGATATGGAGTATCCTATTGGACAACCATTAAAACATCCAAGATCTCTATTTAGATGCTATGTTAGCTTGATGTGTGAAGTGTTCTTAAGGATACTCACTCCCATCGTTCATCCAAACTAATTTCCTAACTCCATTTCTTAATGTAAGCAAGGTATATAAAGACCACACATTATAAGCATTAAAGCAAACTATACATTAAATCAAAGTGAATTCTTATATTGTTATGGTAGGAACAACCCAAAAATATACTTGGAAATCCATTAAAATCATTAATAACATCCTTAAAAAAAATTCCATACATCTTCTCCATACAATAAATAAACAAAAACAAATGAGAGAAGAGGGAATACAAGGCTTATGAGTTAAAGAATGAAAATGGAACTTGGTGTGATAGTTATGTGATCTCCTAAAATCATTTGATTCTAGTTGAAAATCCACTTAAAAATGTGTCTATCTTCCTCCTTTTGGTGTGTTGCATGACCCTCTTTGTTTTATAGGGTTTAAAATGGGGTTTTTATATTCCTTTTAGTTCTTAAACTAACTTAGGATGCAAGTGGAGCAAGCTGGAATTGTCAGTTGGAAAGTTGGAAAATTCCAGCTTCTACCTAGGTCTTGATTGTAACCAATAAGTCATAATCATAACCTATTATTTTCCAGCTTTATTTTCTCCTTTTGTTTCTCCGTTAATACCTACATCAAGTCTACATGCAAGTAAGTTGATAATTAACACAAATGAGGTCCAAATAAAATGTATGTACATAAAAACACATGAAAAGCTTGCGAAACCTAAGCTTAAGAACCTTCCTTTATAGCCTAACATGCAATTTATCATATACAATCACATACACATGCAAGTTATATGAAAATAACATAAAAGCTAGGCTAAACATACTAGAATGTATACTAATCATACATATTATCACTTAAAAATACTGAGAAAATCCTATAACAAATATCACTTATCAACACCCTACACTTACACTTTTGCTTGTCCTTAAGCAAAATCAAACACAAAAAACGCAACGATCGTAGGAATCACACCAATTCCCACGATTGTGGGATGGGGTAATTCTGCCACTTCTAAACCTTCTTCCAAGCCTAGCATGCATTCTCAGTGATCCCACAACCTACATATACATCAAATTAATATTACCAACAAAAAAATTAGAAGAGAAAAATTAAAATTCAAACAAACTCCAAATAAACATCATTCCAATTCAAATCAAACCTAATTATAACTTAGTAAGTCAAACGAACAAGTTAACATGAACAATTAAAAGAAAGATGAACATGCTAAGTTAAGGTCATTAGCTTGACCATTCCTTATAGATTCATGAAAGAGTGGATGAAAGGAAAGAGATAATTTCCCTTTCTTGTGGATATGTCCCTCCATAATATGGCTTGCAACGATGCCATTGACCTTAAATGTTTTTCCATTGTCATTTTCCAACTCCAAAGCTCCATGGGGAAACACTTGAAGAATCTTGAAGGGTCCACTCCATCTTGATTTGAGCTTTCCGAGAAATAGCCAAAGTCTTGAATTAAACAAAAATACCAAGTCTCTACTTTTAAATTCCTTCTTCTTGATGTGGCCATCATGCCACTTCTTAGCCCTTTCTTTGTATAGCTTAGCATTTTCATAAGCATCATATCTTAATTCTTCCAACTCATCAAGGTGTAACAATCTCTTTTCTCCTGCTAACTTCCAATCCATGTTTAATTTCCTGATTGTCCAGTAGGCTCTATGCTCTAAGTCCAATGATAAGTGGCAAGCCTTGCCATACACAAGTCGGTATGGTGTTGTGCCTATGGGAGTTTTGAAAGTTGTTCTATAAGCCCACAATGCGTCATCTAATTTCAAAGCCCAATCTTTCCTTGAAGTGCTCACTGTCTTCTCCAAAATCTTTTTCAGTTCTCTATTCACTACCTCTACATGGCCACTAGTTTGGGGGTGGTAAGGGGTAGCAACTTTATGATGAACATTATATCTTTTCAGAAGGGTCTCAAATGGTTTGTTGCAAAAATGACTCCCCCCATTATTTATAATCGTTCTAAGCACTCCAAATCTAATAAAAATCTTTTTAATAAACTTTTGAACCACCTTGCCATCACTAGTTAGAATGGCGACTGCCTCAACCCATCTGGAAATATAATCAACCCCAACTAATATGTAGGTGTTGCCTACAGGGGATGGGAATGGTCCCATGAAGTTTAAGCCCTACACATCAAATATCTCTACCCCCATTATGTTTGAAAGTGGGATTTGATCTCTCTTTAATATGTTGCCCACTCTTTGACATCTAGAGTACTTTAGCACAGAATCTTGAGCATCATTAAACAGGGGCAGCCAATATAATCTAAACTCTAAGATTCATGCAACAGTCTTGTTAGCTCCATAATGCCCTGTATATAGTAAGCTATGATATTGTGTTAAAATTTTGGGCATTTCATCTTCAAGAACACACTTGCGAATCAAACTGCAGCATAGATCTTATAAAGTAGAGATTCATCCCAAATATAATGAGAGTATTGAAATAAAAAATGCTTCCTTTGTTGATACCAAAAAATTAGACGGAAGTATACCACTTGAAAGGTAATTTGCAATATCTGCAAACCAAGGAAGGAAAAGATTATCTAACATTATTAAGGTCTCGTCAAGAAATAGTTCTTAATTTCCTCTTCCTTTTCATGATGTCCTCCTTCAAGTCTTGATAAGTGGTCTGCTACGACATTTTCTGCTCCCTTCTTATCTTTAATCTCAATGTTGAACTCTTGGAGTAGGAGTATCACCGGATGAGCTGAGCCTTGGCATCCTTCTTTACAAAGAGGCAACGTAATGCTACATGGTCTATAAAACAATAACTTGTAAGCCTAAAAGATAGGAACAAAATTTTTCATAAGCAAATACCATCGTAGTCAATTCCTTCTCAGTAGTTGTGTAATTTAGTTGTGCTCCTGTTAACGTCTTGCTTATGTAATAGATATCATGCAATCTCTTCTCCTTCTGTTGGCCAAGTGTACAACCAACAACATGGTCACTTTCATCACATATAATCTCAAAAGGAAGAGACCAATCTGGCAACATCAGAATTAGTGTTGTTATGAGTGACTTCTTTAACTTGTTAAAAGAATCTAAGCAGTCATCATCAAAAACAAAAGGCACCTCTTTGACTAATAAATGAGTCAGGGGTCTAGCAATAAGGGAAAATTCTTTAGTAAACTGTATATAAAACCCTGTATGACCTAGAAAAGCTCAGATACCCTTTACGTTGGAGGGAGGTGGTAATTTTTCAATCACTTCTGTCTTAGTTCGTTCCATTTCAATCGCTTGCAAGAAATCGTATGACCTAATACAATTTCTTTTTGGACTATGAAATGATACTTCTCCTAGTTAAAAACTAGATGAGACTCCTTACATCTTTGAAGCATTTTGTCTAAATCAAGCAAAAAATGATCAAAAGAATCTTCAAAGATAGAGAAGTCATCCATAAATACCTCCATAAAGTTTTCATTCATGTCTTCAAATATGGCCATCATGTACCTTTGGAATGTAGCAAGTGTATTGCATAAACCAAAAGGCATCCTCAGATAAGCAAAAGTCCTATAAAGATAGGTGAAAGTGGTCTTCTCTTGATCTTTCGGGTATATAAATATTTGATTGTACCCTGAATATCCATCAAGAAAGCAATAAAATGAATAACCAACCACCTTCTCAATCATTTGGTCCACAAAAGGTAAAGGGAAATGATCCTTCTTGGCGGCCAAATTTAGCTTCCTATAGTCAATACATACTCGCCAAACTGTGACGGTCCTCATGGAAATCTTTTCACCTTTTTCATTCTCTATCACTTTCATGCCACCCTTCTTTGGCACACGCTGTACTGGACGCACCCACTCACTATCTGAAATGGGGTAAATAATCCCCACATATAAAAGTTTCACCACTTCCTTCTTCACAACCTCTTGCATATTTAGGTTTAACCTTCTCTGTCTTTCTCTCACAGTTCTACATCCTGCTTTTAGGTTAATCCTATGTATCACTACATTGGGGCTAATCCTACTAATACAGAAATTTTCCACTCCACGACTTTCATCCTCTTCCTAATGATCTTTACCACTTTCTCTTCTTGATCACAATCTAATTCATTGGAGATAATGATGGGTAAAGTATAGTTCTTCCCTAACAAGGTATATCTCAAATGGGAAGGTAAGGGTTTAAGCTCTAAAGTGAGGGGTTTAACAATAGAAGGTGATGTAGGTGTATTATTTCTCAACTTTCTTATGTAAATCCTTTTCCTTAAAACTCTCATCCTTGTGCACTTCCTTCACTTCATCAACTTCCTCTTTAACCTCTTGTACACATTCATCCATAACATCAATTTTCATACAAACATTACTATCCACTAGTTTCTTTAAAGATTTTGACTTATTAAACTCAACCTGTTCATCACTAATTCTTAACACAAGTTTCCCTTCATGCACATCAACTAATGCGCTACTAGTATTCATAAAGGACCTACCCAAAATCAATGGACAATTCTTATTAGCTTTAAAATCCAACACAATAAAGTCAACAAGAATTATAAATTTGTCCACTTTTACCAACATGTCTTCCGTAACTCCAAATTGCCTTTTTATAGATTAATTCATAAGTTGAATTAGCATTAATGTTGGTTTGACCTCTCCTAGTCCCAATTTCCTAAATACTTGTACCTAAATCACATAAACATTTAGAAAATTCAAAATCACCAACAACACATGGAATAGTGAAACTCCTTCGATCTTGTAATTTTGAAGGCATTTGGCTTGATATGATGGAACTGCAATTTTCCTTTAACATTACCTGTTGATGGTAAAACCTATCTTCTTGTTTTACGCTTAAATATCACAAGTGTACAGGTCGTGACTTGTAGTTAAAAAGAGCAGATATCGATCCCACAGAGATTGATGCCCAGACATCACTTAATTTTGACAAAACTTTGTTTAAGATTGTTTAATGAAAATAATCTAGAAAAGTAATTTAGAATTAAAAGACTAAAACAAAATAATAGACAATACTAAAACGTAGAAAAATCAAAATTTAAGAATATAAAGACTAGAGATTACTTTTTTCCTTATTTTGTCTCCCTCCTATTTTATTAATCGAATTGTGTCTCACCTTAGATTTTCAAATGTACTAATTACCCTCTCTCAAGGCGTAATTAATTTTCCCTAATCGAATTAAAGGGAATCAATTGGATGATCTCTCAATCTACCCAATGAATCTACCGATTCAAGTAGTTATTAAACTATCCTATGGGTGATCAATTGAATTCGTCGAGATCTCTCTTCTAACTAATCAATTAACATGACGATTGTATGTCTATAGGCTGCCAACTCTCATTGTACAATCCTACACAATTAATCTCACTCACTCTCTCGATTTATTGCAAGACTATAAATAAAATCACAATCATCAAAGACAACTTCATTCAATTCAATGAAATAGGAGTTCTAACAAAATAGTTCACAAGCAATCCCTAAAACTAAACCAGCCAATCATGGTCTTTATAACATCATCAACATTCAAATAAACCATTTTACAAAGAATAGAAGAAGTAAAATTGACTGAAAATTGAATAAGAAAACCCCTTCTCTTCTTTGCCAAAATTTGAAAACTTTGGTGTTAATGTGCTATTTTCTCCAATCTTGATGATGATCCTTGACTTCAATCCTTCCTCAAGGCTCCAAACATGTGATCTTCACTCAAGGATGGTGTTTCTACAGAAGGGTTTCATCCCCCTTATGATGGAGGCTTCATTATCCTTTAATAGTCCAAAAACTATAAGTTTAATGAAGCCCCGCGTATTGTCTCTTATTGTAATTCCCACGATCGTGGGAATTGGTATGATTCCCATGATCGTGGTAATTGGCAACAGATGGAATCCTCTTTTCTTCTCCTCTTTGATCTCTAGCTCAATCTCCAAGTTGCTCAATCTCCCTACCTACATAAAAATAGTCCATTCTTACCCTAAATTAGCATAAAAATAAAAGATCAACAATGGAAATCAAACTAAATGAAACATACAAAATGAATCCTAAACTACAGCAATAATCAACAATTATGTAAGCAAACATATGCCAATTACCTAGAAAAACATATATTAATGCACAACTATGAACATCCCCACACTTAAATCTTTGCTTGTCCTCAAACAAAATAAATACAATCACTCAATTCTATCACTTCATTTTCACAAAAATCAAAGCATACAAGCCCTCAAATTCAAGCCAAATACCATAAGTTTAATGAAGCCTCTCGTATTGTCTTTGATTGTAATTCCCACGATCGTGGGAATTGGTATGATTCCCACGTTCGTGGGAATTGACAACAGATGGAATCCTCTTTTCTTCTCCCCTTTGATCTCTAGCTCAATCTCCAAGTTGCTTAATCTTCCTACCTACATAAAAATAGTCGATTTTTACCCTAAATTAGCATCAAAAATAAAATAACAACAATAGAAATCAAACTAAATGAAACATACAAAATGAATCCTAAACTACAACAATAATCAACAATTATGTAAGAAAACATATGCCAATTACCTAAAAAAACATATATTAATGCACAACTATGAACATCCCCACTCTTAAATCTTTGCTTGTCCTCAAACAAAATAAATACAACTACTCAATTCTATCACTTCATTTTCACAAAAATCAAAGTATACAATCCCTCAAATACAAGCAAACTCAAATATCAAGTTAATACATATATCATGACTACTTGTTCAATTGTGTAAATAAGCAAACTCAACAATTGGCACCATCACTCAAAGATAAGTAAAGATGCAAAATGAATCTTCCTCATGGTTTTCACTCATTTCTCTCAAATGTTTGATGGTTAGTGTTTCGCTCAAACTTCCTATAGAAAACTACACTACTATAGGCTTGCTAATACACCAATTATCCTCTATAATGATTGCATGCATGAATAGATCAAAAGTACTTGTTTAGGGTTATAATGTGGTAAGGGTTAAGGTGGGCAAAGATGGAAAAAGGGTTAACCACAAGCATTAGTAAAGTTAAAAGTGGATAAAAACAGGATAACAAAACATAACTCTGAGGTATACAAATATAACTGATATTCTGATGCTACTTGCTTGTTCTTCTTTTTTTCTTTTCTTTTCCTTTTCATTTTTATATTTTTTCTTTCTTTTTTTTAAATACATGGAAGAATTATGAATCAAAATAGCACTATATACGATGTAATCCATAAGCAAAAGTATACTCAACTCATCTCGGTAAATTTTCACAATGATCCCAACTAATGTATTACTTAATACTCTACTAAATTTGTGAATGGGTAAGTTAAAAAGGTTTAAAGTTTTAAAATTTTAAATGATTTCAAAAAATAAAAGGTTAAATCTCAACAGGGGTAGTAAGGGATAATTAATGGGTAGGTCATTTAAGCCAAGGGTTAACACAAAGAGGGCCTTAATTATCTTTATTAAGTATGCATCCAGTAGACTCAAACTGATTCAAAGAAAGTTCTAAAGGTAATAAACAAAGGAAGTATCACTCAGCAAAGAAATAGAATGTCTATGGATGGAGTAATATGGCTTAGTCCTTACATCGGCTCAAATGAAAACTCATTATGCATCTCTACACTACCTCATTGTTTAAGTGTCAATTTGTGACTAAGCTTATGTAACCAACTACTTTTCATCACTCTATATGGTTCACTTTCTGCTCAAGTAGCCTAATATGAGTTCAAGCATACATTCAATCTAATTCCATTTAGCATGAGAGAATCTTATGGCCATATTCATTAGAATGATTCAAATGTGGTTCCATTACTGACACAAAGTATATGATATGCCTAACTATACATCCTATTTAACAAAATGCACACAATGTAATTGAGAAAGCGAATATCACCTCCCCACATTTAAAGTTCACATTGTCCTCAATGTGACAAGTCAACCACCAAATAAGAGAAAATGAACTCATACCAAACATAAGAAATTGAAACACACAAATGACATGAAACCAAACAAAAAATGACAACAAACTAAACAAAAAAATGACATGAAACCTAACAAAAATGAAAATAAACTAAACAAAAAAAACAAGAAAATATAAAAGTGAAAGGGTAAGAAAAGCTTATTAAGATGATGGTGGCAACGGTGTCGGTGAAGGAGCTTCAAAATTGTTCTTCCGACAAAAGTTAAGGAACCTTGTCTTCAAGCTATACTACTTCTTGTGGACCTTTCGCATTTGGGTGCTGAGCTTATTTAGTTAGGATGTCACTTGTTAAGAATTGGCAGCCATCTGGTCGAGGATTTATTGATATCGGTTGACCTCTACTGGTGCACTCGTTTCCTCCTCCGCTGCTTCCTCCTCTGCTACTTCTTCCTCTGGCTCTGGGATTGTGCTGGATGTGGAGGAATAGGAGGCGGTTGTATTAATTCCCCTCTTATTCCTCATTGCAATACACGTATGAGGATTTCAGAGTTCCATATAATGGAACCCCAAAATCTCATAACGTCTCAAATACGATATGTCAAACATATCATGTGGCACTGTGCGTAAATTTTCATATTAACATTATAAAACACACCCAAAGTAGAGGCAATATGAGACATCCCAAAACACGAAGTCTTTTTGTTAACAACACTCACTATTGATTGAAAAATCCTATAAGGTGTATTGATTTTAATTTTTCGATCCATGCACCACAAAAAGAAAACTTCTTTTGCAGAGCATTTATTGCTTTCAGTTTTTTAGAACACAGTTAAACACATAAATTTGTGGAAAAGTAATACTCGGCACTATGGATTAAAGAATTGGGTGCATTACGTGAGTCAAAATGCTCCTCATCCTTTTAGAGTTTTCCAATAACTATCAACATCAAATGTAGTGTGATCATCTAGAATTTTAGTATTCGAGAATTCGAACAGACCATGTATGATAGTATAATCCAATCTGTAAACATTACAGAATAACCTAAACTAAAAAACATCCATTTTCAGGTTATATCTGACAGTGGTGAAAAACTTTATAGTTATCATAGGATAAATGGGTACGTCACACTGAACAAATCTATTATATTTGCAGCTAATTGTTCAATTTTTTGATGCACTCCTATGTTATCTAACACTTCAAAATCAAAATACCTAGGAGTGACTAATTTTCTAGCTCCAAGGTCGTGGACACGCATACCTTCTTCTTCCGAATAGATTGGGAAGGGAGAGTAGTAAGTTGCCGCTAAATCGTGCTTGCCTTCACTGTAAACATGCGAGCGGAGTTCATCAATCGGTTTCCCAGACATCATCTTCCTTAGTGCCATTATAAGAGAAAAATTTGTAAAAATTAAGAAGAAAATTAAATGAAATTCATATTTAAGAGAGAGCAAGAAAAATCTTACCCAAATCCTTATATTTTTTAATGATTAATGCATGAAAAGATAAAAGGATTGTAAGATTAATACAAAGAGATGAAGAAAATACTAAGAATCTAGAGAAAAATTGAAGAGTTTTAGAGAGTGGGAGGATAGAATTTCATGGATTAGAGAGAGAGGGAGTGAAATTTTGAAGAATGTTTAAGACAAGAAAAGGGGAGGGAAAGTTAAATTTCCCTCCGAGTGTTCATAGGAATTTCCACAATTCCCACGACCGTGGGATTTCTCTCCTAAACGTTTCTAGAGAGATTTCCCACGATCATAGGAATCACCTCCTTTCCCAAGATTGTGGGAATCAATCCAATTCCTATGATCGCGGGAAGAGGTAATTCTCACGACTCCAAACCTTCTCCCAAGCTTAATATTAGTTCTCTATGATCCCACGACTTACAAACACATCAAATTAATATTATCAACAAGAATTTTGAAAAGAAAACAAGTTGAAATTCAAACAAAACCAAATTAAACATCAATCAAACTCAATTCATACACAATCCTAATTAAATACGTCAAACAAACAACTAGGCAAAAACATTCAAAAGAAAGTAGAATTCCATTGATTGCCTCCCATGTAGTGCTTCTTTTAATACAGGTAGCTTGGTGCTCTTCCTTGGAAACTCAGCCAGGATCAATTATAAGTGGCTTGCTTCCACCTTTTTCATTCAACAATGGTTTTATAGCCTGTAAGTAAGCTATAAATTGCAAAATAATCAAATGGACAATATGGATAACATTATGAATACCAATTAAGCTCAATAATGTCTTTTTCCAAGTGAACTGTCAATATAACAAGGAATAAAAAAACTCTCTGAATCTTCCATTGAATCTAATAGTTTATCCTGTATGAAAGTGAGTTACCCTCTTTCTTCCTTAATCACCTTCATCTGCTTTGTTTCTTCAGCTTCTTGAATAGAGACTTTCATAACTTCTTCAAACTCGATGTCTCTTGTCATCTATTCATCGTTCTTTTATTCTTCAGAATTTTCAAACACATCAATTATCCTGAATAAGCTACTATCCTTTGGATTCTTAAATGCATCATTCATGTTAAATTTCAGTTGATCATCATCAATCCAAAAGATAGAGTTCTTTTCATGAACATCTACCCAAGATTTTTTGCTGTTCAAATATGGTATATCAAGAATTAGTGAATAATAGGGAAGGTTTTCATCCTTTTCTTCATCCTCTTTCTTGATTTTTTGGTCTTCCATAAGGTAAGATTTAGGCTAGCCTTATTTTACTCTCGTTGATATAATTTCATGTTGCTTAAAGAGTCTTTCACACTTCTCTTACAAAATTCACAAAAAAGTTGTCTTGAATCTCTAGGTTGTGAATAAAAATGACATGATTTTCAAAAACTTGATCAAACTTCTCTTTTAGTCTTTTTTGACTTTCCTCCTGGATGAGAAACATCCTCTTCTAGTTCTCTTCCATTTTTGCTAGCTTATCCATGATCTTGTTGAATTTGGAATCCCATGAACTGGACTCATCTTGCTGAAATTCAAATAAGTCTTGATGTCTTATACAAGTACTTGTATTGTTGGGCCAATAGAAATTTGGGTGGTTCTGCCACCCTGGAGTGTACGTGTTCTAATAAGGATTACCATATTATGCC
>JAOQML010000196.1:28666665-28684855 GCA_027568935.1 Erythroxylum urbanii | reverse complement strand
CAATACTGATTAAGGTTGGATGCCGCGGTATAACCCGCAAACACACGCCGCAGTATCACCTGCAAACACCTACGGGTAGGGTGTGGGGTCCAACATCAATCCTTCCTCAAGGCTCTAAACATGTGTTCTTCACTCAAGGATGGTGTTTTTACAAAAGGGTTTCATCCCCCCTTATGATGGAGGTTTCATTATCCTTTAATAGTCCAGAAACTCTAAGTTTAATGAAGCCCCGAGTATTGTGTCAGATTATAATTCCCACGATTGTGGGAATTAGCAACAGATAAAATCCTCTTTTCTTTTCCTCTTTGATCTCTGGCTCAATTTCCAAGTTGTTCAATCTTCCTACTTATATAAAAATAACCCATTCTTACCCTAAATTAACATCAAATATAAAAGAACAACAATGGAAATCAAACTAAATGAAAACATACAAAATGAATCCTAAACTACAACAATAATCAACAATTATGCAAGAAAACACATGCCAATTACCTAGAAAAACATATATTAATGCACAACTATCATTACCATCTGATTGTCTTCTTAAGTGTGCTTGTGTGTGAGTATATCCTTAAAAAACTTTACATACTTGGGCTTGCACTCTAAAGCTTCCACCAAGGACAAATTAATCTGTAGCTTCTTTAGTTTCTCCAAAAACTTGGAAAGTTGAGTGTCCACCTGATGTTGTTTCACCTTTTATAGATATGGAAGTTTGGGCTTGTATGGTGGTGGTGGTACATAAGGCCTTCCTTCTTCCTCTTCTTCTTCTATCTCCTTACCTTTCTCTTTTTCTTGGCTGTCCTTTTTCACACTTGGTTCTTCCATCTATTTGCCACTTCGAAGTTTAATAGTTTTGAGTTGCCTCTTGGAATGACCTTGTTATTTCTCAGTGAGCTACCTTCAATTCTAGAAAATAAAGCATTAGCAAGTTGACCTACCTGAACCTCCAAGTTATAAATCGATGAGGTATGGCTCTTCACAATCTGATCAAACTTTGCCTCCATCCTCTTTTGACTCTCCTCCTGGCTAGCAAACATTCTTTTCTGGTTCTCTTCTTGAGCTGTCAATTTAGAACCAAATATCTCCATAAACTTGTCTATTTTGCTTTCCATCGATCCAAGTCAATCTTACTGAAATCCCGGAGGTCCTTGTGATCTCACTTGGCCACCTAGATTATTAGTACTTTAAGAAAAATTCGGGTAGTTTTTCCACCTTGGATTATAAGTATTTGAGTATGGATTGTTATCTCTCTGTGGCTGGCCCAGGTAATTTACCTGTTCGGTACCACCAGCTCTCAATAAGAAACACTCGACTGAGCCATGGTTGCTTTATCCGTATAGCTCAAATTGTACTTGCATCTCCTTAGTTGTAGAGGAAGATGCTCCCTGCAAAGCAGTAACAAAGTCTTAGGGGTCATACCTTTTTTCTCCTTCTGCCCTGTCTGCTTCTCTCACTTGACCACATGTAACTGTTGCTCATCAACTCCTCCAAAAGGTTATGAGCTGCTTCTATAGTCTTCCTCATCAGTGAACCTCTAGCAGTTGCATCTATAATTCCTCTCGTGCTTAGATTCACACCATTGTAAAATGTCTGCAATAGGAACTCCCTCGGGAGGTTGTGGTAGGGAGAACTTCTTTACAATTCTTTAAATCTCTCCCAAGCTTGATAGAGAGATTCCCCCTCATTTTGCTGAAAAGTTGTGATCTCCTTGATTATCCTCGTTATCTTGGTCAACGTAAAGTACTTTGCGAGGAATGCTTAGGCTAGCTGCTCTTAAGTAATGATCTGTCCAGGATTAAACGAGTTATACCATGCCTTCGCCTGATTTTTCAACGTGAAATAAAATAATTTTAACTTTACTACATCATCGGACATTTCATTGAACCAAAACGTGTCACAAATCTTAACAAAATTAGTGATGTGGGCATTCGGATCGTTGTTGGATAACCTATAAAATTGCACATTATTCTGCAATATGTTGAGGAGTGCCGGTTTGATCTCGAAATTATTAGCTTAAACCACCAGCCTTGCAACTCCTAGAGGACTGAATCCTGGCCTCATAAAGTCCATCAGTGTCCTCTCAGCTCCTCCTTATTTCCCTTCTTCTGCCATATCTCTTTGTGTAAAATTTCAACGTTTCGCTCTCCTTAACACTCTTTCGTGTCTTTTAATATCAGGAAACTCGTCTTCACTAAATTATGTTAATCTTCACATGCTCCTTGTGTTCATACACCTCTAAATACACAAAGAAAAGTATCAAAAACTATTAAATCAAAGTAATCTAAATTAAACAATATGCTAAATAATCAATTCTCGGTAACGACTCTAAAAACTTATTGATTGATTTTGCAAAACAGTTTACCCGTTTTACGATCAAAAATTGCATCATGACTTGTAGTTAAAAAGCAGATATCAATCCCATAGGGATTGATGCCTAAACACCACTTAATTCAGATTACACTTTGTTTAAGAAATGAAATTGTTTAATGGAAATAATCTAGAAAATTAAATCAAAATTAAATGACTAATAATGAACAACTGATAACACCAAAATGCAGAAAATTATAATTTAAGGTTTTAATGACTAGAGATCACTTTCTTTCTATCTTGTCACCCTCTTATTTTATTAATTGAATTATGTCTCATCTAAGATGTCCAATTATATTAACTACCTCTCTCAAAGTGTAATTAATTATCCCTAATCAAATTAAATGAAGTTGATTAAGCAATCTCTCAATCTACCCAATCACTCCACTAATTTAACTAGTTATTAAGCTATCCTATGGGTGATCAATCGAAGTAGCTGAGATCTCTCTTCTAACTAAACAATTAATGTGATGAATGTAAGTCTATATGTTTCCAAATCTCGTTGTACAATCTTACACCAATAACCCAACTCAATCTCTCAATTTATTGCAAGGTATATGAATATAATCAATAATCATCAGAGACATCTTTCATTCAATTCAATAAAATAGGATTTTAACAAGATAGTTCAAAAGTAATCCCTAAAACTAAATCAGCCACTCATGGTCTCTATAACATCACCAACATTCAAATATTCCATCTTACAATGACTTGAAGAGATAAAATTGACAGAAAACTGAATAAAGAAAACTCCTTCTCTTTATTGCCAAAATATGGAAATTCTAGTGTTGATGTGATATTTTCCCAATTATTCTTGACGATCCTTGAATCTCCACCTTCCTGAAGACTCTCACTCAAAGAGGCTCTTCTCTACAGAGGGTTCAAGTCCACTTTCTTCCATAGGAGTTTAATATCTTATATAGTCTAGAACACCTAATGTTTAATTGAACCTCGTATAGTTTCTTGGATAAAACATCCCACGATCATGGGAATTGGCATGATTCCCACGATCGTAGGATCTTGCAGCAGAATCCTTCTTTTTCTCTTCTCCTCTTTGGTCTCTAGCTCAATCTCTAAGTGTCTCAATCTTCATTCCTACATAAAAATAATCAATTCTTACCCTAAATTAACATCAAACATAAAAGAACAACAATGAGAATCAAACTAAACGAAAACATACAAAATGAATCCTAAAATACAACAATAATAAACTATTATGCAAGAAACACATGCCAAATACTTAGAAAAACATAGACTAATGCATATCTATCATCTTTCATATTGCTGAAAGGTTATGATCTCCTTGACAATCTCGATAATCTTTATTAATGGAAAGTATTTAGCTTGGAAAACTTCCACTAACTGGTCTCATGTAGTAACTTGCTCCATATTAAGAGAATTTATCCTTGCTTTGCTTAATCTTTCAATGTGAAGGGAAAGAGCTTTATCCTTGTTGCCTCTTTGGATAATCCATTATACCTAAATTTACTGCAAATTTCTTAAAAAATAGTAAGGTGAGCATTTGGATCCTTATGTGGTAAACTATAGAATTGAACACTAGTTTGCAAAATATTTAATAAAGCAGGCTTGATTTTAAAATTGTTCACATTAATAGGTGGCCTAGCAATTCCTTTTTGGTTCAGGCTTGATTTTAAAATCCATTAACTTTCTTTGCTCACCTCCTTGATCTCCTTACTGTTCCATTATCTTTTTGATTTCATCTTAAGGCCTTGTTTTTCTTAATTCCCTTTCAATTTTGGTGATGTCAAGTTCACTTAATCTGCTCACACTTCTGGAACTTCTCGCGTGCACATACCTACAACATACAAGAAAGAGTATCCAATAAAAACAAAAAAGTTCATATCAAAATAATTCAAATCACACTTGAGGTTAGACATAATTACTCGAAACAGTTCCAAAAACTTGATAGCTCCTTCTGGTTTAGCTCAAAGTTTTAAAATTAATTGAAGTTGTTATACTGCAAGTATACGGCTAGTATAAAATAATATAGCAAGGTATCATTCCCCTGAGGATTGGTTACTCACCTCATAACTTAAATTGACTTTTGTTTGAGTGAACCAAATATTGAGAGATTGAAATTGCAAAGATTCATAATTTAAAGGATTGCAAGCATAATTTAAAATGCAAAAATACGATCACAATTTTGGCTTACAGAATTAAATTATAAAGGTTAGGTTCATTCTCTCCATACCATGTAATCCCTCACTTTGGTAATGTAATCATGGTTAGTCGTAGGCATTCTAATGAATTAGTCCTTTCTCTCTTAATAATTTAACCAATTAAACCTAAAGAAACGATTAAAGTGTGGTAACCTACACACTTTACTTAACCGTTAAGTAGATATAAAGTAACCTAATGAGAAACCATAAAAATATCCAAGATCGCTCTCTAAATGTCATGTTAGCTTGATGTGTGAAGTGTTCTTAAGGCTACCCTCTCTTATGGTACATCCAAACTGATTTCCTAACTCCATTTCTCAATGTAAGCAAGGCGTATAAAGTCCACACATCATAAGCATTAAAGCAAACCATACATTAAACCAAACTGAGTTCTTACATAATTATGGTAAGAACAACCCTAAAATCTAGTTAGAAATGCATTACAATCATCAACAACATCCTAAAGAAAGAGTCTATACATCTTCTCCATATAATAACTAAACAAAAACAAATGAGAGAAGAGAGAATAGAATGATTATGAGTTGAAGAACAAAGTTGGAACTTGTGTGGTAGCTTTGAGATCTCTTTAAATCAGTTGGTTCTACTTCAAATTCCATACAAAAATGGTTTATTTTCCTCATTTTTGTGTACTGCATGACCCTCTTCCTTTTCTAGGGTTTAAAGTGGGGTTTTAATACCCCTTTAGGGCTTAAATAGACTTGGGATGAAAGTGGAGCAAACTTGAATTGCCAGTTAGAAAGCTGGAAAATTCCAACTTCTACTTAGATTATGATTATGACCTGCTATTTTCTAGTCTTATTTCCTTTTTTTTTGTCTCCTTTGATACAAACAACAATTCCACAAGCAAGGAAGTTGATAATCAACATAAGGTCTAAATAAAATGTATGTACATCAAAATATATGAAAAGCATGCAAAACCTAAGCTTAAAATCCTTTATTTATAAGTTAACATGCAATTTATGATATACAATCATATACATATTATCACATAAAATGACTTAGGTAATCCTATAACAAATATCACTTATCACTTACCAAACTATTGGTCCATGCAATCCTTCTTCATTTTTTTGGATGCAAGATAGAAGGCTTGAACTCCTTCAACAACTTGGTTCTTCTCACCTCAAAATTTTTTCTTTTACACCTAGCTCCCAACCACTTCTAAGAGTGACTGACTTTATGTGCTCCACTGGATTTGTCTCTATATTTCCAGCAAGCCTCTTTATGGTCTCTTAAAAATTAACTTAACAAGTTGTCCTATTTGATTCTTTAAGTTGTACATAGAAGCCTCTTGGTTTGTTAGTGAAGCTTTAGTAGCTTATAATCAAATTTTAGATTCTTGAAAAAATTTTGATCATGATATCTTCCAGGCTAAGTGTCTTCTTTTGTGGAAGATATTATTACTAAAATCTAGTTAAAGGAATCTACATTTTTTATTTATGATTTCCTTAAGAAAAATTTAGTTGGTTCCTTCATCTTAGGTTATAAGTGATACTATATGGGTTACTTTATAATCGAGGCACATTACCTGTGTAGTCAACATTTTCAGTTAATTTTATTATACCCTTAACAATTTTCACATTCTTAGATTTTATGTTGTCCTCCATATAACTCGCACAACATCGTTTGATTTATTTGTTATGCAACTAACAATCTACTAATCTTCTTACTAAAAGCTTCAACCTAACTTGCCAAATTTGTAACCACAACTATATCATAAACTCTAGTCAGCTTATTAGGTTTAGCTTTTATTAAGTTATATTGATAGCTATTGGTAACCTTTCTTTGATCAACTATTAAGCCACTTTAAAGGTCTTACTATTTAGGGTTCATCTTGCTATATCATCTATCATCTACTTGGTTGAGCCATTATAGACTGTTTGAACCTATAACTAAATAAGAAGACCATGATGTGGGCATCTTCTTAGTAAATCATTAAATATCTCCTATGTTTCATATAAAGTCTTTAACCCAATTTGGTGTTATAAAAGATGTCATTCCTTAGTTTTGTTTTCTTGAATGATCGAAACTAATTCATTAGAATTTTTTGCCATCTAATCTTAATTCATGGTCAAACCTTCAGGAAGAAAGTTCAACCACTACTTAGCTCAGTTCCTCAATGAGAAAGGAAATAGAATCATTTTAATTACTTCATTAATAGACACATTTATCTTTAACGTATCATAAATTTCCAAGAAATTGGCAAAGGAAACATATGGATCCTCGTCTTAAAGTCCTTCAAAATGAACAAACTATTGCACCACCTGTATAACATTTGGATTAATCTCAAAGTTATTGGCTATAACATTTGATCTGATGAATTCGGACTCAGTTCTCATTAGTGATAGCCTCACATACTCAGATATGGTTTTTTATTGTTCTGCCACATTTTCTAATTGCATGTTTTCAAATTCTCACTCTAATTCCTCTTCCTTTTGTCTAAGCCTAGTTATAAGGTTTTTCAAAGCTATCTTTTCAATTTTAGGATATCCCTTGACTAATTCCAACAAATTTCTTTGGGTTATAAAAAATCTAGCTCCTAAAAAAGTAATAAGAAATGATCAAAACTAAAATATCAAAAAAAATAAAATAACTACAAAAGAGAAAATGGTTAGATTAATATAAATCAAGCTTTCCTATTATCCTAGTCCTTGAAAATAACAGTAAAAACTTGGTAAACTCTCATATGTGATGTATATAACTCAACTCCTTAAATTTATAAACTATCCAAGATAAGTGCACCTATCATTCTATAATATAGGGTTCAAAGGTCCAAGTGTCAACCGCATAGAAACTATGAGTATTAGTGATAAATCTTTCCTATTATCTAACCAATAATCGAAGTGATATTGTTAAAATATATTTAAGATAAAAGAAAATAAAATAAGGGAAAGTTAACACAATCATATAAACTAACATGGCAAAAGGATGATATTTTAACTGATAAAACAATGGAGCCTAGAATTTGAATCCCCCTAAAACTTCTTATGTAGGCATGATTTTACTAATCAATTTAATATAAAGTTTATTGGACAGTATAAATTACTCAATTATGTTAATATCTTTCTTAAGACTATTAACACCTAACTCTAAGTTTTCTAATTGAAATGTATTTCTAATTATGATCCCCCGATCACAATTACTTGATTTATGAACTGGACTATTAGGTTTGACCCTAATATGAAAGATTTATATCACCTATCTCTAGGTTTCCATGTAACTCCTTTCAAATACGCTAGATCTATTCATATATTAGATTTCTTAATTTCAATTGTATGAAACAATCATAAATCAATATAATGATGGTATTAATTAAAGAATAGATAAAAAATATAATAATAAAATCAAAGAATAAATAAATTAAAATAGAGTATTTATAAGATTTATCCCAAGGTTCATCTAGGTACTATAAAAGGTTAGCTCATCATAATGCCCAATAAAACGTCAAAACTAAAGGAAAAGCTTAAAATTAAGAATAAAATGATTGAAATCCCTAAAATCTTCAAAACTTCACTCTAAATTAGTGAAAGTCCACTCAAATGGGGTTTCCTTCGTTATTTCTCTTTCTTTGTGTTGGTCTAGGTTTTTTTCCTAACGTTTCCCACTATTTGAGTCAAGCGTGTTACTAGCCAACACGGGTGTGTTATATAAGAAACACTCAATATGCCTCCAAAATCTCTAACATTACTATGTACATTATTATACACTTTATATCACAATCAAAATAACTTGAAATTGGTACAAACTTGTACAAGTTCATTCATGTTTTTCTCTAAGTTAGCGACCTAGACTTTGAAACAAAATATGAACAACTTTAGTAACAAAATCAATAAAATAAATTAAATAAACAAGAAAATACATTAAATATGATATTTTATCTACTGAACCATCTTTGGTTTCTATAACTAAATCACTTGATTCTAACGAATATGTTGCTTTCTTAGCATTTTTAGCAGTGTCATGTGACTCTGAAACACTAATAATAACGAATGCATTCTTAGCATTCAATGCTTCTCTAGCTAAAAATTCTAATAGTTGAGAAATAAGTTTAAAGCATTTGAATATAAAAGCACTACGACTAGAATTTCTCTCATCTACAAGCTAGTTTAGTTATGGAGAACCTTGATGATTGCAAGCTAGCACTGGGCCTAAAAGTAAGGAATTGTTAGTATTATTATCTAGCAATATTAATTCATAGTAATTGTCGTTGAGCAAGTTTTAATCTTATTAAAACCTCAATATTCCGCAAGCACATGGGTAGTAGCCTACAAGGAATTAGTGAACTAATTGAATCCTAATTTTGTATAAGGTTATGAAAACGTGATTTAAATGAAAATAGAGATAACCAGAAAATTAAACAATCAAGTAGGGGTTAAATGAAAATAAAATTCTGAAATTAACACAAGTAAATTAAAATGGAGCACAAACACTTAACAATTAAAATATCTCAACAAGAAAAGATCAAAGAATTATGAGATGGGATTTATTTATCGTCATTTGCTACCCTAATCACATTCTATGTAATTTTTATTGGTCCTAGAATTTCAAAAGGTTTATTGCTCTCTCTTAAGATCTAATCAATTAATGCTAAATAATAATCCCTAATTGATTCCAAAATTTCAATTTTGCAATCTATCGATTAACAAAAACAACTCACGTTCTAATTAGTTCTTAAGCAATTTAATAGACAATCAGGTCCTCACACAATATCTCTCTTCGTATGATTATCGATTTGATAATTGTGTGACTTATTAGGTTTTTAACTCTCATTACCCAACCTATTCGGATTACTATCAACTCACTCTCTCAATTTTGTTTTGACATATATGCAAACACAAATATCACAATACCTAAATAATTTCATTAACATCAAAAGCAAATAGATCACAAAATGATTCAAGATTTAATCCCAAAATGAAATTAGAACATCATTAACAACATGTTCAAGATTCTCAAGCCTAAGTCACACATCAAGATGAAGTAAATAAATAAGAGATTGTAGAAAAGAACTTGAAATGGATAGGTTAGAGTGGCTGGATAGCGGCTGTAGATGCTCCTCTTCCCTTCTCTCCTTCTTCTCTCTTCCTTGTGTTTTTTCGAAAGGAGGCAAATGGAGACTCTCTTTTTTAGGGCTTCTTTCTTTTCCCTTTATATTTTTTCCGTTTAGGGTAAAGACTAGGTTTTACCCAGGCCCAAATGTCCGAGATAACCCTAAAAAATTTAATTTTGGAAGCAATCCTTGGGTCTATTATCGTGCATGCACGATTGTGGACAACGAGCGATGATCGTGGCTTTTGAAATTTGGCTTCTTTCACGATTGTGGTTAATGAGTCACGATTGTGGCTAGTGCTGTTTGCTTTTGTCACAATCGTGACTGGCAGTGTCACGATCATGGCCTTGGCTCCTCCTTTACGCTTTCTCCAAATCTTCTATGGTCTTCTTTACCTGGTCTTAAACACTAACAAACTTATCAAAATACCTCAAACATGTAAAATTAAAGCCCAATAACATGCTTTAAACCACATAACAATCCAAAAACACAAACATATAATACTAACGTAATTCTGAACTTAACAAACATAAATCATTTAATTAGCAGTTAAAAATACACTAAATTACCCACTAAAATATAATGCAACCTATAACTATCAACATCCTCACACTTTAACATTTTCTTTTTCTTAAGCAAAAACAAAAACAAAAAAATAAACATACCAAACAATAGCACATATAAGCGTGCATATACAATAATGGTACAATGGCATTGAACTTCACGAAACTTATTTAATTTCAAACACAAACCTTCAAGTTATTCTAACTTATTAACTTATGAAATCCGTGGCTAAGCACTTCATACTAAACATAAATATTAATCAAGATCTTAATGTCATATTCATTCACCCCCCATCACTTACACACACACATTGATAATTATTTGGTCAATCAAAATTGTAACTATCCTTAAGTAGCTTTTCATGAAAATTCAAGTTATTCACAAAGATCGGTAAGTTTTATTTATCAAAACACTGTTTTTGTTAATTTTCGTTAACATTGACCTATTCTTTTAACATAAAGAAAAAAATTTGTAATGAATGTCCCCAGTTACTCAACTAGGTGATGTTTTTATTCATAGGCTTGATTGGGATGTCATCCTAGACTTTTTACTCGAAGCAAACATTTATGATAAATGTCGCCCGATTACTCAACTAGATCACATTCTTAACTTGCTACTAACTCTATTCATAACCCGAAAGCCAGTGGAATAGTTATTTTTTTAAGAAAATACATAAAAAATTTTATTGATACCTTATTTCTTCAGTTAATCATTCTCATAAAAGGATACTAATGATGCTACTTATTCAATTGACCTAAAATTATAAATGTATATGGCTAATTCCTAGGGTGAATGAGCTAACATCATATCCTAATTAACATACATATTTAACCAAAGCAATCCAGGAAATTAATTTCACAAGCTAATACATCTTTACAACCTAGAAGACTATGTTCAAAGCTAAATTATTCCGTTAAGTCCTAGCCATTGACACATTCATATGAATCACATTATGAAATCGTAAACAAAAGTAGCATATAGTATGAAAAATTCACATTCAGTATAAATAATAATAATGCATACACCTCCCCACACTTGAACAACACATTATCCTCAATGCGAGTAGAACACATAAAAGCACATAACATATAATGTGGGAATAAAACTAAGTAACAAAATTACATAAAACTAAAAGGAAAAGAATAGAGTTAGAGCACAGAATCCATCATGGAGATTGAGGTGGTGATGGTGATGGTGATGGTGTTGGAGAACAAATGCGCTTGAAGCTCAAGATTGCTACCCTATCTTATAATTCCTTTAAAAAGAATAAGAGTTAGCAATCCAAACCATTTCAAATGCTTGAAATTTTATTTTTAAAATTGAAGTTGGGTAAGAAAAATGAGGTTAAGCTTTAAAAAGAATAAGAGTTAGCAATCCAAACCATTTCAAATGCTCGAAATTTTATTTTTAAAATTGAAGTTGGGTAAGAAAAATGAGGTTAAGGACGAATATATAGGTTAGGGAGAAGAAACAAGGGTCAAATTTAGGAAAAGAAATTCAAAATTTTAGGTTTTAGTTCTTCCCTGCTATAGATCACGATCGTGACTAGGTGGGTCACGATCGTGATAAAAACTTCAAAATTAGATCACGATCATGACACTGGGAATTTTTACACACCTTCCTCGTTTTTTATTCTTTTCTTCATGGCACTCCTGAATTCCTTCCCTAGCTTATATTTTCATTAACACCTCATTTTTTTGCATTGCATACCATTCTTATCCATTATTGAAAGGAATAACAAATTTTAAAATCCCAAAGAGAAATCTAACATGAGTGGATTGCTTTCACCTGTGTTGCTCAAGTTCACCTCGTAGCTTGTAAATAAGCTACAACTTGCAAGATAATTAGAAGGACAATATTGATAAAATTAAGGAAACCAATCAAGTTCAATAATGCCTATTTTACTAACAAACTGTCAGTAAAATAGAGAATAATGATACTCATTGAATCTTCTATCGAATCTTATAGTTTGTCCTATAAAAGGGTGAGTTGTTCTTGTTCTTCCTTATTCACCACTATCTCCTCTTCTTCTTTCACTTCAAGAACAGAGACTTTGTTTCTTCTTCAACCTCTATGTTATGTATCCTCTATTTTTCATTCTCTTAATCCTTTAAAGATTTGCCTTCATCAATTCTCATGAATGAGCTACTCTCTTTTGGATTATTTAATACCTTATTTATGTTGAATTTAACTTTTTTATCTCCAATTCGAAGGATGAGGTTGTCTTCATGGACATCTAACAAAGCTTTTCTAATGGTCAAAAATGGTATACCAAGAATTAGCCGATATCTTTGATCCTCTTCAAAGTTTAGCATGACAAAATCCACAGAACTTTTGCAAGTAAATCCTCCATCATGCCAAATAGTTTCTTTATCACTGATCTGTTGACTGAATATGCATAGATGTTGACTTCACATCTCTTAGCCCCAATTTTCTAAAAATCGACAAAGACGTAAGGTTTATACTTACGCTTTAGTCATATAAACATTTTAAAATCTTTAAATTACTAACTATATAGAGTATTGAAAAGCTCTTTGGATCTATCAACTGTGAGGGTATATGGTTGGTAATTAAGGAGCTAGAGGATTTCGTCATGGCTACCGTTTGATTATTGTCCCAAATCTGTTTGGTAGATAATGTGTCTTTAAGGAACTTTGCATACTTAGGCTTGCATTTCAACATTTCCATAAAAGACAAGTAAAATTTCCATTTCTTTAGCTTTTCCACGAGCTTTGTGAGTGGTGCATCTAATTCATTCTTCTGAAGTATCTGTGAAAATGGTATTTTTAGTGGATAAGGCGAAGGAGGAATGTATGAAGGGTCCTTATTCTTGTCTTCATCCTTTTTCTTCTTCTCTTGGTCTTCTACAAAGTGGGTCATATCTTGTCTTTCCACCAGTTCTTCTAGCTCTTGCCTAATCTTAAGTGTGATAGCCTTACATTACTCTCTTGGGTTTACTTACATATTGCTCAAAAATGTTTCCATACTTTTCTTATAGAATTCCCTATAAAGCTAGTTCTTTTGAACCTCTAGGTTATGAATAGAAAAGGTATGATCTTTTGTTACTTGCTCAAACTTCCCTTTTAGTCTCTTTTAGGCCTTTTCCATGTTCATGAACTTGCTTATGACCTTGTCTAATTTAGAATCCTATGAACTGGACTCATCTTGTTGAAGCTTGACAGGCCTTGAATTCCTATTTGAGTTCTTGCATTGTTAGAATTAAGGAAATCTGGGTAGTTCTGCCACCCTAGATTGTAAGTGTTCTAATAAGGATAATTAGTTCCTTGACAAATTGTGCCTCATTAAAGTTTGCAAGGGTCCTTTGCTCCCTATGATATAGTTCCTCCATCATCGTTCTTTCTATCGTTTTTTGGCATTTAACTTTTTGGATTCCTTGTAGTTGCCTTATGATGTTCAAATTGATATGTTTTCTATTTTACGCCCAAACTTCCTTCTCTTTCATTTTTCTTAAAATTTTGTGTGATTGGGTACCTTAATCATGAGAAAGGGTAATAATTCCTTTCAAAAAGTCCTAAACTAATTCCTTAATAAAAATGCAAAAAACTTGTTGAGCAAGTTTTAATCTTATAAAACCCTTAATATTTTGTAAATGAACGGGTAGAGTGTAGTATATAAGGTGCCAATCCCACGAGGAATTACTAAACTAATTTAATCCTAACTTTGTCCAAGGTTGTAAAAACATTATTTAAATGAAAATAAAGATAACCAGAAAATTAAACAATCAAGTAGGGGTTGACTGAAAATAAAATTATGAAATTAACACAAGTAAATCAAAATGGAGCACAACCACTTAATAATTGGGATATCACAACAAGGCAAGGTCAAAGAATTATAAGAAGATGGGACTTATCTATTGTCATTTTGGTACCCAAATCACTTTCGATGTAATTTGTATCAGTCCTAAAATTTTGAAAGGTTGATTACTTTCTCTCAAGATCTAATCAATCTAATCAATCAACCCTAATTAATAATCCTTAATTGATTTCAAAATTTTGATTTTGCAATCTCTCGATTAATAAAAATAGCCCACTTTCCTATTAGTTATTAAGCAATATAACAGACACTTGGGTCCTCACACAAGATATCTCTTCGTACGAATATTGATTTGATAATTACGTGACTTATTAGGTTATTAAATCTCGTTACTCAACTTAATCGGATTACTATCGACTCACTCTCTCGATTTATTGTTGACGTATATGCAAATACAAATATCATAACACCTAAACAATTTCATTAACATCAAAAGCAAGTAGGACACAAAATGATTCAGGATTCAATCCTAAAATAAAATTAGAACATCATTAACAGCATGTTCAAGATTCTCAAACCCAAGTCATACATCAAGACGAAGTAAATAAATGAGGGAAAGTAGAAAAGAACTTTAAATGGATGGGTTGGAGTGGTTGGATAGCAGCTGCAGATGCTCCTCTATCCTTTTCTCCTTTTTCTCTATTCTTGTGTTCTTTTCCAAGGTGGCAAATGGAGGCTCTTTAGCATCTTTCTTTTCCTTTTATATCTTTCTTCCATTTAGGGTAAAAAAATATGTTTTATTTAGGCCCAAATAAAAAAATTGAGTTCGAAAGCAATCTCCACTTCTATTATCTCGCCTGCCACGATAGTGGCCAATGAGTTATGATCGTGTTTGAAATTTGACTTTTGTCACAATCGTGGCTTGTGTTGGTTGCTTCTGTTACGATCATAACTGGCAATGTCACGATTTTGGCCTTGGCTCCTCTTTCGCGCTTTCTCCAAATCTTCTTAGTTCTTCTTTACCTAGTCTCCAACGTTAACAAACTCATCAAAACATCTCAATCATGCAAAATTAAAGCCCAATAAATATGCTCTAAATCACATAAGACTCTAAAAACACAAACATATAATCATACTAATATAATTCTAAACCTAAACAAGCACAAATCGCCTAATTAACAACTAAAAACACACTAAATTACCTACTAAAACATAATGCAACCTATAACTATCAATCACCCTAAGTAAACATCACTGATGTAGGCCTCTATGCATTGCCATTATAATGTGTTAAAGGCTATAATTGGTAAGAAACCATCACTTCTTCTTACCATAGCTCATTAGAATCATTTATTTGTAAAAAAGGAATAGCATCTAGAATTTCTTTCTCTATATTAACTATTGCTCAAAATCTTACGAAACAAACCCTTTTGATAAAATTATTATATTTATCAATTGCAACTAGTTTTCTAATAGAGCTAGTTAGGTAACTAATTTCAATAGTTTTCCAATGTTCCTTTGGTATTATTTAAATTAACCCAAACAGGTACATGCTTACATTTGATTTTTATAGATAAATTCTAGATCACCAAAGTTAGAGAAATAATGGCATATTATTGAAGTGCCAAATTCCATGATCAAATATCTTTTATTCCTTAGAAGTTGAGTTGAAATTGAAGATAAATAAGCCTTCATCCATAAGGAGCATATCCTATAATCCTGAGTTGTCCCGTTGTTTATGATCCAAAGCTCTTAAGGGTGGAAATGTTGGCTAGGTCATCTATCAAGAAAGAAACTAATTAGTGGGAACTACCATTTAAGAGCACCCATGCCAAGCACTTGTATTAGTAGAGATACCACTCTGTTCATAAGACTAGAAGATGAAGGGAAGAACTAAAAGAAACTTGGAGAATTTTCACTCATAATCTACATCCAAAACTAGGAGTTAGAGACCTTAGAAGAAGATTATTAAAGAGAAGATGAATGAATAATAGGAGACATCTAGTTTGGAGATTTTAAAGTTTGGAAGGTGTTAGTTGCAACTGCATTAAGCATGGAGGGTGGAGGATAATAAGTTAAGGACAAAAAAGGAAAGTTTTTAAGCATTCTAACTTGGCTAGGTTAGGAGCAGGCTTTCAAACTAGAAATTCAAAAAATGGTTAAAATGAAAACCAATAGGAAAGCTGATAATATTAATGATATAAATGGATGATGAGCAAGAAACCCATATATGAAAACTAAGATTTAGAGAAATTAAAAAGAGTTAGAGAAAATGAAGGAGAACACTAGCGAATTAAAATATTCAAGGGATCATAACATAAAAATTTATAACAAAAGGTCAGGTAGAAGTTACCAATCTATAAGAGAGGTGAAAAAGTCATTCAGGTGTCGAGAACAAAGCCAGATAGAAAGATAGAGAAGAAAGAGACTAAGAAGTAAAACTAAGTTGGTTCAATTGTAGTAATTAAAGCTTTAATAAAAAAGTAGCACCATGATGTAAAAGAGGCAAAGAAGGCAGCCAAATGTCAAAAGGAAAGCCAGAGATAGAAGGATGACAAAATGGAGAACAAATAGTTTAAGCAAGTTGAATTAGAGCAGTAAGGAATGAAACAACACCTGTCAAAGGAAGGATGAAGTTTAGAACGAAGAGGAGTGTTCTCTCTCTAACCTATTCTCTCTCATCTTAACTATTTTGTAGTATTAAAAACTCTAAAAGAAAATCTTTTTTAAGTATTTATCAAAATTGTAATGTAGATTGTCATCTATCTAACAATTGTATAAATAATAGTGTTTATATAAATGCTTTCATGTGTTTAACTATTAATTACATGAAATTGTACGTCGAAAAACTTTTTAAAAAAATTTTAAAAAGATTTTTTAATAATTTTTAATATTAAATGTTTCTTGTTTAGTAATTTAAAATAAAAATAATTTTTATAATAAAGGGTAAAAGATGTAAAGCTCCCCTATAATTTATGAAACTTTAGAAAATTCCTTAATTTTTAATTTTTTAAAAAATCTTGTGATTTTTTATTTTTCATAAAGAATCCTTCTCTTAGACTACAATTAAAAACAAATGATGAAACACACATGGTTTGTTAAGTCAAGAGGACTTTACAATGACTAATTTTGATGACAATCAAATAATAATAATGTTAGAAACAAAAGAACGTCTTTGACAAGTATGTTAAGTGCGTAGACACAAAGACTATACAGACGCAGACGCAGACACAGACACAGACACAGACGCAGACGCAAACACAGACACAAATGTGAAGGCAAAATAGAAGCAAAGAAGACATAGATGATACCACGAAGATACACTAACATGTCAGACAGTTATTTAGTCAGAGTTAGTTACAGAACTCAACTAAAAGAAGTGGTTATCTAGAAGCGGTTATCAAGAATCAGGAAGCCGTTATCAAGAACAAAGAAGCAGTTAGAGACGAAAACTATAAATAGTAGTCGTCGCAGTCAAAGATGAAAATATATTGAGAAAAAGACTAGATGATCTGAGAGAAAAGTTTTACTGTGCTTACTTAGAATAGAGCTCACATTACTGTAACAAAAGCTCACACTCTTTTTCTAGTGAGAGAAAGAAAAGGCGAATAGCCTGGAGAGACTAAGATAGTGAAAGAATACTTTGTAAGAGACCTGAATAGCCTCTGGAAGGAAAGAATACTTGTAAACCTTTGAAGAATAGTGGAACACTCAGACGAACTCTGAGAACTGGACATAGCCCACGATTTGGGGTGAACCAGTATAAAAATCGCATCGTCTATTCTCTACTCTTTAACTTTAGTTTACTTTGTTGTTAAAATTCTTAGAGAAATAATTTGCGATTTATCTACGTAATAAGTTGTGATATTCTTCTAATAAGAAAGAAATGTTTTCTTTTAGAGACTTTATATCAAAAAGGACGATACACCATTCAACCCCCCTTCTTGTGCATCTAGTTACGTGAACTTAAAGTCTTTACTAACGTGTGATTTACTTCAATTGGTATCAGACCTTGGTTTCCTAGAACCACCTTTACAAAGTGAGGACAAAGATTCATCGCAGAATCACACGTGTTCATAGTTGAAGGTGCCTCCGTCACAAGACCTCCTGCATTCAATAGTGAAGATTATCATTATTGGAAGGACAGGATGCGGCTTTTCATAGAATCCACACATATTGATCTTTGGGATATCATCAAGAATGGACCATACGAACCAGTAGATGATGAAGGAAA
>JAOQML010000196.1:28622425-28634279 GCA_027568935.1 Erythroxylum urbanii | reverse complement strand
TTTTATATTTGTATTATAATGATTACCTTTTTTCATATTAATTTTGATTATTATTTATATGTGAAATATTTAAAAATTATTATCATTTTATATTAAATTATTAATTGTGATTATTATTTATTATTATGATTTTTGGAAATAGGGTTGATGTAAACCTGTAAAGTATACAATATATAACTGTACAATATATCAATGGACTATATTGCAAATTTTAAAAATTTCAGGGATTATTTCATAAATATAAAAAATTACCCAAAACGGTACCGGTACATTACCGTACCAGAACTTAATCCGATACTGAGTCTGGTACAATATTCGCAACTTTGAACTAGCCACTTATGTAAATTCTCCAAAATTATGTCGACATGTAGAGTTACAGGTAACAAAGACTCTTATGCCATGGAAGCAGTTTGTGCTTTCATTTCTTATCTTAGCGGAGTTTAGATAATTGAATACAATATGCATGTATAAGTGTACTCATATAAAACAATTAATTTCGGGAATAACAGATTTGCATTATATGCTGAATACAAGGGTTATTCTGGCGTTGTAATCTTCTTGTGGCCAAAGTCCGAAAACATTGACGAACCACAATAAAGGAATCGCTAAGTTTCAAAATAATTAGATGGATAAGACTTTTAGACTAATCTACAATCTTTTTTTATTATATCGCTCATCTTGAGGGTTCAATCCTACGATAAAATTGTAATTTAATAATCATCGACAGTTAGATCAACTCTTATTCTGTATATATATATATATACACAGACATCAAGAGATACAGTCTTCATTAAGAATTATTTTATATACGTATAGTTTAATTTAGTGGGCCTACTAACAAAATCAACCGTAGACATTTTGAAATGAAATTTCGCGACTATACTACTCGTGAAGTATCTCCAAAACATGCAAAAATTTCTTGTGCATTGTGAAACAAGGTTACAAGTTTGTATTTAATATTTATCCAAAATAATATAACTCGAATAACATGAAAAGATAACTAGAGGTGAACTTTCTTGTAGCTGCATACATAATAAAATATGAATATATATACATGCTTATTAGATTCATATCCTTACTTCTTTTGAGATATCACTTAATAATATTATATTGGTTAATACTTAAATTGAATAGATATCTATCCAAAAGTTCAATTTTGAATGCAACATCTAGTATTTGCATACTTATCTATATATTAGGCTATTTACAAGACTAAAATAAATAGTATTTTTTATAATTTCTCTCTTGATATAATTCTTTGATAATTATACAAAAGATAATCTTTATACATCAACGATTGATATTGTAGAAGGTTTATATGCATCTATATTAGAACTTTCTAATACACCACAATGTATGTTTTTTTGTGAGAGATTAAGTAAGTTTTGAGATCTATCTTTATAAATTTAAATGTCATATGCTTCACCAAGACATTTTATATCAAATTTGTTGGGCATTAGTTGCTTTACTTCGTGCAAATATACCTAATTCATTTGATACAAATAAAACATGGTATATACGAAATCAAGAAAATGAATTTTCTTTCTTTTACCTTGTGATTCATGCATCTTTTCAATTTCTTTTCTGTGAGGTCAAATGAGCTTAACACTTCATAAAAATCAAGGTATTATTGAAAAACAATTTGAATGCAACATCTACTATTTGCATTCTTATCTATATATCGGGCTATTTACAAGACTAAAATAAATAGCATTTTTTATAATTTCTCTATTGATATTATTCTTTGAATGTTACCATTCTTAAAGCTACTTTTACAACTACCATTTATACATTATGGAAGGAACGGAATAGAAAATTTTTCTGCATAAGGACGAAGAGAAATACCAATTAGCAGATAGGACTATTAATTGGATCAGAACAACTGTTGTTGCAAAGAATGTCCTGCATATTCTTTCACTAGACATGAAAAATAAATGGCACTTATAAGTTGAAGTCAACATCAACCTGATTCCTATTTTGTGCAATTTTCAGTAACTGTTTTTGTAACTAATTATAGGCTAACTGCCTAATATTCATTGTAATATTGTATTAGTTTCACCTATAGTTAATGCAATTCATTAATTTTTCAAAAAAAAATCAAATGACATTTATCATCTTTCTTAAATCCTTTAATTTGTTTCACATGTACTTTTATCGTAACAATATTCATTAAGAAAAATAAAATTGACATCTATTTCAAACAGCTTTATGTCATGAAGTATTGACTCTAAAGAAAATGAAATATTAAAATCTTTTCTTTTGTTTAAGTGAAGTCTTTACACACTAATCTTAACTTATATCAACAGGGCATAAAGGGTAAATTATATTTGTATTCGTATTAAAAGTTTTGAACAAATTTAGCACAATGCTTCAAATTTCATGTGCCTTTCAATTTGAAATCTCTGAAAAAAAAATAGATTTTTGGTTACGTCACAATATAAATCTTAAAACAAAAAATCATGTGTATATGAACTTTTGTGAATATGTTTATCAATATAAGATATTAAAGAACTTGTTTTGTTGTTATCCATATTTGGATTGAATAGATTGGTGCCTATTTTTTAAAAAAGAAAAAGATGAGGCAAAATACTTTATGTCCCTGTTATGAACACATAATTATTTTCAATAGGTCAAACTTTCTTCATTCTACTATATAGACTAACATAGACAAGAGATTTTACCTATTATTCTATTATTTTTTATGAACTTTTGTATTAAAATCCTTATAATAATAATTATTTCTCACTTAACGAACATCTTGAATTTAATCATAGATCAAAATTTTTTTAACAATTCAAATTTTTTACAAGATTATTATTTTTTTATATTCTTAAACCTATCACTTACCTCATAGAATGTTGGTTTGCTAATCATACAATATTTTTTTATAGTATTTTGCTATAAATTTATTTATTTATATTCAAAATAATATAATATTAAAAATTTTAAATTCTAATACGATGTCTTTTTATGGACAGAAAATTAATATAATATGAAGAAGAAAGTTATGTGACAAATAAAACTACATATCCAAATAATAATTTTTAAAACATGATGATTTAAATTAAAAAAAGGTTAAGCTATAATTGGTCTAGTGTAATTAATCATTTATAATAAGGAAAAGTTTTAATATTCTCCATTTTGAACACTATTAGTTGCTACTAATTTTATGAAAATGACAAAGAAGTGTTTGTTCAAGAAAAAAATAAGAGACTTTAGCAACACTCATATAAAATAATTGGTTCGAAAATAATTCAATATCCAATATTAAACTTTATAATGTCTCTGATATTAGATAATACATAAGATAATTTTATGACATAATGTGACATACATCCAGTAAAATTTCATATATTTATAAACCTTACTAACAAGAGTGAAACAAAATGTGTGGCAAGTAATATGGTACTTTTTAGGATTAAACTTGTACTGTATCTTATTTCCATGTCAATTTCTCTTAAATTAATGGCAATTTGCAATTGATAATTTTTTTTATCAAATATTCCCCATATCTCCCTAAAGTGCCTTTAGATATATGAAGATATCTTTATCATTATCATGGGACACATAAATAAAGTCATAATTAATTTATGAATAATGTCCTTTTGCTTAAGAATGAAAGTTACTTTAAGACTTTGATTTATATACTCTAGTACTAAAGCACTAAAAAAAACCCTTTTTACACACATATCTCTAGAAAAGACTAGGATAATCCTTAGTTAAATAAAGGGTAAACATATGTTCAATCCTAATATACTCTACTAAACCTTTTGAATGACCTCTTGATCAAATATTTAATCTTTAAATACATAGACCCTATTATATTCTTATTATTATGCATGAAATGTATCACTAAAAAATTATTATAATACAGTTGAACATACCTACTAATAGAATTATATAGTTCTAAATAAGATTCTACAATTATAGATGTTACACATAAGAATCAACCATATACATATCTATCACAATAAAAAACAGAAATCTGAAATTTTATCTCGCACCTACTGCCATTGATGTTGAGATTCTAATGGGTGTGAGGGCTCTTTTAAGCTTTTAGCAAATGCAATAAGATGGTGTGTGCAAAAAAAATGCTAAGTCTAGAGACCCAATATCGGCTCCTAATTTTTATACTCTCTATTGTCTTTCATCAAAACAACAGAAGGAGATGGTTGGCAGTGGACGGGTGTGAGGTTTCAAAAAGAAAATCAACATATATGACCCATCACAATGGGGAAACTACTGGGTAACCACCCACAAACAACATTTTCCCACTTAGGTCATATATTTTTATCTAAAAGTTATGAAACCTCTACTCAATTCAGGAAACTAAATGCATGAATCATGGCAATAAGTCCTCTAAATGTGAGTATTATCTTCCATGTATCACGATACATCCTATTTTTTGTTCTACTTTAACTAGATGAATAAACCTTCATGTTTATTCTAAGTCCACAATAATTTTTATTCTCAAAATAAAAAAATATGTACACCATAATGAGAAAACAACAAAATTAATAAGAGTTTCATAAAAGTAAATACAATAAATCATATAATGGAACCAACTCCCATTCTAACAATATGATCCTTAAAACTCTTCAATGGTATGCCTTTTGTTAAAGGATCAATAATCATCAATTCAGTGCTAATGTTTTCAATAACCACTTTGTTCTCTTTGACACATTCCCTAATGGCCAAATACTTTATGTAGATGTGCTTACTTTGACTACCACTTTTGTTATTTTTGGCCAAGAAAACTATAGCTTAATTTCCATAGTAAATTCTTAATGTCTTAGAAATGGAATCCAAAATTCTATTCGCAAATATGAAACTCTTCCACCATACACCATATGAGGTAGCCTCAAATCAAGAAACAAACTTAACCTGTATGATAGAAGTAGCAGTCAAAGTCTACTTTGAACTCCTCTAGGATACAACTCCACTGGCAAACATAAATACATATCTAGATGTTAACTTTCATGAATCAACACAATCAACTAAGTCCGAATCCAAGTAGCCAACTACCTCAAAATTATTAGTTCGTCTATATATAAGCATGTAATCTTTGGTCCCTTGAAGGTACCGCATCACCTCTTTGATAGCTCTTTAATGGTCTATCTCTAGGTTGCTCTGATATCATCCCAACATTCCAGTAACATATGCAATGTTAGGTCTTGTACAAACCTAAGTATACATTAGGCTCCCTATTGCAAAAGCATAAGAAATAATTTTCATTTTTTCCCATTCAAGCTAATTTTTTGGAAACTAGTTCAAATTGACCCTATCACCTTTAATAATAACTTGGTGAACAATCCTTCAACCAAAATCTCTTTAAGACCTTATTGATATAGGTTTCTAGGGATAAACCCAAAATGTATTAAGATCTGTCCCTATGGATCTTAATGCCAATGACATAAGATGTCTCACCTATATCCTTCATATCAAAATTCTCAGAAAGAAATTGTTTCACCTTATATAGCAAACCCTTGTCATTGGTGGCAAGTAGAATATCATCCATATATATAACAAGGAAACAAATTTTACTTCCACTAACTTTCTGATATATGCATTGATCCATGATATTCTCTACAAAATTATATGAAAAGATGATATCATGGAATTTCAAATACCATTGACAGGAGGCTTGTTTCAATCCATATATGGATTTCTTAAGCTTGCACACCAAATGCTCACCATCACTAGAGGAAAATCCTCCTGTTGTTCCATATATAGCTCTTCCTCTAAATCTCCATTTAGGAATGTTTTTTCACATCCATTTGATATAGTTCTAGATCAAAATGGGTAACCAATACCATAATCACTCGTAAGGAATCCTTCTTGGTTATAGGAGAAAAGGTCTCTATGTAATTGATTCCCTCTTATTGAGTAAATCCTTTAGCAATAAGTCTAGTTTTATATTTTTAAATGTTGCCTAATGAGTCCCTTTTTTTCATGAAGACCCATTTACATCCAATAGCCTTTGCACCATTAGGCAACTCAACAAGATCCCAGACTTTGTTAGATGTCATAAATTCATCCCATCTACTATGGCATTGTCCACAATTGAGATTTATTGCAACTAATGGCTTGTGAAAACATTTTAGGGCCATTTTTGGCTCCAATATTATATTTAACTTCTTGTAAATACATAATGTAATCACTAGGCATTGCTAATTTCTTCTCTCTATTTGATCTTCTTAATGTTCTATTAGCACCCTCCTGTGGAGGAGATTGTACAACTGGTTGCTCTACATCCTCTTGTGAATGCTGAACAATCGGATCTACTAGATTGTCATCAGCAACTTATAGAACTGCAATGATTGGTTGTTCAACACCTATTTGACTTTTAGGGGTGTTATAAATGACAATCAATCTATTAATTGAAGTAAGGGTTTGTATGTCATAATGATCCTTCTCAAGAACTAAGTTCCAAGATTGATCACTCCCACTGATCAAGGCATTCTTAAGAAACTTTGCATTTTTTTATTCCACAAACTTAGTACTATAAGATGGACAATAAAATCTATACCATTTGGACCTTTCAGCATATCCAATGAAATACCCACTTATAGTCCTTAAATCTCATTTCCTTTCATATGGATTATAAACTCTTACTTTAAACAAGCATCCCCAAATGCATATATGTTGCAAACTCAGTTTCCAACCTTTCCATAACTCAAATGGTGTTTTTGAAACATTCTTGGTTAGAACTTGATTTATTATATACACTATCATTTTAAGAGCTTCAGTCCATAACAATTTTGGAAGTTTATAGCTACAAAGTATACTCCACACCATGTTTAATAATGTTCGGTTTCTTCTTTTTACTACACCATTTTGGTCAGGAGATCCAAGCATCGTGTATTGAGTTATTATCCCATGCTCCTAAAGAAACTTTGCAAATGAATCAAGTGCTTATCCATCCTTGGTGTATCTACAATAAAATTCTCCACCTCTATCTAATCTCACGATCTTTATTTGCTTACCGTATTGTCTCTTTACTTCCGTTTTAATACCTTAAAGGCATATAATGCTTTGTTCTTGTTATGAAGCAAGTCGAGATACATATATCACCAGTAATCATCTATAAATGAGATAAAGTATTTCTAACCATACGAGTCCATTTCTAGACTACAAATGTTTGTATGTATGATCTCTAATATGTCTAAACTCTTCTTGACACCTTTCTTTGTCATATTGGTCTACTTTTCCTTTATACAATCCACACAAACATCAAAGTCAGTAAAATCCAAAGTATTAAGTACTCCATCCTTCACTAATTTTTTAATTCTTTTAAGGGAAATATGTCCCAATCTTCTATGCCATAACATAGAGAATTATTCATTCATAACACATCTTTTAATACCAGCATTATTATGAACATGCATTGTATTATGAAAAACATTTTCTTGCAAATTAATTGGAAAAGACCATCAATCTTTGTACCATTCCCAGCAAGATTAGATCCATGATATAAACCAAATGATGTATTTGAAAAGATAAAGAAATATCCTATGAAATCAAATTTCTAGAGAAACTTGGAATATAAAATGTTCTTTCCAAATTCATAACAAAACCATAATTCAAAACTAATTTGCATGTCCCAATAGCTTCCACATATAAACGCATCTTGTTGCCTAAATTGATGCTCTGTTCACTACCACTAGCTTCGTGTGGTTTAGAAAACCCTACAAAGTATTATAAATGTGGATTCTAGAACCAGAATCAATCCACCAAGTGTTATGTAAAACATTAACCATATTAGATTCATAACAAATACCTTTCTTTATAAACCAAGCCCTAAATTTGGCACAATCCTTCTTTAAGTGCTCTTTCTTTTTGCAGAAGCAACATCTAGGATTGAAATCCTTTTTGATCTCAGTATGGACTAGTATTTTATCCTTTCCTTTTTGTCTGGCATGCCCTCTATTCCTTCTTTCTGTGGCCATATGTGCACTTTCACCCAATTCCGTTACCCACCTCCCTTCCTCTTGAACACATATGGTCAGCAGTTCCTTAATAGACCATTTATCCTTAAGTGTGTTGTAAGAGATTTTAAAAGGGTCTATATTAAGGTAGAAGGGAATTAAATATGTAATGCACAAGGAAAGACTTAAACATCTCAACCTCAAGAGACCTTAGTTGAATGTCCCTTATTTGCATGATGTGCTCATACACACCTCTAACACTTGTGAGCTCATTGATGATAACTTAGTCATTGAGGTTCTAGATAGGGCCTTGTCTGAAGACTCAAACTGTTCATCGATAGCCTTCATTAGATCCCTAACATGATCACACTCTCCAATAGAACCATAAATACTAGCATGAATTTGGTCTTTATGTACATCATTCTGAGGCGATTAGATCACTCCCAACGTTCATAAAGAGCAATTTCAACTTAAGTGCTAGTTTCAGTAGGTGCAGGTGGTTCATCTTTCTAGATAGCAAAAGCGATATCCATCCACCCTAATTAGGGGAGAATCCTATCTTTCCATATTTTATAGTTATCATCATTCAATTCAGGAATATCATATTGAATATCAAAAAAATTCACAGGTTGAATAACTACACAAAATTCAAATAAACATGCTTATTTCACTAAATTTGTTAATGTAAATAAACATATATCATGTTTTATCAATGTTAAAAAATGAATCAGATTTCAAATATGAACCATAACAATTAAAACTACTTGTGGACTAAGCTTAAATTAAAAGATTAATACATAACCTTTATGATGAAACTATCAAATTATATTCCTTTTCTTAATACTTGTGGGTAAATTAAGAAAAAAATAATTTTCTATTCCATCCTAATTAACCTTGAAAATATAATTAATATTCTTATGGGATAAAATTTATTATATTTGAATATGATTAATTACAATATGTGTCATTTTACTATATGTGATCAATAAACTTTAATATACAATTTGTCTTAATCAAATACGACGTGGCTAATCTTCAACTAATCAAAATTAAATTGATCACATAATAACTCATTTTATGCTAAATATTAATAATAAATGTTCCACATAATCCTTTAAAACTAATTATTCACGCATTAATTTCATATATTTGCATGAAAATAAAAATATGCTTAAATTTAAATCAAACAATGATTTAACTCATGCAATTCAACAAAATTAGACTAATTTGTCAAAGTTGATATATTTATGGGTTCAATATGTAAATACAGTATGCACTATCACTAGACTATCTATGACATAGGGCTTGTATGCATCGAAGGCATTTAACACTGCCTTTGTCCATTTCCCATTTATCACTAGATGGCAATACCAAACTAAAAAATTTATTATTTACAAGTATAAACTTAAACTTTTCAATGAGGGCCTCACGAAATATAAGATTGTGTATTTCATAAGTCAAGCAAAGCCTTCCAAGTTGGACCCATGAGGCAAACACAATTCAAAGCCTTTAATGATGGGTCCCATAAAAAGGTTTTCTCTCTTAATTAGTGCCCAGAATAAAAAAACAATGAGAAATATATGTCTATCGTCTTTAACCTTTAGTCAGGTCAATTAAACCCAGATCCGACCCTTTTAAAAATCAACTATATCTTGACTTCTAAGACTCTATTTTTGATTATTCAAAACCACAATTGACTTTCTTTCAGATATTCAAGATCAATTTCACCATACAATGACATTAACAACGTCAATATTTGCAACAAACAAAATGCCCATTCATGCATAAAATTACAGAAATTCAATTACATCAAGGCGGAGGTAAATTTGCTCTGATACCATATATAGGACATGAGAATCAACCATATACATGTCTATCACAATAAAAACATAAATATGATACCATATATTAGACATGAGAATCAACCATATACATGTCTATCACAATAAAAACATAAATATGAAATTTTGATCTGATAAATCCTGCCATTGATGCTGAGATTTGAATGGATGTGATGGCTCTTCAAAGCTTTTAGCAAATGCAATCAGATGGTATGTGTAGAAAAAATGCCAAGCTTAGGGACCTAATACCATTTCACAGTTTTTATACTCCCTCTTGTCTTCCATTAAAATAGCAGAAGGAGACGGTTGGCAGTGGATGAACATGAGGTTTCAAAAATAAAATCAATAGATACGGCCCATCACAATGGGGAAACTGCTGATATTCTCCCTCTTGAGCACTATTACTTGCTACTATTTTTTATGAAAATAAAAAAGAAGTGTTTGTCTAAGAAAAATTTTAAAAACTTGAGCAACACTCATTTAAAATAATTGGTCTTAAAATAATATTAAATTACATCTCTGATATTAGATAATATATACCAGACTCTTATACCATAATGTGACATAGATCCTTTAAATTACATATATTTATGAACCTTACTAACAAGAGTGAAAACAAAAAGTGTGGCAAGTAATATGGTACCTTTAGGATTAAACTTGTACCCTATCGTATTTCCATGTCAATTTCTCTTAACTTAATATCTTTATCATTAACATTGTACGTATAAATAAATTCATAATTAATTTATACATAATGACCTTTTACTTAAGAATGAAAGTTACTTTAAGACTTTGATTTATATGCTCTAGTACTAAAGCACTCAAAAATACTCTTTTTACACACATATCTCTTGATCAAATATTTAATCTCTAAATGCGTAATCCTTATTATACTCTTATTATTATGACTGAAATGTATCACTAAAAAATTATTACAATACAGTTGAACATACCTACTAATAGAATTATACAGTTCTAAATGAGATTCTACAACTATATAATCTCAAAGAAATATCATAACAAGCAACAAATTTCACACGTATTATGGATGAGGTCACAAGCTTTTATTTAACACCTTTTCAAGATATTGCACCACCTATTAATATAAAAATATAGTTGGACATAGACTTTCTATCATATGAAAATATGGTAAATTTTGAAACAATGAAATCTATTAGATTTAAATTCTCATCCTTCTTATATGAAACATATAATTCTTAAGTTATTTAGATATCTCAGAACTCGCTTGATAATATTATAGTGAACAATAAATAGATTAGATAGCTATCTATTTGAAATTACAAATATGAATGCAATATTCAGTCCAATGTGTGTATAAACATTCATTAGGCTACCTATAACACTAATATATAGTGAACTTTTCCAAATTTTTCTTAGTGTCATTTTTTAGGTATTTTGTCAAAGGTAATGTTTTCACCTAAAAAACTAGTGCTATACAATGTTTATGTGCGTTTATATTTGATCTTTCTAGTACTTGTTCAATATAACATGTAATAGAATTTGTATGACTACTTTGAAATGATTTAATAGCGAATTATGTTAAATAATTTGTCATAATACCACAAAGTGTTCTTTTAAAAATAGATTCATATTTTGAAAAGCTGCAAATCAAATAGGAGGTTTGTATCTTTCACCTCGTTAATTATAATATAGTCCATTGAACGTATTTTAGATATTGACTTGACACCGCAGGGATTAGTAATATGGTTGATTAGGTAATATCAAGGTTTTAAAAACCGAACCGGACCGGCCGGTCCGACCGGAAAATTTTTGAACCGGCCAGTGGTCCGGTTCGGTTTCACCTACTAACCTCTATGCATTAAAACCGGCCGGTTTATCAGCAAACCGGCCGGTTTTTTGTCGAACCGGTTCAACCGATTCTGTTCAAAGCTATCTCTCACTTGTCCATTTCCTTTGGCAGGACAGGAGAAAAACTTTGTCATCTTCGATCGCCTCCAGTTATTCTACTTCACATCCTGCAAAAGCTCATCTGAATCCCACATGAATCTCCTCAAACTTTAAATCCCAAAAGTATCACTTCTCTCCTTCTCCGTGGAATCTCTC
>JAOQML010000196.1:28593153-28614805 GCA_027568935.1 Erythroxylum urbanii | reverse complement strand
CTTCTCTGTGAACACTAGCCAATTTCTGGTTTTTCTTAAGGTAGAAGAAACACTTTAGGAGTAAAGGAAATGGTGAGGGATATGAAGAATCAGAGTAAAGGAAATGGTGAGGGATATGAAGAATCAGAGTTAACTCTCAGAAGGAGTTTAATGGAAAACTCTGTGTACGGGAAGAAATTCGGAGAAGATATTAGGGATAAGAACTTCGGAAAAGTACCAATCCTCTTTTTAACTCTTGGATTACTCAACTTACTTCTGACACATAATAAAAGCAACTTTACACTTGCCACTTTCCTAAGGTCTAAGTTCTAACTTAGTTTCTTTTGAACCAACTCCATCTAACTCTCATCTTTGCAATCCAACTATCTCCAAATCTTCCTTCAGTTTCTTCTCTTCTTTTTCCTATTTTTCATAATATTTTATAAATTTCAAAAATAAATCCTAAGTTCACGAAAATTCATAAATCTCACAATTCTATTAACCAATAATATTTTCAATACAGAAACATTCAAAATTCTCAAAAATTCACAATTCAATCCAATTATACCCAGAATTATTCATGAATGCATGTACACTTAAATTCATGTGCAGAAAAGTTTACTATTCACTTGCATGAGTGGTCATATTATGCATGAACATAAAAATGCATCTTTTGCCTATCACTGAACACTCCTATTTACCATTCTAACCTTCCCATAGGTAATGGGATGTTACATTGTAAATTTGGAATTTCATAATCAATTAAGGATTGTTAATTGAGGTTAAATGATTAGGCCTTGAGAGAGAATAATTAACCCTTCAAAAATCTAGGATCGATACCAAATTAAGTCAAAAGTGGTTAAGGGAGCAAAAAGACGATATAACGAATCTTAGACTTTCATACTTGACCATCCTTGTTTTATTGTGACAACTCAATTTTTAAGTGGTTAAGTTCTCAATTTCATTTGATTTTTTAATTTTCTTATCATTCACTTTCATTTAAGTCATTTTTCATAACCTTAGACAAAGTTAGATTTATTTAGTTTTAGCTAATTCCTTGTGGGATCAATACTGCAATTACTATAATTTTACAATCTGTATACTTGTGAATATTGAGGGTTTTATATTAGGTAAAACTTGTTCAATAAATTTTTGGCATTGTTGCCAGGGATGCTAATGACGTGGAGTACCCTATTAAGGGAGAAGCATTGGTTATTAAACGTGCATTAAGTACACAAGTGAAGGAAGATAATGATAAGCAACGTGACAATATCTTCCATATAATGATAATCATTAATGGTAGTAGTTGCACAAATGCAATTAATACAACCTTGGTGGAGAAGTTGCATTTACCTACTACAAAGCACCCATAGCCGTAAAACTTTAATGGTTTTACGATTGTGGAGAATTTAAGGTAAACAAGCAAGTGCTAGTTTCATTCTCAATTGGAAGGTATAAAGATGAGTTCTAAGTGATGTACTACCAATGCATACTGGACACATTCTTTTAGTTAGACATGTAATATGATAGGCATGCAATGTATGATGGATTCTAGAATAGATATTCTTTTGTAATGTATAGGAAACCAATCACTCTTGTACCATTAACTCCTAGACAAGTGTATGAAGATCAAATGAGAGTTAAAAGGGAGAGTGACAAAACAAGAGAGTGAAACTAAGAGTAGTAAAAAGAAAAATATAAGAGTGAAAAGAAAGGAGTGGCTGAACTAGAGAGGAGAGAAAAAAAGTAACTTTAAATAGGGAGTAAAAATGAGAAGATTAAGAGTGTGATGAAAGAAAAACTAGGAAGCATGCAAGCTTTTATGCAAAAGAGAGTGATTTCAAGGGGGATATGTTTTTAAATAAGTAATGATTATGTTGTTATACAAAGTGGCTTATTTTAATACTAACAAACTTAACATTTCTTTGCCTAGTGTCGTTGTTTCTTTATTACAGGAATTTAAGGACATGTTTTCTAAAGATGTTCCTAGTGGATTGGCACCTAGTAGGGGAATAAGAAATCAAATTGATCTTGTTCCCAATGCTTCAATTCCAAACCAACTAGCTTATAGAACTAATCCCAAGGAGCCAAAGGATCCTCAAAGGCAAGTTGAGGAGTTGATGGCAAAAGGGCATGCTAGGGAGAGTATAAGTCTATGAGCTTTACCAGTGCTTCTTGTGCCTAAAAATGATGGATTTTAGAGGATGTGTGTTGATTATAGAGCTATAAACAACATAACAGTAAAGTATAGACATCCTATCCCTAAGTTTGATGATATGCTAGATGAGTTACATAGATCATGTGTTTTTAGTACAATTGATTTGAAAAGTGGTTATTATCAAATTAGGTTGCGAGAAGGTGATGAATGGAAAACTACCTTTGTGACCAAGTATGGTTTATATGAATGACTTGTAATGCCATTTGGGTTTACTAATGTACCAACTACTTTTATGAGGTTAATGAATCATTTTTTGTGTAAAGTCATAGGCAAATTTGTTATGATCTATTTTGATGATATCTTAATTTATAGTCAAAATATGGATGAGCATTTTAAACATTTAAGATTTGTTTTAAATTTTTTGAGAAAAGAGAGTTTTATGCCAATCTTAAAAAGTGTTTTTTCTATGTAGATATGATTTTTTTTCTTGGTTTTTTTGTAAGTGGGGTAAGTGTTGAGGTTGATGAAGAAAAGGTAAAATCTATTCAAAAATGGCCAACACCTAATTGTGTCATAGAGGTAAGAAGTTTCCACGGGTTGGCTAGCTTTTATAGGCATTTTGTTTAAGATTTTAGCAATATTGTAGCACTACTCACTGAAATTATAAAGAAAACTTTTGGTTTTAAGTGCGGTGGTGATCAAAAGGATGCATTCAATTTGAGTGTGATGCCTCAGACATAGGAATTAGAGCTGTTTTATTGTAAGAGAAGCATCCAATTGCCCACTGTAGTGAAAAACTCAATGAGGCAGCTTTGGATGATAAGGAGCTATATGTTTTAATAAGGGAATTGCAAACTTGGCAACACTACCTTTGGCTTACGGAAGTTGTGATAGATGTAGATCATGAATCATTGAAAAATCTCAAAGGACAAGGTGAGTTGAATAGAAAAACATGCTAAATGGATGGAGTTCATTGAAACTTTCCTATATGTCTATAAGTACAAGCAAGGAAAGGAGAACATTTTGGCTGATGCATTGTCAAGGAGGTATACCTTACTCTCTAAACTTGATGCAAAGTTACTTAGATTTAAGTACATGAAAGATTTATATGCTAATGACCATGACTTTTCTATTATATTTGGGGTAAGTAATAATGGAGCACTTGGTAAGTTCTATAAGCATAATGGTTTCTTATTTAGAGAAAGTAAGTTGTGCATTCCTCAAAATCCTTTAAGGGAATTATTAGTGATGGAGGCATATCATGAGGGTTTAATGGGGAATTTTGTGATTAGAAAAATCTTAGATGTTTTGAGTGATCACTTATTTTGGCCATACATAAAAAGGGATGTAGAGAGACTTTGTGGTTGCTTGTAAGCAAACTAAGTCGATAAGCATGATGGTTTCTTGTTTAGAGAAAGTAAGCTGTGCATTCCTCAAATTTCTTTAAGGGAATTATTAGTGATGGAGGCACATTGTGGGGGCTTAATGGCGAATTTTAGGATTAGAAAAACCTTGGATGTTTTAAATGATCACTTATTTTGGCCATACATGAAAACGGATATAAAGAGACTTGTGGTTGCTTGTAAACAAACTAAGTCTTAAGTTATGTTTCATGGTTTGTATTCTCCTGTATCTTACCTAGTAAACCTTGGGTTGATATTTCTATGAATTTTGTTTTAGGTTTACAAGGTCAAAAGGGGGAAAGCATTCTATTTTTGTTGTTTTTGACAGGTTCTTAAAAATGTTTCATTTCAATCCATGTCAAAAAATTAAAGATGCAACACATATAGCTAATTTATTCTTTAAAGAGATTTTGCGTTTACATGGCATTCCAAGGAGTATTATTAGTGACATAGATATGAATTTCTTAAGTTACTGTTAGAAGACTTTATGTGAAAATATAGGAATTAAGTTATTATTTTCAACAACTTGTCATCCCCAAACTGATGGTCAAACTGAAGTTGTTAATAGGACCTGATAAGTGCATAATTGATTATGAAATGATTCCATACACTTAGCAATTATTGACATAAAATTTCTTAAGATACTCACTTTGATTCATATGTGATTTTAGGCACGATTTGAAAGAAAAGGAGTTAAAGTGAGTTCAAAGCACTATATTTGGGCAGTTTTCCAAAGATCCTCAGTCACTTGTCTTCATTGATCAAGAAGAAGAAGATTAGAGCAAAAGAATGTATAAAGCATAAAAGAGTGGAGGGTGAAGCATGCTCATAACTACTAGAATTATTACACAATTGTGAGCATCACTCATGATTGTGCATGGATTTACGTGGGCATAAGACACCTTTACGCCCATGCAAGATATGGACATGAATTTAAATGTGGGCTAAAGTAAAAGGTGAGCTGAAGCAACATGAGTGCAGTGTGAGACATGAAGAGGGAAAGGAAAAATAAGAAGTGTGTGAGGACATTCGAAAACATGAATGAAAACGTTAAAGAAAACATGAATGAAAACGTTAAAGAGGGACAATTGTAAAAGGAGTGAACTGTGAGTGTGAGGGTTCGGACTTAACACTGGTCCGTTACATTTTTACTATAGTATTTTAAAACATAACGGTGGAGGTGTGTGACAACTACACGTAAGTGAGTGTAAGAGAAAAATGTGAGCTAAAAATATGTGAGGCTTAATTAAAAAGAATTGTAAAGTAGCTGGAATGTGAGACAAGAGACATTATCCACCTATCTTATTATCACTTTTTAACCTATTTTTTATAAGAAGTAAAGGTGAGGTTCAGCTGAAGTGAAGAGGGGGGTTGCACTTGGACACTAAAAGGTAAGTGATAGTGATAAGTGAGCAACCGAGAGCAAGGGGGACAACAACTTCTTCATCATTCCTCTTTGGTTTCCTAAATGGAGACAGCCTTGGATAGCAGCCATTCTTCTTTATGATAAACATGTTGAGAGCACTGGAGAAGGTGGACGGCTGGAGAAAACAAATAGAGAGTGGACAACAACTGGTATTCTCCTTCATTCTTGGAGATTAATAGAGTTTGTGTGCAAAAAAATGGTTAGACCTGAATCTTTTTCAATTCTGATTGGCTTTTCATAATGATGGAGACACTCTTGACTGATTCTTAGAGCTTGATGGAAAAGATGGAGAGCTAGTTTTCCTGAAGCTGGTTCGGAGATGAAATCGATGCTGATGACCTAGGTTAATTGTATTTTACCTTTTTATTGTTTCTTTCTCTCATTAGAAATTGATTATGGTATCTTGTATAGATTGATTGGGTATTTGAATGATGATGATTTTAATGCTTTATTGAATCGCTTTTCATGAAAACCCATTGCTAGAATCGAATGCAATACATAATTGTTGTATTCCCAATTCATGTGTAGCAACTAACAGTTTCAAATCATTAGAGATAACATAACATAGGTTAAATAATATGAGTTTGTGTGATTATTACCTATATTGGTCTATTTTTCTGATTCATAAGGCAGTTATCTAGATAAACTTAGAGAGCTTATTCTAGGTCTCCCAAAAGCTAGGGTTAATTAACAAGTGCTTAGTAATGAACTAGGATCTAAGGAAAAATCGGGATTAACAGAGCTTGTTGTTAATCTAACATTGACAATTGCTAAGCGAGATAAAAGAACAACAAATCAATGAATTATGTTTAATTAGAGTGTAGGACAAGATTGAACCAAAGAACCAAATCCCTACCGAATTCCCCACTTTTATTATTTTTTGCATGTTTTCTTTAATTTGTTTTTATTAGTTTGTTTCATTTTATTTTCTTATTCCAAAATCCAAACCCCTATATTTTTCCTAAAACCCGATTAATTTCATTTCAACAACTTTTCACACACTCTCTATAGAATCGACCTAAACTTACCACTACTATAATAGTAGTCTAGTTATTTTATTTTGACTAGTGTTTTGATGCACCTGTTAATTTTGGCGTCATTGCTAGGGAGTGCGGTGTTTAGTTTTTATTATTGATTTTAAATGATGTTTTGTATATATTTTTTCATCCCTAAACCTATGGTCAAACTAAAGTTGTTAATAGGACCTTATCTACCTTATTATATGCCATTATATAAAGGAATTTGAAGAACTGAGAGGAGTGTTTTCCCTATGTTAAATTTGCTTACAATAGGAGTGTCCGTTTAATAACAAACTAATCTCATTTTGAAGTTATATATGGGTTTAATCTATTAATGCCATTGGATTTAATGCCAATAACAATAGAGGAAAGGGTTCTTTTGTATGGAAAGAGGAAGGCAGATTCGATGAAGGTATTGCAAGATAAAGTAAGGCTGAATATTGAGAAGAAGACCAAGCAATATGAAACTCAATATAACAAAGGACGAAAGAAAGTGATATTTGAACCTAGTGATTAGGTTTAGTTTCATTTACACAAGGAAATATTTCCACAATGAATAAAATCAAAGTTGCATCTTAGAGGAGATTATCCATTTCAAGTGCTTGCAAAGATTAATGACAATGCCTACAATTTGGATCTTCTAGGCAAATATGGTAATGTAAGTGTTACTTTTAAGTTGATTTATCTCTCTTTGATGCATGTGATGATTCAAGGACAAATCCTTTTGGAGAGATGGGGAATGATAAGAAATAAGCTAGCCTAAGTAAAGCTCCAAAGGATCCATTGAGCATTCAAGGAGGCCCAATTACAAGAGCTAGAGCCAAGAAGATAAAGGAAGCTATAGATGGACTAATTGAAGGGATATAGACTAAACAAGCTCTAATTAGCTCAGAAAGAACTCAAAGTCTAATAAATCTGATACAAGATGAGTCAAGAAGCCCAATGAGTGTCAAAGTTATTACAATCCATTCCAAGCATTCCAAAACATCTTCAAATTGACGAAGATTTGTGGGAGACATTAAAAAGTATTTGTAAGTTGTCCCAACAGATTAGGAGTGATTTTAGGCATCAATTAGTTTGTTTTACGTATAAAAAATGTTTACAAGCTATCTCAACAAATTAAGAGTGATTTTAGGCATTAAATAATGTTTTTTTCCTCTTGTTTCTAGTCCAAACTAGCTGTTAGGATTGTGTTCACACTAAGATTAGCTTAAATCATAGGTTTCATATTATAATTAGCTTAAATTATGGGTATTTTTATTATTTTCAAATTTTTCAGTTAGGGTCTTTTCTTACCTTAATTAGCTTAAAACTATTGCCTATATAAAGGCAAGCATTGTATTGTTTAAAACAATTCAAAAAAAATTCATAAATCATTTGAGTGTCGTTATTTTCTCTTTCGTCCTTTTAGGAACTTATAAAACTTTATCAAGATTATTGTCTTGTGGCATTCCAAACCTATCCTATACCTTTGGTTCTTATCATATATAGATATCAGGTCAAGGTTTATCTATGCTATACTACAAGAAAATGGGTGTTTAGCGACAGAATTATTGACATAATGTGAAGGTTTTCAATCGACAAGCCAATTTGCCAATGGAAATTACCAACTGTACAAGTCATCAGAGAAACAGTTGTCGATAATCTTTAGTGACAGAATAGAAATATTATGTCGATAATTTACCGATGAACATTTTTACTTCCAATTTTTAAGTCCATCGGTAACTTTATCGACGAAATATTTCTATTACTATTCTGTCGGTAAATATTACCGATGGACAAACTTTTGAAAATTTGTTGGAACATTTAGCGACAGTAAGTTGTTTAACATTAGTAGATTTAGTGATGGATTTTGTACGTACATCTGTAAATTGAGCGACTGATGAGGTGTTGAAGTTCTGTCAGAAAATTTAGCGACGATAAGTTTTTCCATTGGAAAATTATTTACCAATGGATATTATAATTCTGTCAATAAATGCACCGATACTGTTTTTTTATTTTTCATACATTTAAGTTGTAAATTTGGTTTTGATTGGTAATCTTATGATTCATATTTAATTTCTACAGTTATCTTGTGATAATATATTGAATTTTTCTATATTTAATTTATCTAAATAGTAAGTTGAATGATAATATAAAGTAGTTATTATCTACAACAATAAATATGTAATTCATACAAAATGACTTGAGAGTAGCAAAACTAAACTATGCAGTTAGTGAAGGCGGATGGTTTGACTGCTGCAATGAGGTATTGGCCCTCCCCTTCAACTCATCCACCTCATTCCAAAGTTGGGTTATGTACTCCATTGACTATTGCAACTGAGTTGCCATCATTTATACTGTGTTCTCAAGCTAAACAATTGTCTTATTGGATGGAGATTACCTACTAGATGCAGCTGTACTGGATATGGAGGATTATGAATAGCATGTGTTCACAAATGAACCTAAGCTGAAGATCCTTCTACGACTATCCCTACCACCCACTACATCAAGATATGTCTGACTCTCAGCAATAGTTTCAGAGTGTTGAGATTGTCGTTGAATGCTTTTTTGTATTTGGTCCTATCAGAAGGCAATGTTATGCTAATAGGTGATAATTATTAAGAATTAATATTAAAGCATAAATTTCACATACATTAAGTTCTCTATATGGTGTTAACAAAGGTCACACTATCATGCTCCTCAGTATGGGTGTGCAAAAAGAGCTGGCGGGGTTTAGGCTTCATGCCATAGACTTTTCCTGCATCAGAATAAAATGATATATGTGAACTACATTTCAAAAATTTTGGTAGAGTTTCCTCTATTTTTATAATATTTACCCCCTGTTGAACAAAGAAAGTAACTTAACAACACATCCATATATGGCACTAGACATTTATAACATTATCATTCTCCATATTTTCATTCTAAAATTCACACATCAAATTAAATTAAAATACATCAAAGTAAAAAAATCAGAATATAAATGTAAATTGTAGATACTTACAAGTTTCTCTATATGCTCCTTGTGGGTAATAGATCCTTCAGTGTGTATGGGAAGACTCTTTCCCCCTAGTCCTCCACATCTATTTGAAAAATTACGCTCTAAAATGGATATTGCCTCTGGTGAAGTCCAATATTGCTGCCAATGACTCTATATTTCTTCATATATATAAGGAGGTCGTACATCAGTCTTGTGTAGCACACTAAGAAAGTCTTTATAACGTGTGTGAGCTCGCCTCCCCCATACTTTACAAATTACCATATCAAATTTGGAATCCCAAAACAACTTCTTTTTGAAAAAAGAAAATTGTACTATAAGTACTTATAACCTGCAATATTTGTCTAATTAATGTATAAAATTAATTAAAAAATCCAAAAGAATATATTTTTTTTATACCTCAAACTCCTGATAGTAAAAATCCTTTGTTGCCTAAGAGACATTCTTCCATATATGACTCTTAAGATCAATCTTCTCTTTAAACTTGGATGTTATGTTTCTTAAGTACATTCCAGATGGAACCAACCTAATATATAAGCAATTTTAGATCATTTTCAAATCAAAACCTATAACTTCAGTATAAACCTATGGTCTTAACATGAAAGTGTTTTCACTCACATATTGCTGACTATTGTGGTGTAAGTTCTTCCATCTACTCCCTTAGCTCCAAGCTAGAGGTCACCTTCTCCATCTGCAACATTTACCCTTGATATCTCTATCGGTATAAGGGTGGTCGATAGTGTAGGGCTACTGGATGGTGTAGCAGGGCTGCTGGATGGTGTAGTAGCAGGTATAGAAGGTGATGCCTCATCTGGATGTGTAGTAGCTAAAGGTATAACACCTGCTTCTGTAGCAGCTACAGAATGTAACGTTGCACCTGGAAAGTAACTGGCTCCAAATCATGGTAACCTTAACCTTGGCTGCATCATATCTTGTTTTCTCTTTAGTGGCATATTTTAACCTGAAATTCACATTTTATTGAATATTCCAATAATAGAACAATATGAATTAAATATATAACAGTATATTGTTGATGCAATAATAGATTTATTCATATAATATTTTATTACAAGCATAAATTAATGGTTATTATGACCACTTAATTGTAAATCAAAATCATCATCATCTTTTTTTTTTAAGAATAAGAATCAAACTTAGGCTCCTTTTCAGATCACTCACCCTCCTCATCCTCTCGGGTAAAAATTTTAACATATTCATTATTTGGATCATTCAAGGGTTCATTCTTGTCATATATAACATATGCATTTATTTCATAAACATTTTCCTGAAACGCTTCACTTCAATTTTCTTATTTTCTCCTTTTCCATATAATTTAAAAACACCTATAGGTTTTACTTTGCAAATGACCAGCCAATCTGACTTATCTCATTGTAAGCTACGAAAAGGGACTTAATACACCAGGATCGCTTGCATCACCAACATGAAAGGTTTAAATTGTCGAAATCTTCTTCGTTGGTTGATTTCAAATAAATTGTATCGACTTTGCACTTTTGTACCAATATTATGAGTTGGATCACTTTCTTAAACCTCTTCTTGAAACACTTCACTTTTAATTCTCTTATTTTCTCCTTTTCTATGTAATTCAAAAACACCTATATGTTTTACTTTGCAAATGGCCAACAAACCTGAATTATCTCATCGTAAGCTGCGAAAAGGGACATAATACACCTAGATTACTTGCATTGCCAAGATGAAAGATTCAAATTGTCTATATCTTCTTCACTGGTTGATTTTAACTAGATTGTATCGGTTGTGTACTTTTGTACCATCATTAGGATTTGGATCAAACTAGTCACAATTAAATATCTCAATATTTTTGCCATAATAATCCATCAATTTTTCCTGTATGCAAACCCCACTATTTACTATTACCATGCTATGACCATGATATTCTATATGAAATTTGTTTCCATTAATGAAATACACTGAATACGATTTAATAGTTTACAAAGGTCCTTTCGTAAGATCACATATGAATTTGTTCTCTATTGGATTTTCTAAGGACAATAAAAAATATCATATTAAATAGGATAATGTCATTTGAACACTTTGATATGATAATTCAATCATTTCGATAATTGTAAGTGAAAACTTACTTATTTCCTGAACCATCAAGGAAAGAGTCTTTCAAATTCTTTATTAATATCATCCTGTGATTTTTCAATCATTATCTCACGTAACCATTCCTTTATAATCTAAAGGCATTATTATGTATTTTAGTTGTGAACAACACTAATTTCAAAATCTCAAATAATCAATTTGAAAATAAATTTCAAATTACTGCATGAAAAGTTTAACCTCTTGACATATTAATAAAATTTAACCATGGGCAACCTCTATTTCTTCCTTTGTTAACATTATTCTTGTTGACCATCCATATGCTCATCCATATGTTAGTCCAGGATATATGAAAATGGATAAATTACCATTAAAATCACTCGTTCCTCCCCCATCATCATTATGAGGAACTTATCTTTATCTTCAAAAAAATGTGAACAAAATTTTCTTGCTTTCTCCACTAAATAAGCATTACATATCGAACCTGCAACCCTAGCCTTGTTTTTGACATTTTTCTTCAAGTGATGTAAGTACCTACATTACAAATAACTATTGATATGCAATTCTGTGATTAAAACATGTTATAACTTCAATTGAAATATTTACTATAATTACCTCTCAAACGTTTACAACCATCGATAGTGAACTAGACCAGCAAGTTTAGTCTCGTGTGCTAAATGCACGGGTAGTGCTCTACACATTTAAAGAAGCTTGGAGGGAAAATCCCTTCTAATTTGTGTGGGATTACTAGAATTTTCCTTGCTAGGTTTTTCATTTTAACTAACTTTATTTCAGATGATGTTAATCTTTTGAAAAACAAACTTAATTTTGTTATAATTTTCCAAACCTTATTCAATAATAACTCCTAAAATGCAATTGAAATTAGCCTTTGCATAAAAACATGACAATTAGGACTTTTCATCCCAAATAATTTGTACTTCCTCATGTATACATACCTTGCCAAGTTTGAAACATATCCATTAGAAAACTTTAGACTTCAATCGTTCACACAAAATTTTCTTTTGTTTTTTATCCAAATTGTAACATGCCTTAAAATATTTACCCATGTAAAGATCTTTATTTAATTCATTCCTTCTATAAAAAAGCTTTAAATCAACTCTTGATTTTGCATTATTCCTTATCCTCCCTTCAATGTTCATTATGGTATTGAAACAATTGTCAAAAATATTTTTTCAATATGCATCACATCTAAATTATGACGTACCAAATTAGTTTTTCAATATGGAAAATTCCAAAAGATGATTCGTTTTCTCCAACCAAAGTTTTTACTAGTGCTTGTATTAACTTCATCAGCTTTAAGTTCTGTAACTTTCAATAACTCTAATTCGTCAATCTCCTGCAATATCTCTTCACCAGCTTTGTGAGGGAGAGGAGGTGTTTTTACCATCTTCATTGTAATAAAATTTTGTTTATTGCATCTAAATTGATGATTTGGGGGAAGAAATTTTTTACAGTTATCAAACCAAGAAGTTTTGGCCCCGTTTAGAAGATAAAATGCATTAAAATCATTTCCACAATATGGACACCAATTTACTTACTGTGTGCCATCCAGACAATATAGTATACGTCAAAAAATCACTAATAGTTCACATCAAAGCTACTCTCAACATAAAATCTTGTTTAAGGGACAGATCATATGTCTCCACCATATTCCTAAAAATGATGCAATTCAGACACCAATGGTTGTAAAAATACATCAATTTTATGCTTTGGATTTCTAGACCCTGACACAATCAATATCAAGAACATATATGCCTCATTCATACATATTTATGGAGGTAAATTATAAGGAGTAATTATAATTTACCATGATGAATATTGTTGGTCAGATTGACCAAAAGGTTGGAATCCATTCATCAATAATCTCAACCTAACATTTCGACTTTTAGCTGCAAAATTATAATGGGTGTTATTGAAATGTTTCCATACTATTACAACTGATGGATGACTCATTATTCCATCTTTCTGTTCATGTTCATTATGCCATCTCATATAAGATGCAATAACATCAGAGGCATATAGTCTTTGAAGTCTTAAAGTTAGCGGGAAGTAATACATTCGCTTCCAAAGTATTAATTTCTAGGAATAGTATGCTTTCAAGTTTTGAACCTAGATTGACCACAAAATTTACACTCCTGCAATTCCACATCATCTCCCCAAAACAACATACATCCCAATTTGTAACAATCAATTTTTTCAACTGGCTTCATATTGTAAAAATTATCAACCATTGTATGATCAAGAGGTAATGATTCATTATACCAAATAAGAATTTTATCAAAACTTCGATCAGAAATATGCCCTTCAAACTTTGTGAACAATATTAGAGCAATTGAAGACAATTGAGTTATTGTCTCACAATTTGGCCATAATTCTTAGTCAAAAGATTGTAGAAAGTCAAAATATTGTATTGAATGTGGGTTTGGTTCTTCTCGAAGATTTTCTATATTTTCCTGAAAGGTATAACTAGCTATATAATAAACCATTTTGATGTACAGATTTTCAGTTGCATCCATATTGTTTGTTCTAGATCTAGTCCCCTTTAAACTCATCCACAATTATTGACGAGTTTATTTCATTACCCCTTGAGGTGTTACAAATCAACGGCTCCCTATGTCGTGTCCAGTCAAAATAATTTAGAATAAACCCTTTTCTCAAAAAATGGAGATTCACTTCATCAATAGGAAGAAAACGAATATGTTTGCACTTTTTATGTTGACATCTGATCTTTATTCCATCCATATATGCAGATTGAGAACATACATAGTGAATAAAAGCCTCAACTCCCTCAACAAACTCAGTATTAATGAAACAATCAGGTGTTAATCATCTATACATCCAAGATCTATCAACATTACTCATTTTCTCAAAACTGTTGTTTAAAAAAGTGAGAATTAATAACATTGAAGTTCAAGTAATCATGTTTGAATAATTCACCTACAAGTTGATTTCCAATTTTAAATAAGCACTATGATATGTGGCATTGTTTACACCTGTGAATCAAGAAAGCAAGTTTTAGCTGTGACTCCTAGGCTCGTAGAATTTTTCACCGATAAGCCTTATGGGAGCTGCATCATAGGTTTCTAGCCTATATACCGATTTATTGTGCCTTAAATCACTGTGAATTTTCCATAACTATACTTCTTACTACTTCTTTAATTTTTTATTCAAGTTCGTACACTAAGTTCGAAGTAAAAGAAACATTAAGATACGTGGCATTATTACACTGTATGAATTGAGAAAGCAAGTTCTCGCTGTGACTCTAAGGCTCGTTAAATGTTTCACCGATAAGTCTCATAGGAGTTGCATTACAAGTTTCTAGCCTATATACCATCCTAGGGATTTATTATGCCTCAAATCATTTTAAATTTTCTATAACTATGCAACTTACTACTTCTTTAATTTTTTGATTCAAGTTTGTACACTGAGTTCGAATTAAAAGAACCATTAAGGTATGTGACATTGTTACACCTTATAAATCGAGAAAGCAAGTTGTTGTTGTGACTCCTAACCTTATGGAATTTTTCACTGATAAGCCTCATAGGAGCTGCATTATGTGTTTCCAACCTATATATCATCCTAAGAGTTTATTATGCCTTAAGTCATTGTGAATTTTTTGTAACTATACAACTTACCACTTCTTTAATTTTTTTATTCAAGTTCATTCACTAAGTTCGAATTAAAAGAAACATTAAGGTACATGGAATTGTTACACCATATGAATCAAGGAAGCAAGTTCTTTCTATGACTCCTAAGCTCTTGGAATTTTTCACCGATAAGCCTCATAGGAGTTGCATCATAGGTTTCCGGCCTATATACCATCCTAGGTGTTTATTATGCCTAAAATCATTTTGAATTTTCCGTAACTATACATCTTACTACTTTTTGAATTTTTTGATTCAAGTTTATACTCTAAGTTCAAATTAGAAGAATCATTAAGGTACGTGGCATTGTTACACCTTATGAATTGAGAAAGTAAGTTCTCGTTGTGACACATAAGCTTATGGAATTTTTCACGGATAAGCCTCATGGGAGCTGCATTGCTGGTTTCCAACCTATATATCATCCTAGGGGTTTATTATGCCTCAAATCATTATGAATTTTTCGTAACTATACAATTTAATACTTCTTTAATTTTTTATTCAAGTTCATACACTAAGTTCAAATTAAAAGAAACATTAAGGTATGTAGCATTATTACACCATATGAATCAAGAAAGCAAGTTCTCACTGTGACTCCTAGGCTCATGGAATTTTCATCGACAAGTCTCATGGGAGCTGTATCGTGACTTTCCAACCTATATACCATCCTAGAGGTTTATTATGCCTCAAATCATTGTAAATTTTTCGTAACTATACAACTTACTACTTCTTTAATTTTTTTATTCAAGTTCGTACACTAAATTTGAATTAAAAGAAACACTAAGGTACATGGCATTATTACACCATATGAATCGAGAAAGCAAGTTCTCGCTATGACTCTTAGGCTTATGGAATTTTCCACTGATAAGCCTCATAAGTGCTCATCATGGGTTTCTAGCCTATATACCATCCTAGGGTTTTATTATGCCTCAAATCATTGTGAATTTTCAGTAACTATACAACTTACTACTTCTTTAATTTTTTGATTCAAGTTTGCACACTAAGTTCGAATTAAAAGAAAAACTAAGGTATATGGCATTATTACACCTTATGAATCGAGAAAGCAAGTTCTCACTGTGACTCCTAGGCTCATGAAATTTTTCACTGAAAAGCCTTATGGGAGCTACATCACGGGTTTCCAGCCTATAAACCGTTCTAGGGGTATGCATTGGATCATCCATAAGATCTCAAACTCATTCCACATATAGTAAATACTTATGTAATCATTCATCAATGATTTAAACAAATCTAAACATCAATACTTAGACTATTAAAGAAGACATAAAAACATATCAATGATTATAAGAATATTCTAAACAACAACACAAAATCAAGACCTCCTTTGCATTCACACAAAACCCACACAAGACTACTTGTACTATTAAAGAAATACTTATGGTAGACATTAGTTAGACGACTTACCTGGATGGACGGATAACCACAGATGCAAAGAAGAAAGATGAGCAACGCTCTCCAACACAAAATAGGGATTGCGAAAAAGAATATTTCGTGTTTAATATAATACAATTATTCAATAGTTTTGTATTTATATATGTTGATTACAATGCCAAATTTCACTATAAGCATTAATATTTGAAACTCTTACAATCAACTATCGATATAATATTAACAAAAGCATGTGATATATACCAACACAAGTAAAACACTTCCAATATGTGATATAAACATCAAGTCTTCAAAGGCAAAAATAACTATAATTCAGATATAAAGACATAAAATGGAATGCAACAATCATAATATGGATTATACTAGCGTAATCCAATTGCAAAATTATCAACGTTATTTTTCCTATGTAATAGGATCAAGAAATTTGGCACCTAATGATATTATTTCATTCTATGTATTCTCTCAATTGTGAAGTGTATAATAGAGGAACAATTACCATCTTTCCACTATTTTATTTTCATGGAAGAACTTTAAAAATTGTATTAATTTTGTGTTGGGAAAGTAATAGGAGCAACCTTCCAGTGTTTATGTTTTAGATCTTTTTGTCTTTGTTCTGCATAGTTCTAACATTTCTTATCATTTTTATTGCAAAAATGTGTTGCATTTTGCAACCACTACTTGCATTTGACCTTTATTGCAATTGAGACATATATGATTTATTTGAGTTCACAATTTATAAAAGCTAACCATGTTAACAAAAGTCATATTAAAGGAAATATAAGTTTACATAACATGCAATTGGTACATTATTTTTACTAACATAATTATCAATAATATCTTCAAGAGCAAAATCTTTTTCTAAAATACGTAATCGATAATCCATAAGTTTATTGGTGTAATTTTATCTGAATTTTGGTTATAAAAGATAAACATAGATGGTGTAAGTAATTAAATTCACTTAACATCACACACATAAGTGCTTTTGAATATTGGTCAACTTCTTCCATTACAGGTCATATACGTTATTAATAATATATTGTATGTTACAAGGTGCATATGACATATAAATATGAACCTACTATAACAAATAATCAAGGATGCCATTCCTTATACCACAATTCTAATACACAACACATGTAAATTCCATAGTTGTTTTATTCATCAATAGGCATACATACTCAAAGTGTTATACGATCTCTATAATTCAACTTAATAACAATGTATAATAAGAAAATGTTCAAAAAGAGATAAACATAATGATTTTGTTACTTCTTTTGTTGCCTTGGGAATTCTCTTATATAAGTGATAGAATAAATGGATCACAAAACTTTATCATTGTATTCCATACTAAAATAAACCAAAACTTGCCATAAGACATATGCTTATAATCTTTAACCAATATTTTGTTATATTAGGCATAATGTAATGGAATTTATATTACGACATACAGTTCAAATAACATGCTTTATTAGTGCTCCAAACAAGTTCTTCATTATACCATTTCCCTTATGATTAAATTCGATTATCATAATCTCCCTTACTTCTATTGAAATGCAATAACACCACCAATGCTTATTCTAAATGAGAGGATTAGAAACAACGAAGAAAAAGATATTAAACTCCAATTCATTATCTAAATTATTATTTCATGCATCAATGCTAATATAAATAAATAAAATACAATTACCAAACTAGTTTTGAATGTATAAACGGAAATATCCAAATCATTTCCAATAAGTTTACTTCATTGTAGGTTAATATTCAATAAAACTTATTTCTTTCTTGGTGGGATTTGGATTTCAAATTTCTTAAGTTAGGACTAGCTATTCTTATCAATTGCTAAAGTGGATTCCAATTTCTCTATAGAAATAACAACAAATATAAAATTTACATGTATTTGATATTAAAAGAAAATGACTTTAAAAGTAAAAGTAATTTATAAGGTTACACTTGGACACTTTTTTAGATACTTAACCACCATTATTATCATTCAAATCCGTGACAAAGATGCTAGCTACAGATACCCAGGTATTCTTTCCTTTCTTAATCTTGTTTAACTTCGACTATCTTTATGCAGCTATAAATTCAACCCCCAAAATGCAAACTGAACACGTCGACCTAAAACTTCCACCTAAAATCTTCTCCTCCAATGGGAAATTTGAGGGCTCTTCAAATTTACTTCAGCTTCGTTACCATTTGATTATAAAATCATAAAGTATGATTTTAACAAGCATAAAACATAAGGGAGGACAAAACCCACCTCAAACAGAGACAAGAATGGCGACAAACATGAGGATGGTAGAGACTAGGATGGCGATAATAGGGAGGAAAACTAATAGAGGAGAAAATGACAAAGAGAAAGATAAATGACAATGGAGGAGGGGGGCTTCGGTAGTTTTTAGGTTAAACGAAAATGACGTAATTTAACCAAACGACATTGTTTTCATTTTATTAAAAACATTGAAACTGAAGTAAACGACTATGTTTATTTTTCAATTTTACCGATAAAAAAATAATTTCATCGGTAATTTACCAATGAAAATGTTTTTCATCGGTACACTCCGATGCTTATTTATGCCACTAAGCATTCCCACCTATTATACCGATAGATATATTCTGTTGGAAAATTTATTGGGCCTCCACATTTAACGACGGATATTTTGTCCATTGTAAAATGAAAATTTTCTTGACAATATTATCAACTAAACATGATGCTCCATCGATAATTTACTACAATTTTTTTCCATCAGTAATTTTCTTGTAGTGCTAAAACTTGTTTTAGCTTTCTTAGGTTCCCTGTTTCCGTTGTGTGATTATTAGGTTTCAAGGATCATCTTTAAGGTTCACATCGGTAGATCTCCCCTAATAAGAGAGTTATTCTAAAAGGAGACTTTAATGGTCATATAGGGGCAACCTTAGATGGATATTCATAGAATTATTGGGGGTTTTAGTACAATGATAGAAATGATAGTGGCACTACTTTGTTGGATCTCATGGTAACATTTAAGTTAGTGACAACCAACTCTTTTTCCAAGAAAAACAAATGACTTTTTAAAACTAAAACTATGAAAATCAGATTAGCTACTTCTTTCTAAGGTAAAGCAATTGACCTAGTTGCAAGGATTGTAAGCAAGGTGATACCTAATGCTTGCTTGTCAACTCAACATTGATTGTTAGTTTTGGAACTTATAATTAAAGGTTGGATGAAGAAAAGAAGTCCTATAAAGTGTACCAGAGTCAAATGGTAGAATTTGAAAAGGGATACTGTGGAGCAACTTAGGGATAAAGTAATATATGGAAAAGAATGGAAATTGGAAGGAGATACTAACTAAATGTGGGATAGAGTAGCAACTCTTTTAAGGAATAGAGCTATAGAGATCTTAGGTTTTTCTTAAGGCTATGTTTGGTTAGACGTAAGGTTTTTAATGGAATGGAATGATTTATAATGAAATGGAATGTAAATGAAAGTAATATTAGAAAATTGTTTTTTGGGAGAGATGGAAGGGTTCATAATGTATTATATGAAATGTTGTTTCGAAGAAGGGTTTATAATCCAATATAGTGAAAAGTTGTTTATCATTTCACATTCCATCCTAGACCCCCCAAATTGGAGATTTCTCATTTTTACTATTTAGGATAGAATGGGATGTAATATGAACCCTCCTCTTCCATCCCATTCCATACCCTCCTCGCAAACGATGATATTCTCAAAAGTTAAAAGCAAAACTTACAAAAGAATTATACCAATAATTGAAAACTAAAGATGGAGAAAAATATGTTTTTAAGTTAGTGAGAGTCGAGGAATAAAAAGCAAGAGACATAAATCAAGTTTTTTGTATGAAAGATAAAGCAGGGTAAGCGCTCGTGGATAAAAATGACATCGAGAGATGATGACAAAGGTACTTATATATCCTTTCAATGAAAGCATAAAGGACAACATCTCTTTAGGTGATCTTAGTACATACAGGAGGTCTCACAACAGTACTTATTGCTTGTAGATTATAAAGGAAGAAATTATTAAAAAATTGAGGGAGATGAAGAGTGGAAGTGTAGTAGAGCCTAACAAGATACTGATAGAGGTGTGGAAGAGCCTAGGCAAAAAGGGTTTTACTTAACTAGCTAAGCTTTCTAATGTGATCCTTAAGTCTAACAAAATGTCAAATGAGTATAAACTTAGTATGCTAATTTCTCTATACAAAAACAAAGGTGACATCCAAAGCTATAACAACTATAGAGGTACCAAACTACTTAGTTACACGATGATATTATAAGAGAAGTTGATTGAGAAGAGAGTTAAAAAGGATGTTTCTATCTTAGAGAACTAGTTTAGCTTCATACAAGGAAGGTCTATGACATAAGCTTTACATCTCCTTAGAAGATCAATGGAATATTACAGGGACAGATAGCGTAACCCATACATGATTTTCATTTACTTAGAGAAGGCATATGACAGGGTACCTAGGAAGTTATATGGAGGTGTTTAGAAGTTAAAGGAGTTATTTGACCTATATAAGGATTATTAGGAATATGTATAAAGGTGTAAAGATTAGAGTAAGGATGATAGGAGATAAAGAGATTTTTTCTATCAATATTGAGCTACAATAAGGATCCTTATTAAGCCCCTTTTTGTTTACAGTAATGATTGATGAGCTCAATGAGAATATTAAAAGGGATGTACCTTAGTGCATGTTGTTTGTTGATGACATTGTTCTAGTGGATGAGACAAATGAAGGTTTCATTATCAAGCTAGAACTTTGGAGGGATACATTAGTAGGACTAAGACTGAGTATGTAAAGTGTAACTTTTTGGGTCATAAGGTGGCTACCGATGTGGAGGTAAAGATTGGTGTAGAATTTATACCATAAAGGAGTGTTTTAAGCATCAAGGATCTATCATCCAAAGCAATAGAGAAATTGATGAAGACATAATTCACTGTATCATATTAAGGTGGCTTAAATAGAGAAATACATCAGGAGTTTTATGTGACAAGAAGATATAGCTCAAAATCAAAGGTAAATTATATCGTTTAGTGATTAGCCAACATGCTCTATGGGGTTAAATACTGCTCATCAAGTAATTGCATAATCATAAGCCAATGGTGGCTGAGATGAGAATGCTCTATTGGATGTGCAGCCTTACTAGAAGAGATAAGGTCAAGAATGTAATGGTAAGAGACAAATTAAAGGTGACTAATATCAATGGAAAATTAAGAGAGACAAAGCTTAAGTGGTTCAGGCATGTTAAGAGAAGACACCCAGACGCTCTACTGAGAAAATATGACAAGATTGTACTTAAAGATTGTAAGAGGAGAAAGGGGAAACCTAAGAAGAATTAAAGGAAGATGATCAAGAACGATATGGCTTTGTTGGAACTTACTAAGAACATGACCCTTAATAGAAAACTTTGACGTACTAGGATATAGATAAAGGATCTTATATAAAGAGATCTTTGTCGTTCTCATAAGTTTTTTAAACATTTTCCTCTTTAAGATATTATATTTTTATAGTATTATTTATTTTATTATTTATTTTTTACATTT
>JAOQML010000196.1:28562293-28577743 GCA_027568935.1 Erythroxylum urbanii | reverse complement strand
TACAATATAATTAATTAATTTATTAATTAGAATATAATAAATTTTTGTTTCTCAATTTTTTTACAAACCAACTAATGCTAATAATAATGGTAATCATTTTTTCTTTTAACCAATCAATATAATTATAATGATAATATCTATTATCATTTCTCACCATATTCATTCTCATTTCTATTACTGTTCTTCCATGCGAACTAACCGCTAAGATTAGATCGAGCCTGGTTGGATTGTTGGAAGTTAGGTGTGTTCGAGCTTTAGGTCAATCGACATGAACCGATCAATCTAGCTCTAGATCATGTTTGAATTACCCTCTAAGAAAGTTAGGATTAGGCCAAGCTGATATCGGATCCAACCTGACCCGGCCTATTGCATCCTTAAATAAGGGTTTGAAAGCTTCGATTCAAAGCCTGTAGCAGCGGAATGCAAATCACGTTGATAGACAAACATGGGATGGAGAAGTCGCATGAAATGCGCGTGGAGGTGGGCATATGTTTTCACGGCCATTAATAAAAGAAGAGATGCTATTGCTGCAAATGACATGGTCCCCCCATCCCCCATGCAATGCAATGCAATGGAGAGAGATACATGGGTGGGACTGGTTTGTAGTACTCTACTTTATTAGACCTATTAATTAGAGTTGGATGGGAAACATTGGACTGGACCACCTCATCTTCTCTCTTTCCCGAACTCTCCCCCCTTATTATGGGAACAACTTTTCACCACCGGTAGCATCACTTCTACTCTCCTCCTCGTATAGCCAAACCACCTCTTTCTCTCCCCATTCCATTCTAATATTTTAATCATTGAAGAAGTCCTTCGAATTTTCAAGCTATTATAAACTAGTCAGAAGCGTTGGGAAGTATGTGTACTTGCCTCCGCTAGACTGACCAGCCTATAGTCTGCTCAAACATAAGTCTCTCTGAAAAAGCCTGGACATAACTCCTAGTTAGCAATGATTTCTTGGGATTCGATCCAACTACAAAGATCTCTATAATAACGCCCCCTTTCTCAATTTTATTATTTTTAAACTTTATTGGATTTTGTTTGTTTGGTCTTTCTTTTTTCTTTTGCATATAAAACATATGCTTCTATTTCCATAGGCTTATTGTAATCTAAGGCGCTAGACTATAAGGAGAACATATAATATCAAATATAGTTTTGAGAATGTATCATGTGGCGGCTTGTAGGTTATGTATTCTGTTGTTCCTGTTCACTGTGTCAAAGCGTATCTATTTATCTATCCTTTAATCGCTGAAATAATACTTCTAGAATTTGTCTTTCTTGATTATCATCCCCTGCGGGTTTTAATTGGTGGGTGTGACATAATTGAAGGGTTGTGTGTGTTTTCTTACTACAAAGAAAGTCTAATTCGGACATATTTATATCCTTGCTTCATTGACCCACTGGAGCTAGTCCTAGAGAAACAAATAGGGAGAGAGAAAGGGAAAAGAAGAGGCATATATTCATCTATCACCTCTATCTGATCTCCTATTTCTGAGAAGATATATGTGATCCTCTCTACCTAGGATAGGTTTTCATTTCATGGCATACCCTGTTGGCTTATTAAGAGATGGAACCTAAGAAAAAAGTGAGCCTACCTCACCCCATTTTATCTTCATCATAATCATCATCTTCTTCTTCGTTATCTCTCTATCTCTCTCCAGCCAAAGCTCACCAGCAAACTTCCACTTTCTACTGATATTCTTTAGTTTCATCTGTGATATTCCACTCGTCCTTGGTCAGGTTTCTCTCCTTCTATCTAATATTTCACTCTCCTACGTAAAGTCAAGAAATCTGGGACTTTTTGATCAAAACGTTCGTGCTTTACTGTCCGGAGTTTGCTGCTTGATGATCTTCCTTTATGGTGTTTAACAGCGCTTTGATGGTGCGGTTTGTGCCTTCTTAGGTGCGAGTTGATCTGGGTAAATTGTAAAGTTGCAGAAGCCACATCAGCTTTGAAGAAACTGTAAGACCAATAGAAACCTGAGATAGAGAAGAAAGGAGATAGCTGACGTTGTCATGGCTCGAGAACTACTAGAGGATAAATCAAGGGAGATGGTATCATCAGCAGCCTTTTGTTACTCAGATGTTTCATCTGGTAACCCAACGATCCAAACCCATCTGGTGAATCAGATCCAAGGCTTTGAATCCAACCCGGAGATCTTCAACTTGACCACAGGTATGGAGATGATAGGGTTTTCAAAGAATCTACCGGATCAACAAGGCGACGGCAACTCTGTTCTGTGGAAAGGGTTCTTCAGCAAATCAGGGAACAACAATCCTGGTGGTTCTTCAACATCAAAAACAATCAATGAATCCACAAGCGAATTCTATCAACACGAGTACAATAAACCTGATTTCACAACTGGGATGTCCGAGACAAGTAATGAGAATCTAATGGTTGGACCAGACTCGGCTTCTTGGCAAGAAAATAGGTTGATTGTTGATGATTCTTCTTTGAGGTGCGTCTTTCCTTGCGAAGGAAATGAGAGGCCAAGTCAAGGTCTTTCACTCTCTCTGAGTTCAACTAATCCTTCAAGCATTGGCTTACAGTCCTTTGAGCTTAGGCACACAACCAACCATCATAATCATGCAAATCCGCAAGAAGAAATGAGGTTTCTGCATTCAAATAATTCTAGAGATGGTTTCCTTGGGAAGTCTGCTCCAGTTTCAAGTATTCAACGAGAGCAACAGATAATCCAAGATGATCTTTTGACAAAAGCTGCGAATTTGCATCATCAAGGTCAGTTTCAACTTAGGAACTCAAAGTATCTAGGTCCTGTACAAGAACTCCTGAACGAGTTCTGTAGCCTTGGTACGAAGCACAATGATGCACAAAAGCTAAAATCCCACAAGACAAGACAGTGGGACGATGAGAATGGAAGTAGCAGCTCTTCAAGAAAGCAACCTTTGTACTGTCTCGAATTTATGGAGTTGCAGAAGAGAAAGACAAAGTTGCTTTCGATGCTGGAGGAGGTATATATGTTATATCAAATTTCATTCCCTTTTCTTCAATCCATAAGATCCCTTCTTTTTCGTTTGTTCTTTTCAACAAAGTAAAATCAACCGCATAACTGTTTCCATGCACTAAAAAGAGATCCCAAACTTTTACTAGTTGTTGATTAGTTGGGGTTCTCCAATTTGGTTCTTGAACTAATTTCGCGACTTGGGGCCTCTCCATAAATGCCCACTCCGTGACAACAGAAGTTAGTTTTAATTCTCTTGAAGAAACATCTATTCCATTTTTCTTTTCATGGCGTCGTTGTTTTCATCTCATTACTCTACCAGATTGTATATATATATATATATTCCTATCTGTAACTGTCATCAGAGAAACTTCCAACTCTCTCATTAACTCCTGTCTCTGTCATTTCCTGTGATTAAATTTAGGTCGACAGAAGATACAGGCACTATTGCGATCAAATGAAAGCTGTAGTCTCATCTTTTGAAGCTACTGCTGGAACTGGGGCAGCTACAGTATATTCAGCTTTGGCATCAAAGGCCATGTCAAGGCATTTCAGGTGTTTAAGAGATGGGATTGTGTCTCAAATTCATGCAACAAAGAAAGCCATGGGAGAGAAAGATCTTGTTGCGCCAGGCACATCAAGAGGTGAAACTCCAAAGCTCAGGATAATTGATCAAGCCTTAAGACAACAAAGAGCCTTTCAGCAAATGAGCATGATGGAAAGTCATCCATGGAGGCCACAAAGAGGCTTACCGGAACGATCTGTTTCGGTTCTTCGAGCCTGGTTGTTTGAACACTTCCTACACCCGTTAGTCTCTCTCTCTCTAGTCTTTCTTTATTCGATAATCTATCATACTGAACAGTAGTCTTCACACAACTCCGCTACACTACAAAGTAGATTTTGAGAGAGAATCATTGTTTTTTCATCCAAATGAACAAGAAAATAATACATACTGTTGTTTCCTACTAGTACTGTTATAAATGATGATCACATATATGTTCCGTCTCCCTTGTATTATACGTTTTGTTAGTTTCCACCCACCACCCTCCATTTATTTTCTATGTCTACATTTGTGTTTGTCATATTATTTTCAATCATTTAGCTCTCTTTCCATATATGCCTCTCGTATTTCGTCTTTGCATGGATTTGATTCTCTTATATAGGGCCCATTTCTCTCTCTCTCACTCGCACTCGCCGGACACAGAATAAGAAATCCTAGTGAAAGGACATTTACATTTAGTTCTTAACTCTCAAAAGTTCATTTCTGAGTTATGACACAGGACCTTTCATGGTTAAACTTGCAGGTACCCCAACGATGTGGATAAACATATCTTAGCTCGTCAAACTGGCCTCTCAAGAAGCCAGGCACGTCTACATCTCTTTGTCTTATTGTGTGCATAATGAGCCATTCATGAAGATAATGACATTCTCTTCTTGATATCTGCAGATTAATTGTATATTTCATTGATCGTGATTTGCATCGATTATATTATGTGCATGTTATATCACCACGCATATTAAATTTCTGATGCCATTTGTCCGTACATGCTATATTTTTGTTTCACAGGTGTCTAATTGGTTCATCAATGCAAGAGTGAGACTTTGGAAACCTATGGTAGAAGAAATGTACTTGGAAGAGACGAAAGAGCACGAAAACAACATGGCTTCTACAGATGGGGTTACTGATCTTGACGACAATAACGACCGGCCAAATCATAATCTGTCCTCTGCGGATCAGAAACCAACTCCAGATCAGCTCACTCGGATTGACTCTGAGTGCCTGTCGTCCATTATCTCTAACCCAGATAGAAATGACAACTCAAAAGGCATTAAAACCTTCCAAAATCACCACTTGCATCACCCACACCAGAACTTTGGCAACTTTGGTTCTCTTGAATTAGAATTTTCTACATACAATCAACAATCTGCTGGTGGGGTTTCTTATGCTAATGATCATCATAGTGCCACTAGCCAAACCTTCAACAGTGGTGGTGTATCATTGACTTTAGGGTTGCAACAGCATGGAGGGACTGGAGTGAGCATAGCCTTCTCTCCTGCCTCTCAAAACTCTCTGTTTTACGCTAGAGATCATATTGAAGACTGCCAACCAGTTCAATACTCACTTCTAGATGGAGAAGGCCAGACTTTGCCTTACAGAAACTTGATGGGAGCTCAGTTGCTGCACGACTTAGCAGGTTAAAGATATACTTGCTATATAGCTTGGCTGGTGCTTTGTTGGGATATGCCCACAAGTCTTGGCATAAGATGGTGATGTCTGATAAGTAGTTTAGGTATTGTTAAATACTCGATACATATATATATGTATACATAAAAAAGCTATAGTTGGTTAAGGACACTATGGGTATTCTTTCCATGGGTCAAGAATAGTTTTTGTATCCTTCACTTTATAGTTGGAAAGAACAATTTTATTTACTGGTGGCTAAATTGGAATTGCCAGTGATTGGTGCAAGAATCATAGAGATATTTCTTTCCTCTTCTGGATATGACATCTTTTTTCCGAAAAATAAAATATTCTTATGTTTTAATAGTTAGGGGTTATGTCCCTCTCATGGTCTCTCTGTGATCACCAAGCTGAGTGATTGAATCGTTTGTGGCTCATGTTCAAATATATAGATCTTATTAACTTGTTCTAAACGGCTAGATGATATAGATATTAATTTTCCATGTCGAAGACAAATTAAACTCACCAACAAATTTTGGTTGGGTCCTTTTGTTCATCAGATTAGTAGAATTCTTAACAAATATCATACAATTCATCAGGGATTTGTGGTCCCTTATTCACATTCATATCTCATTCCCATAAGAATTGCTTCTTTTTGATTTGTCAACTTTGGCATGTTTTATGCTACTGCTTCTTACAATGGAAAGCTACCTTTATTAACTACTTTTGAGATTGTGTCACAGCATTAGTTTTTTTTTTCTCTCTTCAGTTTTTAGTGTTATATATGCCCCTTCAAGTTGAAGGTGGAGGTCCCAGGTCCCAAACACCATAGGTTTTCTTCTGCCTCAAATTCTTCATGATTGGAGTTAAGAAGGTGCATATGTCGGTGATCCCTCAGATCATGATGACCATTTATCTCGCTCTCTCTCAATTACTAACAGTTAACATTCTGGTGGTTATAAGATTAAGGAAGTTGCAGTCAATTAAGCTTAATTACGATTACGATACATTCGTCACTGAATATTTCCGTCTACAACACCAGGAATGTTGGAAGAAAGATTGTACAACAAAAATGATGTTTGTAATAAGAGATGACCACAGTCAAGAACATATGAGAAGAAATACCGATGATTACAAGGCGCATATTGTCATGAATCACTAGCAAATTAAAAAGGACAACATTTCAATAATCATATGATCCTAGCTACAATTTCTGTTTCTGCGTTACAGTTAAAAACAATACAGTAAAACATTTCTCTTCATAAACTACTGGGATATAAACCTCACAAGTGGAAAATGGAAGAGAAAGATGGAAATGGTATATCTTGCAAAAGCTATTTACAAAGCAGACATGGGAATCAAGGAAAAGGGAAGGATTATTTCATAGGGGATACTGTTGATATTTACCAAATTTGATGCCAGCATGAGGTAATGTTTCAATCATGTACGTATTACAAATTTGAGAACTGTTTGCCAACTTACCCTTCTTGATGGTCACGCTTTTCTTAGGTAATATATCATTGAAGCAACGTGTCTCTTCTTTTTAATTATTTCCTTTTCTATAACCCCTTTTCACATTTCTATACATACGATCCTTCCTAGCTAAAAGAGTAATCACGCCATAATGTGATGCGTTTTCCTGGTTCAAGTAGTCTTGCGGAATTTGTTCCAAAACCCTTATCAGTTTTACATGCTCGATCTCAACCTACCAAGTTGTATTGTTGCGGAATATTTCCCCCGTCATCTTTTTATTTTTTTCTCTTAGTTGAAAATAAGACTAGTTAGCTTCTCGACATTTGTCATTGTCTCAAATATTCTTCGAGCTAGCCAAAAATAAAATCGAAATTCCTTTGTTGGTTCATTTATCTCGTTATCAGGCACAAACATTAGCTGATTCCCATGTTTGTTATGATTAAAGCGTCATTTCGGTCGTTTTTGCGATTTTTCCTTGGACCCTGTCAAATTAGAACATCAAAGAAAGATTATTGCCTTAGTATTCATTCCTATGCAATTCCTTTCTTCTGGGCATGGAGAGGAAGGTGTTATTCCTCATTTCCTCGTGTATGCTACACTGCTGCATGCATATACATGGTCTGAGTTTAGGCCTTTTCTTCTTTGTTTTTGTTTCTAAAAGCCAGTTGTTTAGTTTATTGACTTATTCCATATATGCACTTGACAAACTCAATAAACTCCAAAAAGATGGTTAATTGGATAGTGGATGCATTCACTGTACATTGACTTCCGGTGACGGACAAATGCACAGCCAAACCGTCTCAACTTTTTGAGGCCATTCTCTTGCTTTTAAGTTTCAGATGGGGTATGTCGATGCACTAATTGCTTTTTTTTATGTGCGCGCAGTTTCAGAAGAACATTTCTTTTATTGTTTGGTTTGGTACTACTAATAATTGTAACTTAAAAGAGTAGGATAACGCAGAAAACTTGAAAAAATAAGACTACAATCAACGGATTCGCGCCAATAATGTCTGTTGATTAGGTTTTGTATGCGCGGTTCTCCTTGGTCATTAGCCCAAAAATGAAATTACTCAGATGCCAACACTATTGGGAGTGGCATGATTTGACCCAATGATCATGATGATGCATTTGAAACAAAAACAGAAATAGGATTTAGCAGCCCAAACAGTGACCCAATAGCAGCCCTTCTTTGTTAGTATATCGTTAAGCAAAACTTAGGCCCATTAGCTATTTTGGTCTAATCAGACTCATGTAAGCCACATATTTCTAAACCACGATCCCCCCATACAGACCGTCAGCTACGTAAGACCTTTAGACACGTCTGGTTCTCTTAAAACTGCTAACTTGGACATTGAAGAATCACCACGTCTCTGGTTTCATGCACGGATTTAACTAGTCAGAGCTCTCCTGCGGACGTGGTTCCTCAAACTCAGCCTATCCACACGGTGTGCAATCCATGACACAAGAAGACACTAGCGACAATTAGTGTGTTCCTGTTACTTTTGTTCAATCTAATATTTATGTCGATATTGATATAGAATTATCAAGGAGCTGGGGTCAATTTTTGAGACCTGTATTGGTAAATTATCTTCGGACATATAAGCCTTTCATTTTAGTTCTGGTTGAGCCACGGATCAGTGGACGAAGAGCAGAGAAAGTGATTGTGGCTTGGTTTTGCTGCCTTGTATCAGGTAGAAGCGGATGAATTTTCTAATGGCATTTGGCTCCTTTGGTTGGAGAATATTAAGGATCCTGGTTGCTCATCAACAGTTTATTCCTACTCAAATTGAGATGTTGAACAATTCATTCTATTTTACTGCCTTATATGCTACGCCACAATACCATCTTCAAAAATTTTTGTGGTCCAACTTAAAACGAATTGCTCGAGTCACAAATGAGGCCTGGCTCTTAGGTGGGGACTTTAATGCCAAACTTGAAGCGAATGAACCACGGGGAGGGTCACATACTTCGCCAGTTGTTAGTAGGAAGTTTATAGATTTTGTACGATCATCTGCTCTTCAGGATTTGGGGTACTCAAGACCGAAGTTTAATTGGCGTAGAGGATCGCTTCAAGCTAGATTAGATCGATATCTTGGGTCCATTACCTGGTTAGAACAGTACCAAGAGTATTTGGTGCATCAGCTTCCTTTTATGGGCTTCGATCTTCTGCCTATATTAATTCAACTAGGGCACGAATCTCAATATCATTCGCCTCCCCAGACCTTTTTGATATCAATCATCTTGGTTATCCCATGTAGATTTTGATATGAAAGATGTTAGTGATTCCCTGTCGGATTTTGCTAATTTACTACAAGAATGGAATAAGTCAATCTTTGGTAACATTTTTCACAGGAAAAAGTGACTTCTTGCTTGGCTAGCAGGTATTCAATGTGCAATAGAGGCAAGTGATTCTGACTCTCTGCTTGAGTTAGAGTTTCAGTTGAGAGAGGAGCTAGAACAGGTCCTTTGTAAGGAGTAGCTCTATTAGCATCAACAATCTCGTTGTCAATGGCTTTCCTATGGGGATTGGAATACAAAAGTTTATCACATGATTACGTTAGCTAAGCGGAAGCAACTATTGGTGAAAGTACTTCAAGATGACCAGGGGAATTTGATTTCTAATATGACGATCCTAAGAGAGAAGGCAAGAGATTTTTTTGACCAATTATAGTCAAAGGAGAGTTCCTTTCGCCGGATGGATTTTCCTACTCATGGTGCTTTTCCTCCTCTCCCAAAAGGAGCTTCCTTGGTCCCTAGCCATGTCCTCCTACTAGAGGAAGTTTGGACTGCCTTTGTTGATATGGCTCCGAATAAAGCTCCAGGACCTGATGGCCTTTCTGCTATTTTTTTTCATAAGCAATGGAATACTGTGGGTCCTAACATGGTGAATTTTATTCAGAAGGTTTTTAGCGACAGAGTTTGGGATCCACTTATTAATCAAACTACCCTTGTTCTGATCCCGAAGATTCCTGCTCCGCTTTCTATTATGCAATTTCTGCCCATTAGCTTGTGCTAGGTGGTATATAAAGTGATTACTAAAATAGTGGTCAATATGTTAAAACCGTATTTGGACGGACTTGTCGCTCCAAATCAATATAGCTTTGTTCCTGGGCGGAAGATCACGGATAACATTATTATTGCATAGGAAGTTATGCACTCGATGCACAATAAGAAAGGGAGATTCGGTTTCTTGGCTATCAACGTCGATCTAAAGAAGGCATATGATCGACTTAGCTAGGGCTTTATTCTGGATACCTTATAAGATGTTGGCTTACTGGAGGCTCTAATTACCCTGATTATGAAATGCACAACCACGGTCTCTATAAGGGTGACTTGGAATGGTGAATTATCAGATACTTTTTATCCCTCCTGAGGTATTAGGAAGGGAAACCCGTTATCTCCTTACCTCTTTGTCTTATGTATGGAAATGTTGGGTCATCTCATTAATTGGGAGATTGAGCACGAGCATTGGCACCCTATTTCCCTGAGTAAAGGTGGCCTAAAGTTGTCTCACCTCTTCTTTGCCAATGATCTCATTCTTTTCTCTATAGTTTCGAAGGACCAGGTGGAGGTTATTCTAGGAACTCTTCAGTGTTTCTGTACTAGCTCAGGTCAAAAGGACAGTAAGGATAAAACCCGTTGCTTTTTCTCTACTAGCATTCCCTAGAGGCAAGCTCAGGATCTCAACAATAAACTGGGTTTTCAGTTAACAAAGAACTTGGGTAAATACCTTGGGATTCCTTTAATCCATTAGCGGACCTTGAGGCGCACGTATCAGTATATTGTCGATAAGGCACAGAGGAAGCTGAATGGATGGAGTGCACATCATAACTCCTTAGCTGCGAGAACCACACTAATCCAATCAGTATTGGCTGTCATCCCGATTTATACCATGCAAACTATCAAACTACCTCGATAGTTGTGTTATGATATGAAAAAAGTTGTCAAGAATTTTTTATGGAGGTCTCATTCCAGCCAAAGGAAGACCAGCCTAGTGAATTGGGATATGGTTTATAAGCTAAAGGAACTTGGTGGACTCGATATTAGACGAGTTCGTACTAATAATGATGCTCTGTTTACTAAGCTAGGCTGGATTCTGCTTATGAGCTTGTCAGCTTTGTAGGTTTAGGTGGTTAAACATAAATACAAAATTGAAACCAATCATATTCCTCGTCCCTTAGAGTTGAAGAGAGGTTCCTCAGTTTCGCTAGGGATCACGTCCACTTGGGAAAATGTTCTCATGGGAATTCAATGGGTTGTTCGTAATGGAACTACGGTTCAATTTTGATTGGATGACTGGATTATTGATTGGGGCCCCTTAATTCAACATGTAACTCAGGACGTTCTGGAAGATATAGCTTCCTTATCAGTGAGTTAATATGTGAATGAGAGTTTGAGTTGGAACTGGGACCTAGTTCAACCATACTTGGCTTATTCGGTTTGTATGGCTATTGCAGGCATTTTTCCTCTATGGCTAGGCATTGGGGAGGACAGGGTGGTGTGGAGAGGGACACATACCAGGACTTTCTCCACAGCTTCAGCCTATGGTCTGATTGAGGACCTCAATCATAGTGCTAGTAGTGGTTGGGTTTAATTTAGCATTGGAAAGGGCCACAACGAATTCGATCCTTCCTTTGGTTGTTAGCTCATCGTCGGCTTCTCACCAATCAGTAAAGGGTTGCACATCATTTAGCATAAGATGAATTGTGTCATTCTTGTGGCAAGGTTGAGACCTGCATCTATGTGGTCCGAGACTGTCCTCTTGCCAAATCTGTATGGTCTCACTTTCCCCATCAAGTGATTTCCCATAAGTTCTTTTCTATGAATGATACTAATTGGTTAAAGTTGAACATTAATAGTCCAGTGAAAGTATAGGGGTTTGCCTGGTCGGTAATATTTGGAGTTACATGTTGGTTCTTATGGTTTTGGAGAAACAAGAGCATTTTTTAGGAACGTTTCCTGTAGCCTGAGCATGGTGCTAGAATAATTCTAGATTATGTTTCTTAGATTGCGAAAGCCTCAACCTTACATAATCGTGCAGGGGGGGTGTGGTTGGCCGCAATGACCTCGACATATAGGTAGTGTCGTCATGTGGTCTAAACCTTGTAGGGGATTGATACATCTTAATGTTGATGGTTTTTCCAAGCACGGCCCAGCTGGAGCTTCAGCAGGCGGGCTTCTCAGAGACGATGCTGGCGCTTGGCTTGGTGGCTTTGCTCACAAAATTAGTTGGTGCTCCCGTTAGAAGCCGAACTCTGGGGCGTCTACTCAGGACTTCTTTTAGCTTGGAATTTGGATTATCGTCGAGTGGAGTTAAAAACAGACTCTCTGATCATCATCAATATCCTCTCTTCTTCAGGAAGCATCAAGGATCAACTCCCATTTTCTATTGGTTATGGAATTTTAGCTATGTTGAATAAGGATTGGGTAGTTCGTACCTGTCACACTTATCGAGAGGGTAATCGTTGTGCTGATTGCTTAGTATGCTTCGCGCATACGCTAAGTTTAGGGACTCACATTTTACAAAAACCTCCTAAGGATTGTCGTCGATTACTGATTGAGGACCTCAATGGGGCCCCTTGTCTACATCTAAGTGTTTAGTTTTGTTTGTTTTTTCCACTGTATTAAAAAAAAGAATCACTACGTCTTAGGCTCAAGCCTTAGTCTCCAGTTTCACCAAATGCCTACCCATGATAGAATACTAGATTTTTAGATTATTTTCCTTTAAAATTTTGACAAAATGTATGAATTAATGGATTTTTCATAAATACCTACCTAATATCTCACAATTTATATAAAATTTAATAAATAATTCTTTTAAAAATTCTACTATATAAATAAATTATTATCCTCATTACAAATTAACTTTGAGTTAGTTAACAAATTTTATCTAATAATAATAATCATAATAATAATTTGAGGGGAGTAAGAAAAATTTCAGAGTCCACAACACCTACATTTAGACCATTTTGCTAGCTTATGCATGTCAACGCTAAGAGTTGAAACACTTTTCTAGCTCTTTAATTTTGTCTTTTGGTTCCAATAACATAAATAGTTCAACGACATAAAGATTTCTTTTTTACCTCCATTGATATAATATATCTTACTAGGTGTTGCAGTACCCATCAAACAGAACTTAAACACCATATTGACAAGATCAAATGAAGATAAATTATTTAATTCATAACATTACCTTTCAAAGCACATAAGATGATCAAGAGAATTTCTTCTTATTTTTTAAGTATCTCTTCTGAACTAGAGGAGTAAAAGAATTAGAATCAGAAATAGCGTTCTAGTTCAACTTGGTATTTACAAATATTACCAAGCTTCTTCACTGTCTATAATTTTCTACTTCAAAAGTATAGAAATCATTCAAATGCTGCTCTCATGCATTGAAAATCTTAGCTTTAGAGAATCTGAGATCCTGCTTCTTTAAGAATACAAAGATAATCACACTTACACGCTCAACATTGGAGATATCAACTTTGTCTTGCCTCCTCACATGTATATTTATATCAATCAACGCCGAAAATAAAAGGAGCAAAATGAGATTTTATAAAAGAAGAGAGTACGAAACTTGGAAAATAGGTCGAGAGTAAAAAGATATTAATTAGGTATAATTATTACGTTTTTAATTCAAGTTATACGTTTTTTTAGTTTATTTATAACTAATCTTATAATTATCATCCCAGTGAAAGTTAAGAAAGAAAGTGATATAACTTTCTTAACCAATTTTCTTAACCACAAAACTGGATTCGTCAGATTATCTGATCTAGTGAAATAAAATGTGGGCTATCCTTGCTACATCTGACCTTCTCCGCTACATCGATGGTTTTGTTTTAGCACCAGCTACTTCAAACGACTACTCTTCATCCTCTAAATTCATTAAATAAAAACAATGGACAGACATATCTACTATTTTATCACTTTGCCTCCATTACCCGACTAGCCCTCGAACTCCACCACAAGAAAAATAGATTTTAGCGACGAAAATTATTGATGGAAAGAGTTGTCGAAGAAATGATCGTTGGTAAATTTTAACGAAGGATATAACAAATCCGTCGCAAATTTAGCAACGAAATTTTGTATATCCGTCGGTAACTTTAGTAACGGAACTTTGTATTTTCATTATTAACTTTAGGTAAATTTATCGACGAATTTAAAATATTTAGTCACTAATTTGCTAACAGAATCACAATACTCCGTCGGTGAATTTACCGACTGTAAATTGCAAGTTTGTCGTTAAATTTACTGACGAATATACAACATTTCGTCACAAAATTTACCTATAGAAAATATTGTTTGTCGCTAAATTTTTACTGATAGAATATATTATTCCATCAGTAACTTATCGACGGAGTGATATATTCTGTCAGAAAATGAACATCGGAATATATAAGTAGTGAAAGAATATTGTATTACTGTTGGGAAATTTACTACAATTTCTGACTACTTACCCATTTATCAACAAAATATATCACTCCGGCTAATTAGTGACATAATATTGTAGTATCGTCAAAAAATTTACTATCATTTCTCACTAGCGACAGAATATTGTAGTACCGTCAAAAAATTTACTGTCATTTCTCACTTCCTACCCAAGTTTTCTTTTGATAATCTTATGATTTTTTGTATATTTAATTCTGTAAATAATATAATATTGATTAATAAATATAAAGTAAACATTATCTTGATCATTAATATAATAAAAAATTATAATATACACGAATGATATCTTTAAAATAACTATAAATTAAGAATTTGTATTAAAACTTAAGAGTAGCAAAACATCAAATCCATTCACTTATCCATCTAAGCTATGTATGTAGTAAAGGCGGATACTCTGACTATTGCAATGAGGTTTTATCCCTCCCCTTCAACTGATCTATTTCAATATAGAGTTGGGTTATGTACTTCATCGACTGTTGGAACTAAGTTGTCATCCTCTTTACTGTGCTCTCAAGTTGAAGGACTCTTTCATTTGATGCAGACCGCTTACTAACTGTAGTTGTACTGGATGTGAAGAATTACGAATATTATGTGTTTGCACATTAACCTAAATCGAAAAACCTTCCACAGCAGTCCATACCACCCACTGCATCAAGATATGCCTGACTCTCATTAACAGTTTTAGAGTTCTCAGATTGTCGTTCAATGTTTTCTTATATCTGATCCTATCATTATAATTGTTTATGTTAACAAGTGATAATTTTTAAGAATTAATATTAAAGTATAGATTTTACGTACATGAAGTTGTCTGCATAAGGGGTTGATGAAGGTCACACCATTATGCTTCTTAGTATGAGTGTGCAAAAAGAGCTGGCGTGGTATAAGCTTCTTGCCCATAGACTTTTTCTGTATCAAAATAAATTGTTATGAGTGAACTACAATTTATAAAAATTTCCGCAAAATGTCCTCTATTTTTATGATATTTACCCTGTTAGACAAAAAAATTTAACTCAACAATACAGTCATTAATGACACCAGACATTTATAACATTATTATTCTCTATAATACACATATATTTTCATTTTAAATTTCATACATTAAATTACATTGAAATCAAATTTTATACATCAAAGTACAAAAATCAGAATATTAGTGTAAAGTTTTGATACTTACAAGTTTTTCTGCATACTCCTGGTGGGTCATAGATCCTCCAATGTGTGCAGGTAAACTCTCTCCCTCCGGTAGCTCTGAAATGGACATTGCCTTAGGTGATGCCCAATATTGCTACCAACGACTCCATATCCTACTAGACTATTTTCAAAATTAAATAAATTTCACTCCATCTAAGCCATTGACACATTCAAACAATTAACAAGATG
>JAOQML010000196.1:28522998-28534673 GCA_027568935.1 Erythroxylum urbanii | reverse complement strand
TGTAGAATGTTAATTATAACTTTGTTTGAGGCCTCGGCTTGCCCATTTGCCTGAGGATAATAAGGACTTGATCTTAATAGTTTGATGCCGTAATTTTCTGCAAATTCCCTGACTAATTCTCCAGTGAACATTGTCCCTTGGTTAGTGGTAATTGACTCAGGAATCTCAAACCTGTGGATCAAATTTTCTTTGATAAATTGAATGACTTCTTTTTGCTCAACTTTCTTCATCGGTAGAGCCTCCACCCATTTGGTAAAGAAATCCGTAGCCACTATGATGAAAGAATGGCCTTCGGATGATGCTGGGTAAATTTTCCCAATCAGGTCAATGGCCCACCCACGAAAAGGCCAAAACTTAATTATGCCTGTCAACTCCGCGGCTGGTAGTCTCTGGATTTTCCCGTGTCTTTGACATTGTTTACAGCCCTTAGTATACCTGAAACAGTCATCGAATATCCGGGGCCAGTAATAACTGTGTCTACGAATCAACCAACGCATTTTCTCCCCGGATTGATGGGCATCGCACACACCTTTATGTACTTGTTTCAAGACTTCCATTGACTCCACCGGGCCTAAACATCTAAGGAGGAGGCCATCAGCACTTTTCCAGTACAGAGTACCTTCCACTAGAAGGTAATTCAGCGCCTGCATTTTGATTCTATAGGGTGTCCTTCCTTTTGGATTTTCCAGGTATTCTCTGATAGAGCTTCTCCAATCACTAGCACACTCTACCTCGGTATTAAACACATCCACTGGCATCCCCCGACCTTCGATGGCAGGATGATTTTTCTTCTAGATAAGTACGAACTTGTGCATCAACTCATCGGACAACTTTATTCGGAAGCCGCCCTAGCCATTGAGTCCGCCTCCCAGTTGTCTTCCCTTGGGATATAGAATAGATCCACGCTCTCAAAATCGTCTAACAACTGAATCGCAGCAGTAAAATACGGAGCTAAAGAAAAGCTACTGCATTTGTATTCGCCGTTTAGTTGTCTGATGACCAGTTGTGAGTCCCCATATATGGCTAAGTCTTTGGCACCGAATTCTTTGAGGATCTCCAACCCAATTATCAGAGCTTCGTACTCGGCTTGATTGTTAGTGTATGAAAAATTGAGATTGAAAGAGAGCGTAATTTTGATGCCTGCTGGGGATATGATAATGACTCCTGCCCCTGCGGCATCAATAGTGCTAGACCCATCGAACTTTAAAACCCACGAGGCCTTTTCTAAGTAGAATACATTCAGATCTGGTTCCCCAGTGTCAGGGACCTCTACACTTGGATGGTCAGCCAGGAAGTTTGCGATGGCTTGCCCTTTCACTGACTTCCTATTCTCCTAGTGATGATCGGCCTTGTCAACAAGTACTTAATCACGTCGGTGTTGGACACCACGAACACAAAATTTTTCATCATGTAATGCCTTAACTTAGTACACGCAAAATATAAGGCCAGACACACTTTTTCAATCAGAGAATACCTAACTTTGGCATCTTTAAAAGTCCTACTCAAATAGTAAATGGCCTGTTCGTTACCTTTAGTGTTGTTCTGAGTTAAAACGCATCCGATTGAAGTTTCTGACGCTGCTAAGTATAAACGGAGGGCATGGTCTTTCCTTGGCGGCATGAGCACTGGTGGTGAAGACAAATATTCCTTTATCTTGTCAAATGCTTGCTAGTGTCTGTCCTCCCACAGAAAATCTTCTTCTTTCTTCAGTTTGAACAACTCTGAAAAGACTTTGGTCTTGCCTGCCAAGTTAGAGATGAAACTCCTTAGGTAATTAACCTAACCCAGGAACCTTTGTAGTTCCTTTTTGTTTTTAGGTGGCGTTGCTTGTGCAATCGCTTTAGCCTTGTTGTCGTCCACCTCCACACCCCTTTTATGGACCAGGAATCTGAGAAAATTTCTGGCTCTAACTTTGAAGGCACACTTCAGTGGATTAAGCTTGAGCTGTTATCTCCTTAGTCTCTCAAATCCTTACTTGAGATGTTTTACATGGTCACCCTGTTTTTTGGATTTGAAGACCACGTCATCGATGTAGACTTCTACCATTTTTCCAATAATATCGTGGAAAATGAGGTTCATGGCTCTTTGGTAAGTAGCTCCAGCGTTCTTCAGCCCGAAAGGCATCATAACCCACTCGAATGTACCAATTGCCCTTGGATACTGGAACGCTGTCTTATGAATGTCATCCTCATCGATTTTGATTTGATTATAGCCGGCAAAACAATCCCAGAATGTTAACATTTCATGGTTGGTCGTGGCATCAATGAGCATGTCACTGACCGGCATTGCATAAACATCCTTGGGTGTGGCGGCATTTAAATCCCAAAAATCTACACATACCCTAATTTTTCCGTTTTTCTTGACTACGGGAACTATATTTGCTAGCCACTCAGTATACTTAGCTGGCCTAATAAAACCTACTTTGAGGAGCCTCTCTATTTCTTCCTTCACCTTCATTTCGACTTCCTTGGACATCCTCCTAGGTAGCTGCTGAAAGGGACAAAATTTAGGCTTGATGGGCAGTCGGTGTTCCACTAAACTCTGACTTAACCCTGGCATATCCTTGTAATCCCATGCAAAACAATCTTTGTACTCATAAAGCAGCTCGATTATCTCCTCACGTAGTTCTTTACTAACAAGGATACTGATATACGTTACTTTAGGATCCTCGGCAGTACTCAAGTTGACTTCCTCTAGAGGGTCCTTCACTTGGAGTCTCTCATCTTCCATTTTGGGTGGCGCACCTTGTAGCTCCTCTAGATTTATTTTATCCCTTACTATTTCTGGTATCTCTCCTTCGTACACTAACTCTGTCCTGAACATCTCGATTTCATGGTTAATTACCAGTTGCTTCCTGGTCTGCTGCAAGATTGCTTCCTGGGTGACCCTTACAGCCACTGGCCACCTATCTTTATTTCTTTGAACTATCATTGGCCTGACTGGCCAGCGTCTTCGTCCATCGGCCTATTAGGCCTGATGCTTTTTTCTTTCTCATTGATACTACTTGTTTGGAGTAGCAGATGCTTGTTTTTGGCGAATTTCATCAGCGTAGGCCTGCCCTCTTTGTCCGATCTGTCAAAGGTAATTGGTGTGATGTCTCCGTGGTAATAACAGGCGTCTACCAAATTGACTTCAGCGCTGAAAGGGTTACTGTCTGCCTTAACCATTTCCACATTGTCACCATTCTAGAACAATAAGAACTGGTAAAGAGAAGACGGCACACATATGTTTGCATGAATCCAGTCTCTGCCGAGAAGCAACTTGTAACTCGCGTTGGTGTTGATTACAAAAAGCAGACACGCCTGTCTTGCCCCGAACCGTGATTTGTAGTGGGACTACTCCCAAAGTCCTTGCTACGTCCCTAATCACTGTAGTCACCACTAGATTTGTAGTGATGACGTCCTCTTCTTTTTTCCCCAGTCCTAACAATACTTTAAGGGGAATCACGTTTACTACTGCTCCATTATCCACCAGGACTCTGTTCAGTGGTTTACCATTGATGCAAGCCCGTATGTATAGTCGTTTAGTGTGATTTACAGTCAGCGGCTTGTCGAACGTTAGAGCCTTGCTCCCTTTGGTGTCTCGCGTTTCCTTTGAGAACTTCTCCACTGAACTTTGTTCTTCTTCTGCAGCTGACACCTTCCTTTCCTCTGCTGGCCTGTTTGTCATCTAGTTATCAAGATCGACCCAGCAGAAAATAGCTGGTAATAATACTGAAGCGGTTCCCAAGTAATACACAGGGACCTTACCAACATTGAAGTAGCCGCCTTCCTAGTCTTTGATATCACCATCCTCGGTTGCTTTTCTCCTAAACTTATTCCTTTGAATCTCTTTTTCACATTGCTCAACCATCTGCTCATTCATGCTGACTAACTCCTTCCCTCTGGTAAGTATCTCTTGTTTTTCCACCAAGTGAGCCATGGTCTGCGTCTGAAGTCTCGTCTCTAGTTATTCTTTTTCTCGAAACAGTCTCTTGGCCAGCTTCTTGCGCTGAAACCTTCTTTTCCTTGTCTTAGCATTTTTTTGTGCAGGAATAGGTATTTCCTTCTTTTCCTTCCTTCTGCTTTCCACCTGAATCCATTCTCCAGTTATGCTGGGTATCGGTGGCTTGACAAATTTAGGGTGGCTACCAGTACGGGCAGTTGGCTGGTCACCGGCTTTGTTGCTACTTCTGGTGACCCGTTTACCAAGCCTTTCTAGTGCATTGATTCTTCCTTTAGACGCAATGATGAGGTCGTCTCCTCTTTTCCACGTCTTCAACTTTTTAGGCTTCCACACCTGGTTCGTATGCTCTTCCCTCCTCTTTTGATTGAGCCAACTTCTCATGTCGATACTTGCTACATTTACTGATCCCCCTGGGAATGGGTTCTTGTCGATGAGCATTGCCTCCTCTGGAAACTTGAGAATCTTTCTATTGATGCAATCTTGAATGATGTTTCTGAAGGCCCAACACATATTGTTAGAATGAGTCCATGTGTTATGGTATTTGCAATAGTCATTAGCCTTCATCTCCTCTTTGTTGGGCAAAACATGTTCTTTCGGCAAATAGATAAAATCAATTTTCATGAGATAATCGAAAATTTCTGATGTCTTACTTACATCGAAAGTGCACTTATTCCCCCTCTTGTCACTATTTTATTGTACTTTAGGAGGCATCTTTACTAGGTGTGGGCATACTACGCTTCCAATATCGGATTGGCAGCTATAGCAACCTCTACTTCAGCATTGTGGACTTCCTTGAAATAGGTCCCCATGGCTTGCTTTTTGAGCTTATGGTCTTCTTTAAGTAGCTCCTCGTATTCTGTCACCTTCATAGCTAACTCGAAAAAGTCTCTAAAGTCCATCCCTTGGAACTTTTTCCTCAGCTCCAGGTCTAGCCCCTTTTGCGCCATCTTCATAAATTCGGTCTCTGAAATATTGATCCTGCACTTGTTTCTCATTCTCTTGAACCTGGCAATGATGTCATATGCTCTTTCTCCAGCGCGCTGAGTGAGCCTGGACAAGTCCGCAATACTGAATTCGGGCTTACTTCTGTAAAACTGGGCGTGGAAGACTCTTGTCATATCTGCCCAGCCGAACACAGAGTCCCTCGGTAGTGACACATACCAAGAGAAGGAAGCTCCAGTTAACGAATTCGGGAACAACTTCAAAAGCAGATACTTGTAGTTGTCATAACTAGAAAATTCTGAGCATTAAGTAGTGAACCTTGCTATGTGCTCGATGAAAGATTGTCCGTCTTCCCCAGAAAATAACGTGAAATTTAAGATTTTCTCACCCCTGGGAAAGGCTACTCTATCTATGAATTCAGGATAAGGTTTCCTAAACTCAGGTCGGACGATCTGGTTGAAGCCGGGGTCATACAATTCTTGGGCGATCTCACGAAGTGCATCCCTGGTAACAGGATCGATGATCTAAGCGTTCTGCCCATGTGTTGCTTGGCTTATGGTCACCGGCTACTAAATAGCCTGGTGACTTACACTTTTGGGGATTACCTGCATCTGGTTGGTCACCAGACTCCCATTGCCCCCTGAGCTCATTCCTTCTTCATAGAGTTGGGGCTACGTCGACGGTCCAGTATGGTTGTGGAACTGGACAGGGGTCCTGTGGTTAATGGACATCGGAGGCAAGGCAGCAATCGGTATCTCATCCCTTCTGTGCGGTGGCTGGTAGATGGTCACTGGCTATTTCTCTTTGTTGGGGCTGTCAATCCTGGTGGACTACCCCCCGAGCACCTTATCGGGAGAAGTTTCTCCTAACTTGGCCGCCTTGGCTGACGACCATTTAATCCCAGTTGGAGTGACCGTGAGCGCTACTAGCTGATTTTCTGCGGCCACTGGTAACCTGCAGGTTTGCGATTCAGCTTGGCGCAACGTCTTGCTTGACTCTCCTCCACCTATGCCTTTGTCTTTCTCTGGCATGGCAGATCCAGTGACCGCAGCCAACATCTCCTTTTGATTACTCCCTATGGTGCTCAAGAGAATGTCCGTCTTAGCCGCCGACTTCTCTATGGCCTCCAGAACCTTTATCAAAAGGGTCTCAATGTTGCTTGCTTGACTTAACTCAACAGGTTGAGGTTGGTCTTCCTGCGTTGCTGTTGCAATGCTTTTTATATCATCGTCTCCGTCGAGGGAAACGTCAGTACTCTTACTAGATCTTGTTCTCGTCATTGTGTGGGTCCCACTGGGTGTGCCAAAAATGTGTTTGGCCTTTATTTTGATTAAAGGACAACACGTAGCCCTTTGTTTCGATTTGCGAGTGTGCCAGGAGTTTAAAGTATTTCCAAACTAAAGAAATAAGGAAAAAGATTGTTGCGCCTTGTATACTGACTGAAAATCAAAACAACTGTGTATTGCTAGAAAAGGGACAAAAAATCTAACATAAAGAACTTTGCTTTATTGGTAAACAAATTGGCAAAACGCAATGACTAAGAAATTGAAAATTGCTGATGACAATTGAAAAGAAACGACTAGGCTAGGATAAATAAAAGATTGCCGACAATAATAAGCTAAAGAATTCAAAGATTTGCTAGGATGCCAGGCTTTTGATATGTGAGAGGTTAGAGCCCTTCTTTCTTCTTCAAAACTCCTATTTATAGCCAAAGACGTTGAGTGTCCCAGTCCAATTCAACTTGTAATCTTGATAAAATTTTATCTTTCTAGATAAAAATAAAGATTTGGATAAAACCCTATCTTATCTAATAGAGATAGAGTTTGGGCTGGTGACTATCATCTTATCCTTTTATCTCCTCTTTAAACTTGGACTCCTAGACCCCCCATTCAACTCCAACTCTAATACGTCCTTCTCTACTGGACACTGAAATCTGATGGGCCAAGGCCAATGTCTGGACTTCGAACCATGGGCTTTCCTTTGGGCTTCGGGTTTTCGGCCTAAAACAGTAAAAATGGGCCGAACCCATTTTTTGGTGTAAACATCCTCCAAATCAAGCCTTAGTCAAGAGGCATGAGCTTAGAGATTAAGTTTTGAAGAACCAAAAACTCATGTCTAACTATATAAGAGGTCTTGATAGCAATTAAAGAAGGATGTAAGATTTAAGAAATAGTCGAGTGGGATAACAAGCTTGTGGTGCAATATAAAGATGCTATCTTGAAGTTGAAATATCTATAAAGATTGAAATATGAAAAGGAACTTATTTGGAGGATATCTTTCATTTCAATAAACTAGAAGATCTATTTGTTATTGCTTATGAATTATGAGAACCAGATAAAGCTCATAGAGCTTTGGAAGTATTTAAAAATAAAAGGGTAGCAAAAACATGGGAAATGAAGGTGATAGCAATATTCTTTTTTTTCACACTCCCTGTGGTTAGAGGATAAAGAAAATTTTAACGAGCATGAAAGAATGATTTTCCTTTAAAAAAATAATACAGGAACTAATTAAGTTCCTTTTAGTGATTATTATTATTATTTATATAATAAAAGCATATTCTAGGATGTAATTTACAAAGGTGGTTGGATCTGATAGTAACGTCAGGTAAAGTTTTTATTAATGCTACAACATTTATAATTGAAATAACTATTTTATGTGTACACTCTATACCTCTAACGAACAATATTTTACCATATCTTATTTTATACTAGATATGTTTGAAATATACATCCTCCATGTTTTTAAATAGGTTTTCTAAGTTCATCATTACCCTTTAAAAACAAGTACATTTTATTGGTATTTGAATAAAAATATATAATATTTTTCTTATGTTATTTCAGCTAATAATATGATTTACATTTTAAATTTAAATTAAATATGAAACTTAAAATTTTAACTGAAATAATCAAGTAAAATAAAATTAGTTGATTTTGTTTTACAAATACTTTTTTTTTGTTGAAGAGTGTTTTACAAATACATTGTTTTATGTCCAAAATATATAAAAAAGATGTGGATAAAAAAAGAAAAGGATAAATTTCATTGAATTATTATAAATGAGAAAATTGTTATAAAAATTCAATTTATTAAAGATGAAATAGGAAAATCTTAATGGGCTCCTCTAGTTCAATCTAATGCTTTGTATTTTGTACTGTACCAGCTAAAAAATGATACTAAAAAATGTGTATCGGTATCGAATGCTAGTACCGGTTTATAACAGAGTGTTTCGCTTGATACTGGCCATTATCGGACGTATTCAAAATACTGGCCGAATATCAGCCGCTACCAGAAATTTTAAAAAATGCAAGGACTGATCTGCAAAAAGAACTTTAGAGAAATTTCAAATTTCCATATTAAGACACAAACTAGTTTTTCCTCCTTTCCTTTAATTCTTTCATTGTCTTGGATGTCTATTTGGATTTGTAAAATGTTTAACATGATAATGGGTTTCTAGATCCTATTAGGGATTGTTCTTGAATTGTTTTATGAATCTTATTTCTTGTTGAAGTCAATATATTGATGAATGTTTGTGAAAATTGATGTACATATGCTTGATAATAAATTGAGAGAGTGAGTCAAGGTATTAGTGTTAAGTTGTGCAATGAGAGTTGACAATTTAATAGACCCACAATTATGAAAATAATAATCAATCGAAGAGAGATATTATTTGTGAAAGTAATTATATATAGGATTGCTTTGGATCTAATTGAATAAGTTAGGAGTGGTTTTATGAATAGAGAGATTACAGCTCTATGATTATCGAATTCAATTACGGTTACTTGATTGATTAGATCTTGAGAGAGAGTAATCAAAATTTTAGTATATCTTGGATCAAACATAAATTGAATTAACAAGATTAGGGGGGAAAAAAATAAGGATACAATAGTTCCTAAGTATTTTAACTTTGATCAATCTCAATTTTAAAGGCAACTTAATTGTTTATTTGCTTATTTGTTTTGGTTTATTATTTTTAATTTCTGTTAATTCATTTTATTTCAAATCAAATTCTTAGTACCTTAGACAAAGTTCAATTAAAATTTTTTAGGTGTCTATAGTCCTCGTGGGAGCATGATCATGGCAGAGAGGATGCATCATGTAAAGTACGATTGTGATAGAGGCTTTTCCAGATGTAAGTTTTTTTTTAATGTTTTTAGGGTTCAGGGATACGTTTGGAACCAAAAGAATGGGGAAATCCTAGACACAACTTTAGAACCCTAATTCACTACAAAAGAACATGAAAACACAAAAAACAAGTAATAGCCACTACGTCAAATAAAATCAAGAGGAGACATCAAGAAGAGCTTCAGAGAAATTCCATATTTTTAGATCAAGACATAAACTTTCCAAATTTTTAGATCAAGACACAAACTAGTTTTTCCTTCTTTTATTTTAATTCTTTCATTGTCTTTGATGTTTATTTGGATTTCTAAGATGTTTAACATGATTATGGGTTTCTAGATCCCTATTAGAGATTATTCTTGAATTGTTTTATGAACCTTATTTTTTGTTGTAGTCAATACATTAATGAATGTTTGTGATAATTGTCATGCATATACTTGATAATAAATCAAGAGAGTTAGTTAAGTTATTAGTGTTAAGGTGTGCAACAAGAGTTGCCAATTTAAAAGACCCACAATTATTAGATTAACGATGAATCGAAGAATGATCTTAATTGTGAAATTAATTATCTACAGGATTGCTTTAGATTTAATTGAATAAGTTAGGAGTAGTTTTGTAAATCGAGAGATTACAACTATATGATTATCGAATTCAATTAGGGTTACTTGGTTAGATCTTGAGAGAGAGTAATCAAAATTTTTGGATATCTTGGATCAAACGTAAATTGAATCAACAAGATTAAGGGAAACAAAATAATGATCAAATAGTTCTTAAGTCTTCAACTTTGATAAATCTTAATTTCATTTGTAGTTCAATTATTTTATTGTTTACTTGTTTTGTTTTATTTTTTAATTTAGGTTATTTATTTTATTTCAAATCAATTCTTTGTACCTTAGACACAGTTAAATTCCAATTATTAATTGTCTATAGTCCTTGTGGTAACGATAACATTAGTACTATAAGATACAATTTAGTACTACAAGATATAATCTGTATCTTGTATAAAACTTGAGAGTCTTATTATTATATAAAACTTGCTCAACAGAAGCATCGACCATTTTCTCCAAAGGGCCTATAGATAGCCAGTTATCTTGCTTAAAGCTAGGCGATTTGCCATTTCTAATTAGATGAATGAAATTAGGTTTGAATCTTTCCTTCATCTTGAAAATAACTTTTTAAGCAGAAGAAGCATATTCACATTCAGGTTCCACACAATAATGTTCTTTATAAAGTTATTATGAATCCATTTACACCAAAGAGCCTTCTGATCATTTATGAAAAATGATTTGTAGTCAATTAACGGTGGTCATTTGTGATCAATTGTAGTCAATTGGAATAAAAATAATAAAATGATGTAATTGAATTTATGAATTAGAGAGTAGTTTAAGAAGTTTAATGTAAAGACTGAACAAATAACATGGGTAGTAGAAATTATTGATTTATAAAATAAGGAAAAATATGCCAAATAACTTATGGCAAGTTGTTTCCTTCTCTTCTACCTTCGCACCTCAACTTTTAGACGAGACAATATGATGGATTGATTTGTTAAATTAAAATAAAGTATTATTAATAGAGGGTGAGCCTTGGAAACAACTTCTTTGTAGAAATAATAAGGGAAGGTTAAGTACATTATGACCCTCCCCTGACTCCTGTAAAGTAGGGAGCCTTATGCACTGGGTATGTTGACTTTTATTATTAATTATATGAAGAATTAATTTAAGTTTAACTAATTTAATATCTAATTTAGATAATGCTTCTAATTAGAACTCTTATTAAGGTGACCCAAGATTACGTGGAAAGCTTATGAAGAGCTATAGAACTTTTTTAGTTTGAGTTTTTTTGAGAAAAACTTAAAGAATACATTAGAAAACTTGACTGTATCTGATAGTGTGTTTGTTAAATAAACAATTCAATAAAGGACATGAATTAGGACAATGGTGTGTACTAGATTGTGTTATTCATATTTTTATAAAAAATTCAAGCTATAGATATTTTAAAGAAAATTTTAAACTTTATGTAGCATCTTAATTGGAGTTTAGATGAGAAAGTTATGCCTAATTTAAAAAGTATTGTCTAAATAAGATATTAGACAAGTTAAACTTAATTTAGTTTTGCATATAATTAGTAATATTTTGATTTGATATAAAATATATTTAAAATTAATAAATATAAATCATGGTGGGTGGATTTGTTAAATTAAACTAAAATATTATTAATTATATATAAAATTAAATTAAGACTAGTAAATCTAATATCAAATTTAGACAATGCTTTTAAATTGGGCATAATGTTCTTACATGAATTGTAATTAAGTTGATTTAAGTTCTATAGAAATATTACCAAGATCTAAATCTTTTTTTTTTTCTTTTGGAGAAGAGGTAAAGAGCATGATCAAAAAAGCGATTGTATCTTAGAGTACATTCGTTAAATAAACATGTTTATGCCGGGGCTTGTCCTGGATGGTTTTCTTTACTTATTTCTCAAAATATTTAAGACATAAAAGGTTTAGAGCACTTCCTAAACTTTTCTTAGCATCTTGAATCATCTCAATCAAATTTTAGATGAGAAAGTTACGCCTAATTTAAGAAGCATTATCTAAATTGGATATTAAACAATTTAGTTTTGTATATAATTAATAAAATTTTTATTTGATATAAAATAATTATTTAAAA
>JAOQML010000196.1:28486154-28522898 GCA_027568935.1 Erythroxylum urbanii | reverse complement strand
GTAAAGCTTCTAGATGCAGGTATTATCTATCCCATTTCTGATTCTGGTTGGGTTAGTCCTGTACATGTGGTGCCAAACAAACACTTGGGTACAATATCCGGTTCTTACCAATTTATAGTACTTATCGACAGGGTGTGCTTGCCTCTAATTGGTCTAGATAGAATTTAATTTATATTGTTCTGTTTAGACCGCAACAGTTAGTGTAAATAGAACTTGTATGTGGAGTAATTTGAGATTGATAGATTGGTTATAAAATTGTGTGTATGTATCGTGGATGAGGAATAAAGATTGATGATGTCTTGTTTAAGTATTTGATTTGTTAATAATTGATAAGTTGATGTTGAGATGATTTTTGAGACAGAAAGTTCATTATGATAAATGTGTATACGATGTGTTTTATTTTTGGTGTATATGAGCATGCATAGATTTTGAATTGTGTATAGATGATCTTGAACTATAATTGGGGTATTATTGAAGAAGAAATGAGGTGGATATAAGTTAGAAGTTGTAGATTAAGCAAAAGAGATGAATTAGGAAGAGATTGATGAGGAAGTGTGATGGAAATGTGTTAGTTGTACTGGTTCTACTAAACATGCGTCGGTATTTTGGACATATCTTGATCTAAAGATATCCAAATAGGATGATTGTTAATTTATATTAAAATAGACACGAATAGCTACAATTTTCATGAGCAATTGAGTTTGAATTCTATCTCTAAGAGTGTTGAAAATTATCTTAAATTTGAGTTTCAGATTTTATCTCTGTTTCTGAACAGTGTGGAGTAAATTGTGTATAACTTTTAGAATATTGAGCCAAATTGTATGACCTTAGTTTCTTTAGAATTTAAAGACATATATGAACAATTGTTTAGAAGATGACTTTTTCAAAACGCCTCATTTTCTAGGTGTAAATTAGATGTGAAGTTCGGAAAAGAAAAAACAAAGGGGAAGGAGGCACTTCGGCTAGATGCAGGCCGCGATCGCGACTCTGCCGAAGTCGTTACGGTCGTGACTCGCAACTCTGTCGAAGTCATCATGATCATGACGCGTTGTGATCACGAGTCGCGACGTCGCGATGGCGTCTCCGAAGGTGATACGCAGGAGATGCCTCCCGAACATATGCTGATTTTTTGATGATATCTTGAATTGTAGATGTCCAAATGAGGTGATTCTTGATTCAAATTAAACTAGAGACATAATTCTACAACTTTATTGAAGAATTCTAAATTTAAATTCTGTCTCTAAGACTTTCAAATTTTTGGTGCAAAATTGAGTTTGGATTGATGTTATAGTACTACTCGAGACAGAAATTATGTTTTGATGTTTTCATAAAAACTAAATAGAAATAGGCTGAATCAGACAAAGGTGTCTTCACAAAAGTTTTAGTTCATTCTCTTATATTTCAATTGGTAATAATTTTGTAATTTTTAGATATCTGAGTTGAACGTTATGAGTTGTACAATTTGAAGGTATGATCATGAACTGGCCAAAAGTTTAATTACACACAGTTTATGGTATTTTGAGGATAACTCATAGGATACTGAACCACATTGAATGATCTTCATGTCATTAGAAACTTAAGAGATAGAATAAAATTTTTCTAGAAGAAAGTATCCTCAAATGACTTCATGTTCTGGGTGAAAAAGAACTTGGAAAGTTGACCCGAATGTGTGTCTTAGGAAAAATCTGAATTGAAGAAATGAGTTATGAATTTTGATTTTTATGGTTTTATTGAGGTATAAACCATAAGTATAAATGATACTTGTGTGAGTTTGGAATTATGTATGATTATATGAGGAGAATAATGGAAAGATACCCAGGATTGTCATGAACATGCATTGTACATATTTCATATACATACATGTGCATAAATAAATACGTATAATTGTGCTAAAGTGTGATGTGTGTATATTGTTTGTTATAGAAGAGCAATTGGAATGTCAACATCCCATCGTTGTCGAAACTTCAAGGCAATAGCTTCAGAATCAATCAGTGAGTAACCTAGATGGTCTCACTTGATTATTTGTTCACTTAATTTCTGATTTGAATTATTTATGAATGTGATTTGATTGTTGAATTCTGGACATGAAGATCCGATGATTCTGATATGATGATTGTGATATTGAAGTGCTTCTTGTATGTGAATATGATGGAATATATGTTACTCAACAATGATGTTGAATGTCGGACCTTGGGTCTGAAGTGATTTGAGTGTGAATGTGCAAGCATGTGTCCGATTGAACATATGATATGTGAATGTGCAAGCATGTGTCCGATTGAACATATGGTATGTGAATCATGTCAATATTAGAATGCATGAAAGATAAAGAAAGTTGTGACCATAGTCACCAGGATAAAGAGCTTAAAGCTCAGACTGTGATCAGAACCTCGGGCTCAGTTGTAAATGTACCCAATATCCACTAAGGGATATGGGACATTATTTGATACAGCTCAGTATCCACTAAGAGATATGGGCTAGTAAAAGAGGCACTCGGTCATAACGACAATAATAAATGAATGTGAGTTTTACGTGCATTGCATTTATATTTGATGTGTGTATTTTACATGAATGAAATGATCATTATAATTGTTCTGAAAGTGAAAAGTGATGTTTTATGAATATGTGAAAAATATGTTACGTGTATTGATGTGATGTATGAATTGAGTGAACCATTGATAATGGTTACCTCATTTGAGTTCGTAAAACTCACCCAAAATTGGACGTTGACATTTCAGGGTACGGAGAGGATTCTAGCTACTGAGAGACCGTACAAGAAGCTTAATTCTTGTACTTTTGTGAAGAAGATATGGCTCAAAGGTTGGTCAACTGGATTGAAAGATTTAGTTAGATCTTTTGTATTTCCTCTTTCATATAGTGTATTTTGTATTAGCTTTTGATGATGTACATGTACAGATTTTTGGAAAGTTACAATGTATGTACTTTCGATATTTATACAATGTATGTACTTTCAGTATTTATGAAATGAAAAGAGGAAATTGTTTTAAAAATTTTTTTGGTGACTTTCTTGTATGATAGTAGATGCCATGATTCAGTACTATAAATTACCATGTGATAAAGTGAAAGTGAGGCTATAACACGCCGTTGTTATAGTGTATGTACTGGAATGTCATCTAGGTGTTCTGGTATGTACCTTATAGCAGTGACGGTGTTACAGTTAGGTGGTATTAGAGCATGGTTTGGCGTCCATAGGGACATATAGGAATGTTAAGCATGAAATATCGTGAGAAATGCAGATAATGATTGAAGTTCTTGTTTATTATAGGTCGTCTAATAATTGCATTAATGCCCTTTTCAATGACAAAATATTAATAAAACAAGGGATAATAAAACTCCTTGAATCTTTGGTTGATACAAGTAATTTGCTTGCGAGAAGTGGGAACCTTTTGTATTTAAGGTGGCTGCTAATGTTTCATTAGTAGTTTCCCTATATGGTTTTTTTATTAGTTCTTCCTCAACCACCTTTGTCAATTATTCTTCTTCTTTCTAGACAAAGATTTCTAATTTGTCTTCTTCTTTAAGTATATCTTGCCATTTCTCTACTTCTACTTCTTGGACATAAGCTTCCTCTTCTTCTTCTTCCTCTACTACTGCTGTGATTGCTCCTAAAACAACTGTAACACCTTAATACCCCCTAGGAGGATATATGGATACCATACAAAACAAACCTAAAACAAACCAAGACATTCCAACAATCCCAAAAAATAAGGCAAACATATATCACATTTCATATGTCGTTGAGTTATAAACATGACACATTATACACATTGTATTTATCAAATCCATGCATTAAAATTAAACCAATCCTATATTATGGTTATTAAAATCCATTTACACAAACTATAAAAAAATGTCTCATAATATTGAATACAACTCAAAGCTTAAGCATAAAATCTCCCAAAACATAATATGTCCTTCTTTGGTCACTACGGTTGTCCCAGCGTTAACCCTTTTTATTAAGACCTACATGGAAGAAAAACTACCGTGCTAAGCATATAGATTAGTGTAAAAATAAAAAAGTAAGAAACAAGATGGCGACTGCTTTTTACAGTTGTCTAACATTTACATGTAAATGAATCATGACATATCATATAACAATCTTTGATTACTCAAATCAAAGAGTAATCTAACTATCAATTGCATCAGAAAAAACAAATATCAAAACACATACAGAATTTTCTACCAATATTTTTAGAAATGGGTAATGGGAACATAACAAAATATACCTATGATTGGTATCTATAGAAATAGAAGAGACTTAAGTCTCTAAAATAGAAGACACCGTAGTGTCTAAGAACAGAAACACCTACAGACCCTTCTAGGCATGCCTATTTATCCACAACTAGGACTTGACAGGTTAAAGCAAATCATATCATTTTTTAGAGCCACATGCAAGATAAATAATGCATAACATATGAAGTTATTCCTTACGCTCAAATTGAAAGTGTTCATTCACACCCCTTGAACTTAATATGCCTTTTGAATATAAGTCTTTACATTAATGCATCATTGAAAGCATTTAAGTAATTACGTATTATAAGCATGAGTCTCATATGACCCTGATAACTAGATTTACTAAGCTGCAGTGATATTCGAAAGAGTTTTAGACGAGATTCAGTAGCATTTGGGTAAGGAAAAATTCATGTTTGGGCTAAAAAATGGGGGTGATGCACGACTGTATCCAATTTCCAACTTTTCTCAAGACAGGTTTTTGGGTCAGTTTTTTATGTCCATTTTAACATAGAAACTAAGGTTTTTAGGTAATTTTTCTTTTAAACATTCCTATATGTCTTAAGTTTCTAATAACATAAAGTTAATGCAATTTGGTTTATTTTTCCGAGAGTTATACCTAAAATACTACAGACTGTTCTCAAACAGGTACAACAAGCAAAACTTAACTGCAAAACAAATTTCAAAACCTTAGAGACAGAATTCAAATTTGCTTCCTTCATGAAAGGTGTAAAAATATGTTTCTAGTTTAATCTCCAATTAAAATTATCCCATTTTGATATCTAAAAGTCAAGATATGGCTAAAATATCGATGTTTCTTCAGTGGAACCACTCCAATTAACTCACTTCTATCTTATTATGCAAAAGTAACACGAAAGGCATATGTAAATAAACCAACAACATCCCATTTTCATCAAAGATACTTCTCTTAACAAAACCCCTCATGTTACACTAAAAAAAAACCTAGCAAGATATCAAAATTTCCATACCTTTGAAAGGAATGTTTCAAAACCCTTACTCTTCACTCCAATTGTTTTCCTTTTCTGGTCTTCTTCTCTTATACACATAACATTCCCATTCACTACTCATTTCCAACAATCATAGATGCATAATAGAATCTTAGCTGAAGAGAAGATGAGAAAGGAGCTAAATTTCACACCAAAAAATGCTATTAACGTACCTTAGCTTCAAAAGCATAAAAGGATTTAAGAAGATGGTGGACGGAGAGACAAAAGCTCATTCTTCTGCAGAATTTTGTGTTTGTCAACCCTCCACTTCTTCATCTGCATGTTTTTAGGCAAAGGTACAAATGGGTGACATGTCATTTGCCACATGGTTAAGTGTTATGGTGTTGGACATATGACAAATGGTTCCGTCCTATTAGTTTCTACTTTTCACCTTTCATTAATAAAAAAAATGACCATACCTTTGTCTTATTCTATGAAATTGCATTCCATCTGAATACATTTAGCAATTTAGTCCATGATTAATGTATCTTTATGCATGTATAACACAATTAACACAAATTACTGAAATACCCCTCAAACTAAACATTCTCTTTCTTAATCATTAACACCCATTATCTATACTTTGATGGACAAGAAACATTCCTACTAGTGTATAGTTTGGGGCTCATAACAATAGTTACCTCTTTGCCTTCTTGAGATGCAACTTCATTCATGAAATTGATCTTCATCTTTTCTTCACTCAAAGACGTTAGTAAGCTCAGATAGTATGAGGTATTATGCTTAATATATTCAGGTGAAGTTATTTTCTCTTTGAATTCATATCAGCTAGCTTTACTCTTAGCATGGTATTTCATTATTTTATTTGTAATACTTTCCTTTACTGCTCATATTGTACATATTAATCCAATTAACTACATTAATGCCCTTTCTAATGACAAAATGTTAATAAATTATTGAATGCTCCATCCTTCCATTGTGAGTTGTGGCTATAGCGATAAATTGTAAATCCTATCAATAAGTCACAAGCTTAAAGTCAAAGTATAGAAGTTCAAAAGATAATTAAATGAGTAAGTCAAGAATAAAATAAAATACAAGAAAAATAAAATAAAAGCAAGATAAAATAAATACAAAAATAATGATTAGATTAATAGAGTCTATGTTTTCCTAATATTATTGTCTTCAGCAATGGTGCCAAAAACTTTATTGAGCCTAAGGTTAAGATCAATATTAATTTTACCGTAAGAGCATAACATAGTTTTAGCTAGCACAGGCAACTAGTAATTACCTTTTTTCTATTATCTAGTCTAAGAATTAGATTTTTGGTTTTTAATTAAAAATAAAGCTAAAAAAACTAAATTAAGGTTAAACAATTCTGAACTCATGACAAGTAAAATACAAAGAAAAATCAATATCAAATAATACTGTCTAGGTAATGAATCCCCCTAAATATCCTTGAATTATTAACCGTTTATCATCCAATCATATTTTTTATTACTAGACCATGGACATTCCTATCTTATGTTAAAACTCTCTCATTTTTATTACCAATTGATCTATCAATTGATTAACATAAATCTTTTTAGTTAAAACCCTTAGGATTGTATTATCGATTTAAGAATTTCATTATTAGGTTTAACCCTAATCCAAAGGATTTATGTCGGCCTATCTCTAGGTTTGCATGCAACCCTTTCCAATTATGGTAGATTCATTCATACAAAAGGATTTCTCAATCTCAATTATATGAAATGAAATCATGCACTAACATTTCGGATATATTAGAACAAGAGTAAAATATATAATTGAATCATAATAAAACAATCAATATAATTGCTTTGAATAAAAGATTAAAAATTATTATTATTATTATCCCAAACGAGGCTTCATCTCACCTAGACACTAAAAACGTTTAGTTATTAATCATAGAAAATGAAATCAAAGATAAACATGAAGAAAAACTAATAGTAAACAAAGAAATCATAATTCTAAATCTCCTTTTCCCTTCTGTTGAGTCCTCTTGCAATTTTAGACTTGACGTAGCTATCTACTGGATCTTTTGAAGTATTATTCACAATTTTCTTATCCCTTGATCAAAATCATTGCCTTTCTAGGTTTCTTACATCTCAAAACTTTTGCAAAACTCAGCTCCCTTTGTTGCCTCCATTCACATCCTTTCATAGTAAAAATTAGGGTTCCTGGGACATACACGATCACTTACACAACTGTGTAGGTGACCTTGTAGCTTCAAAAATAACTAAAATTATGTCTTTACACATTTACAAAGGCTTACAAGGGCACACATATGGCTATATAAATCCAAGTTACTTTAAATCTTCGTTTTATGCCACAATTTTATTCAAATTCTTCTCCTTTTTTTCCATGAAGACAATGATCACCTATAAACGTACTTTGAACAAATTAAGTACCAAATTTGCAAAAAATATAAAATATCAGAAAAACATGAAATATTGGTGTGTAGCCATATTCAGATACGCATCTGTCAGTAATCCTATATCCTTTTAAGATAATAAATTTTAAATTAGGTATAACTTTCTCATCTGAAACTCCAATTAAGATGATTTAAGATTGTATGAAAAACTTTGATAGAGCTATAAAACCTTTAATTTTTGAGATTTTTTAGGCAATATGAATGATATGGTTAAAAAAACATGTTTATATCTTAGAGTGCGCATTAAATAAGTAGTTTTGTGAAGGACACACTGTGGGACACCAATATGCCTAGAACATGTTTGTCACTTTTTTTTTAAAAAAATTCAAGATAAAAAAGCTTTAAACCTCTTCCTAATTTTTTTATAGCTCCTTAAATTTTCTCAATTAGAGTTTAGAAGAAAAAGTTAAGCCTAATTTAAGAAGCATATCTAAATCAGATAGCGAACAAGTTAGACATAAATTAGTTTTGTATATAATTAATATAAAATAATAGTTTAAAATTAATAAATTTAAATCATGATAGACAACAATTATTAAACTAGGCATAACTTTCTTATCTAAACTTCAATTAAGATGATTTATGATTCTATTGAAAGTTTAAAAAGATTTTAAAAATTTTTTATTTTGTGTTTTTTTTATGAAGATGTGATTGACACAGTTAGAAATATGGTTGTCTTAATGTGTTCATTAAATAAACAAGTCTATAAAGGATACACCCTAAAATATCAGTGTGTCCTAGCCTGTGTTGTTCATTTAAAAAAAATTTAAGGCACAAATATTTCTAAGCTTTTCGTAACATCTTAAATCATATCAATTAGAGTTTGGAAGAGAAAGTTGTGTATAATTCAAAAAGCATTGTCTATATGTGATATTGGACAAGTTAGACTTAATTTATTTTTGTATATAATTAATAATATTTTTATTTGGTATAAAACATTCATTCAAATTTGACAAATTTAAGTTATAGTCGAATGATTTATTAAATTAAAAAATATTATTAATTACATCCAATTTAGGTAATGATTCTTAAATTGGGTATAAATTTTTTCTTCCAAACTGATTAAAATGATTCAGGATTCTATAAAAATTTAGTTTCATATATTATTGAACCAAGGAAGGCTACAATTGATGTTTTGATGATAAAAAATATAATTATTACTAATATGTTTATTATTTTGATGAGGAGTAATATTAGAACAAAAATGAAGACAGAAATTCAAAAAGATAATGTATTAAGTTGACAAAGAGAAGTTGAAGTTTGTAATTGATGAAATGAAGATCAAAACAAGAAAAAAAATAAGATCAAGGCTCATTAAGGTGATTTCACACATTATATTATTTGTAAGTTTACTTTGTTAATTTGATGATCCAAAAGGCTCACTTTGCATAATCATTTCATCTTACTTTACTGCATGAGTATTTACATTCATCAAGAGGCATTGAAGCTTTTGATTTTAATATAAAAGCCTTTTGATCTTTCAAACAATCTTTGGAAAACATTTTAGGAACTGTTTTAATCATATTTGGATTAAACAAATTGGTTTTGACCATTTGAATTTGTTAAAATCATGTTTTTGGGGTGATTAGTCAACCTATGTCAGTTAGTGCTTAAATAATATAGGTTAAAGTTATTATATTCGATGTAACAAGAGTTTGTAGCAATATTGGTTGATGCATTGGTTGACCAATAAGCCATATTGGTTAACCAATGTTCCAACGACTAGTGAATCTAGTGCTATAAATGTATACTGGTGGACTAGTATGCTATACTAGTCAACTAGTGTATCCGATATAACTGTTGTAAGGATTAGTTCTTAGCTCCAAAAGCTATTTTAGGTCTTAAAATATTATTAGTAGATATTTTCTTATTATTTTTAGCATCAAGAAGGTTGTCGATATTGTATACACACATTTCAAAGAGTTTTTTTTAATCATTTGAGCATCAATGTGTCGTATTTGTGTCATTGAGCCATTTTAGAATTATTAAGTGAAAACGTAAGATATTTTTGAGTTGTAATACTTTGTTGGGGTATTAAATATTGTACTTCGGGTTGATATAAGTGGTATTGAGGTTGTTCTTCACCTTAGAAGAAGATTGTAAGAAACTGAAAAATATTATGCGAAGATTATTCTTTTCCTTAAAAGAAGAATTATAGTGGAATTCCATTAAGAGTCTTAGGAGTAGACATAGGCAAGGGTTGTTTTCCAAATCATTATAAATCAGTTCGCACTCTCTCTTCCCTATCCTCTTTAATTTATTGCTCAATTTTTTGATTAATTTATATTAAGTAATGTTTGATCCTTATTTATATTGATTGTTATTAAATGAGTACATTGGTTAAAAATTTTGTTGAATTTTATAAACATTCAATTCACCCTCCTTTTGGGTACTATTAGGGATTAACTAGATTTATTAGAGTGGGTCTATTAGTCTAGTATTTCTAGCTAAATCCTACAGTAAAGATCATAATCATGATTTAAAATTGGAAAAGCTCATGGATAAGATCACAGGAATGGAAGAGGCCTAGAAGAGGTTGGAAGGGGAGTTAGAGAAAGTAGCGAAGAACCATATCTCTTCACAACCTAGTGATTCAAATAGGCCAACTTTCAAAAGCATTAGTTATAAGAAGTATGGGGAGTCTGCATAGTAATACCGAAGAAAATCTAAGGGAGCAATTGAAGGCGATCAAACTTAGGAGTGGGAAGACGTAGAAGAACCAATGGAAAAACAAGATAAAACCCACCGTGTAGAGGACTAAGAAAAACATAAAAAGGATGCAAAAGAATAAATTGGATACATAATTTGTAAAGTTCATGGAGAAGCTGAGAATTTGCAAATAAACTTCTCTTTTATAGAAGCATTGGAACACATGCCCAAGTAGGCTAAGCTCCTTAAAGACATATTATCAAAGAAGAAGACTTGGGAAGATAGTCAAACAGTAGCACTGACAGAGAGTTGCAGTTCCATTATCACTAACCATAGGCCTTCCAAATTGAAGTACATAGGGAGCTTTATGATGGCTTGTGTAGTTGGGGATTTAGAACTTGCAAAATTTCTATATGATTTAGGCGCAAGTATTAACCTTTTGCCTTTGTTGTTTTTAAGACATTGGGGCTAGGTGATGTGAAGCCAACTTCGATGCATATTCAGTTAGCAGATCAATCAATCAGGAGACCATTTAATGTGGTCAAAGATTTCATCGTTAAGGTGGGAAAATTCATTATTCCTATGGATTTCATAGCATTAGATTTCGAAGAGGATAGGAATTATCTAATAATTCTTAGACAGTTATTTATGAACACTACGAGAGCACTAATTTACGTTCATGAAGGTAAACTGATTCTTTTAATTGGTTATGATCATTTTGAGTTCAACATGAACAATGTCTTGAAGAATTCGAAGGAAAGCAACTTGTGTATGAAAATAGATATAATGGATGAATGTATCAAAGAGTAAGAGAAGAGCTGTAACGAGGAAGTAATTTATGAGGAAGCTAAGACTGAGGAAGAAGGAGAGACCAAAGAGTTAGGTCCTCTAACACATTAAGACTACTATTGAGAACCGGAGCACCTATACCACCCTCTATTGAAAAAACACCTACTCTAGAGTTAAAACCTTTAATCACATACCTTAGGTATACTTTTCTAGGTGAGGGCCAAACTCTAACCATCATTATTTTAAACCAGCTATATAAGGAACAAGAGAGTAAGGTGGTAAAGATCATAAGGAAGCGGATGAAGACCATAGGATGGAAAATATCCAATATATGAGGTGTAAGTCCTAATTTGGTTATACATAGGATTAAGCCAAAAGAAGGAAGTAAAGTAGTAGGGGAACATAAATGAAGATTAAACCCACATATGAAAGAAGTGGTCAAGAAAGAAGTAGTTAATCTATTAGATGCAGGTATCATATACTCGATTCAGATAGTGAATAGGTCATCCTAGTATAATGCATACCAAAGAAAGGAGGAATGATGATAATGGAGTGAAAGTGGGGAGATGATTTCCATACAAACGATCACAAGTTGAAGAGTATGTATTGACTATCATAAGCTCAACAAAGTGACTAAAAAGGATCACTTTCCTCTTCCATTTATAGATTAAATGATAAAAAGGGTGGCTGGCCATGGATTCCACTATTTCTTGGACGGATATTCGGAACATAATCAATTTTTCATTTATCTGGAGGACCTAAAAAAGGCCACTTTCATATGTCCTTATGGGTCATTTTCTTATATATGAATGCCTTTTAGGTTATGCAATGCTTCAACAACATTTCAAAGGTGTATCATGTTTATCTTCACATATATGATACAGGACATAATGGAAATATTTATAGATGATTTTTTAGTCTTTAGAGATTGTTTTGAGTAATGCTTGACAAATTTTGGACAAAAGATGTAAAGAATCACACTTGGTTCTAAACTAGGAGAGTGTCACTTCAGGTATGCGAAGGAGTAGTATTGGGACACAGGATATCGTGTGTAGGAATTGAAGTGGATAGATCCAAAATGGAGGTTATTGAGAAGCCTTCACCATTAGTTAATTAAAGGCATGCGAGCATTTTTCGGACATATAAGATTCTACCATTGCTTTATTAAGGACTTCTCATTAATTGTTGGACCTTTCACCAATTTATTAGTCAACGATATGCCTTTCAATTTTGATGAATCTTGTTTATCTTTTTCAATAAATTAAAGGAGGCACTAATTTTAACACCGATCTTAACATTACTTGATTAGTTGTCACTCTTTGAAGTCCTATGCGATGTTAATGACCAAGTTGTGGATTGTGTACTAGGCCAATAGAAGGATAAAAGGCTACAAGTAATTTATTATGAAATCAAGACATTAACGGGGCCCTAACTAAATTACACCACTGCTAAAAAGGAGTTACTAGCAATAATATTTGCATATCACAAGTTTTTGTCATATCTTTTAGTATCTAAGATGACCATTTTTGCTGATCACACTGTGCTTAAGCATCTCTTTTCTAAGAAAAAAACAAAAGGAAGGCTTATCCGATAGGTGTTACTCTTACAAGAATTTGATATTGAGATCAGAGATAAGAAGGGAGCGGAGAATGTGGTAGTTGACCACTCCTCACGTCTTGAAAGAAGGGAAGTATAACAAAGTGAAGATATCCCTAATGAAACCTTGATGTTACTTAACTATCTTATGGTACCATAGTACATTGACATGGAAAAGTATGTTACAGATAGTATCCTCCCTTTAGATTTGTCTTACTAATAGAGAAAGAGATTCTTGTATGAGTATACTCATTTTTTCATGATATGACCCAATCCTCTGTAGGACGTGCTAATTGAGTCATTAGGAAGTATGTTTAGGAGGAATAAATGTTAGACATACTGATGCAGTGTCATGAAGCTACCTATATTGGGGATTATCGAATAAACAAGACGGTGACGCGAGTCTTAAAATGCGATTTTTATTGACCAAATATGTTTAAGGATGCTCGGGGTTTTGTCGCATAATGCAATAGATGCCAAAGAGTAGGATGCCTTTATCTAATATTTTAGAAGTAGAAGTGTTTGATGTGTGGGGATTAGACTTTATAAGACCATTCCTGTCCTCCATGTGGAACATTTATATTTTGGTTAGAGTGGATACTATGTCAAGATGGGCTTAAGCAGTGGCAACTCTAGCAAATGATGGAAAAGTGGTCCAAAATTTTATAAAGAGATAATTTAATAGGTCTGGAATGCCATTAGTCATAATAAGCGATGAAAGAGCACATTTTTGTAAGAAATCTTTCAATGCGTTTATGAGAAGATATGGAGTTTACCATTATGTTACCACTCTATACCACCCGTAACAAGTGGATAAGTGGAGGTGGTGAACTGAGAGCTTAAAAGAATATTGGAAAAGATGTTAAGTAGTTTAAGAAAGGATTAGGCATTGAAGTTGGATGATAACTTATGGGTCTTTCAAACCACCTTCCAAACTATAATCAGTGGGCCCCCATTAAGGCTTGTTTATGGTAAAGCTTATCACTAACCCATAGAGCTAGAGCATAGGTCATATTAAGCAATAAAAGCCTTAAATTTTGATTGGAAGCAAGCTGGTAAGATAAAGCTTTTATAATTGAATGAACTTGATGAGCTTCAACTGAATGCATATGAGAATGCCAAGCTGTATAAGGAAAAATTTAAGAATGACAAGAATCTTATATTAAGAAGAAAGTGGGAGATGCAATGTTACTTTATAATTCAAGATTGAATTTTTTTCCAATAAAGCTCAAGTTAAAGTTGAGTGGGCCTTTCAAAATGGCCCATATATTTGTGCATGGATCTTTGGAATTGGAAAGTCAAAATAAGAAAACCTTCAAGGTAAACAGATAAATATGTAAACCGTATCTTGGAGCAATCTTTTTGTAAGACAGGGAAGTGACTTCTTTCCTTTCATTTCATTAAAAAAATATTATAATGATGCACGGTCAAGTTAATGACCATAACTTAGCAATTTAGGTTGTTAGGTTTTTTTGTTGAATTCTAGTATTTATTTTCATTTGTTTGGATTGTTAATTTTCATATTTTTGAAGTTATTATAAGTTAGGGAACGAAGCCTACCTTTCTTTTCAACCTTAAAGATTTAAATACATCTTTTCTCTTCTTTTACATCTCATTTATCTCTTAAAACCTTGTAGTCACCTTCCAAGCTCTCAAACTCTCTCAAATCTCTTTTCATTCTTAGTTTTTTCACTACTTTCTTTCATCTTTCACCTAAATAAACATTCCCTTTACATAAATCTAGTGATTTTTGCACAAAAATCACCTATTTTGAGGGGCTATTTAAAGATTTATTTAAACTTTTCTCTCTCACATTTTTGGTTGTTCTTGTGTGTTTTTGTTGTGTTTCTTGGATGATTTCGTAGGATATATACTCATTCATGACACCAAGAATCAAGAAAGTTTCCAAACGCTCACAACTGAAGGGGAAAGATCAAATGTCAAGGGATGGTGCACGTGATAAAACTGTAGATTTTTTCGCGACTATATAGATCTATTCGAAGGAAGAAGGTATTTGATTCTAAACTCTTCACTCCATAATTGTTATTGTACCAAGATATTTTGATTTTGATATTTCAGAAAATTTAGGTTTGAAAGAAAAGATTAAAACTTTAAGTGAGAAAATTCGATGGGGAAAAGTTATTAATTTTTATTTTGTTGTGTATAAGGATTTAACCCTCAAATTTCACATGATAGGTAATTTTCCAAATTTTAAGTTAAAACCTCTTATCTTGCAAGTATACAGATTGGAAATCGTAGTATAGATAGGTATCGTCCCATAGGGATTAGTTAGTCACCAAAATGATCCAAATTTTATTTTGTTCAGGAAACTCAAATAATTAGATTTGAAAGATATAAAATACAAAAATTAAGAGTCATACATACACACTTTAGGGTTATCACAAAAGTAAGAACATAAATTTAGAAAATGGTAAATCGAAGTATCAATTTAACAACTTAGGATTGTCATTACCTAAGTATGTATTCTCTCACTTTAGCAATGCTCATTATGCTTAGTCCAAAATTTCCTAATGTCTTGGTTCTTTCACTCTCATTACTTAAACCAATTAAGCCCTATTTAATGAAGTACATGAATTATGTAAGGTCTCACTTCCCATTTTTCACTTAACCATTAAAAAGATATGAACAGTTTTTGGATAGCCACTTTTCCATTCAAGATCTCTGTCCAAATGGCAAGGTAATTTGATATATGGAGTATTCTTAGTGTAAGCCCACTCTCATGGCACTTACTAACATATTTATGAACTCCATATCTCTATGTGAGCTAAGTATGGACAGCCATATACCATAAACATCAAACACATCTATAACATTGAATAAAGTGGGGTACTATATAGTTTAGGCAATAACAACCCCAATAACTACTTAGGAATCCATCAAAATCTTATCCAAAATGTTCAAAACATATCCATACATCCTTTTCAATCAAAAAACACAACAAAGAAGCAAGAAAAGAGAAGAAGTAAGGTTTATATGTTGAAGACCAAAGTTGGAATTATATGGTGGCAGCTTTGTGTCTCATTGAAATCTTTTGATTCCACCTTGAATTCTCTTTGTTTTTCTCTCAAAAATGCATTCTTTTCTCTCCCTTCGATGTGTTGCACGACCTCCCCCTTTTCTAAGGTTTAAAATTGAGTTTTTATACCCCATTTAATGCTTGAAATGATGTAGGAAGGAGGAAGTTGCCAGTTGGAATTTTCTAGAAAACTTTATTTTCTGTCTTGAATTCAATCCATGATATCTTATTGATTTCTTATCCAAATTAGGCTGTTATTTCACCAATTTTAAGCTTAATTTCTCCTTTTTCTTTTGGATTAAAAAAAACATTCTATAAGAATTTTATCTTGTGAAAGCTTAACAATGGCGATGGGTCGGCTTAGGAAAATTCCAGCTTTCCTTTGGGTCACGTGACTTGCTTTCTCTTTGGTTCTTCTTTGGTTCTTTTATCCTTCAATCCCTCAAAACCTCCTTCAAACCTATTTATTAACAAAAAAATTAATCACTTAATCATGCCCAAAAAACATGCAATTCATACCAATATAATGTAAGAAAAAGACGTGCAACAATGTTATGAAAAATTCATGCAAAACCTAATCTTAAAGACTAATTCACACACATTCATGCATAATCACATACATTCATACATAATCGTGCAAGTATATGAAACTAAGAAAAAACATAAGCTAAACAAGTTATCAACAATCAATTTATCATAATTAACTAACATCTTATCCTAAGAAAAGTATGTACAAGTGCCACCTATAAACTCCCCCACACATAAACTTTTTCTTGTCCTCAAGCAAAATAAAACACAAAAATAATCTGAAGAACACAAATACATAAAGCATACACGCATACAACGTCAAAATTGATGGCTACTGACTCTGAACATTATGTAATCAACTTACTCATAAACAATAGTTATATCATAAGTTTAATGTATTGACTTATTCTATTATGCCCAAGTACTTTAATATAAACATACATATCGATCAAGATATAAACAACTCAATTTTAAACCTATGTCACTTATAGACATGCATTTACAATTTTCAATCATTTAAATGGTTAACTATCCAAGTTATCCTTTCATGAAAATTTTTAGCTAACTTATTAGATTAGTAGTGTTTTTATTACACACACATTTTTCTCATTTTTGTAATGTTGACTTAGTCTTTTGACGTGATGACAAACATTGGTGATGATTGCCCTCAGTTACTCAACTAGGCCACATTTTTTATTTATTAAGATGCCTTAGTTGGAATGTCATTCTACCCTTTTGATGTGAAGACAAACATTTGTGATGAATGCCCCTGGTTACTCAAATAGATTACAGCTCATAACCGGCTACTAGCTCTATTCTTAACCCTTTTTGGGTTAACGGAATAGTTATTAACACACACTCTTTTCTTTTCTTTTTTTACTTACTTCATTTCTTTTAGCTTATTATTTTCATGAAAGGGAAACTGAGATTGTTTACCGATTTAATGGCTTCTAATGATAACTACATGTGAATTAGTAAAATTAAGTGTAAAACCAAGTGCCTTATCCTAATCAACATACATGTTTATGTTAAAGCTACTTATAATCTAACTTCCTAAGTTAACACATATCACTAGTTAAATAAAATTGTTCAAAATTAAGCTAATTCATATAAAAATCCAACCACTAAACATCCACACAGTTACACAATTTCACACAAAAATTGAAAAAAATTGGCACATTAACATAAAAACATGAAAAATCATGCAAAACATGCAAAAAAATGGGGAGCTAAATAAGACATGCAATATTCAATGCAAATTGCATACCACTCCCCTACACTTAAATAATACATTGTCCTTAATGTGTGAAAGTGATACACATTAAACAACAGCCATACATAATATATACAAAAAATCATGAAAGAATAAATAAAGAGGCATGGGAAAGCTTTTTGGTATTAGTGTCGAGGATCGTGTTGGTGGTGGCTTGCATATTCCTCACAGCTCATTACTTCTTCTTTTTCTTTGTCAAAGAAAACAAAAACTATCATAAATAAAATATAAACACAAACATCCAAGAAACATAAAAAAATAACCCATGCTAGTTTTTAAGGTCACTGGCAAGACTTGATCACTCTCTGGTCATGGGCAGGGTCTGAGAAATATTCTTTCTCACTCAGTGGGCACTTGTCCTCCATAGTAGGGTTTGCAACGGTGGCCATTTACCCTAAAAGTTTCTCCGTGTCTGTTTTGTATCTTCACAACTCTAGATAGGAAGGCATTAATTACTGTGAAAGGTTTGTTTCAGCTAGATTTTAACTTTCTAAGAAATAACCAGAGTCTAGAGTTGAAGAGTAAAAACCATATCATCTGTATGGAACTCCTTTTTCCTGATGTGTGCAACATGCCACCTCTTTACCTTTTCCTTGTAGAACCTGACATTATTAAAAGCTTGCAGCCTTAATTCTTCCAACTCACTTAACTGTAATTTCTTCTTTTCTCCAGCTACCTTCTAATCCTAATTTATGGCCTTGATAGCCCAATAGGCCTTATGCTCAAGTTCCACAAGTAAACGACAAGCTTTCTTATAAATCAGCCTATAAGGCATTGTCCCAGTACTGGTCTTGAAAGTTGTCCTGTAAGCTCATACTACATCATCTAATTTCACTGCCCAATCCTTCCTAAAACTATTGACAATCTTTTGTAAGATTTTCTTTAATTCTCTATTCACAACCTCTACTCAACCGCTAGTCTAGGGGTGGTAAGGTGTAGCTATCATATGTTGTACTTCATATCTTTCCAATAATGCTTTCATAAGATTGTTGCAAAAGTGGGTACGTCTGTCATTGATAATCACACGTGGCATACCAACTATGTTGATGATCTTTTTCAAAAACCTCTACACCACTCTACTATCATTTGTTAGTGTCACCAACAACTCAACCCAATTCGATACATAATCAAAACCAAAATATATTTGTTTTTATAAGAGGACGGAAATGGTCCCATGAAATCCAGACCCCAAACATCAAAGACTTCAACCTCTAGCATTGAAGACATTGGCATCTCGTCCCTTTTCAATATGTTCCTAATTCCTTGGCACCTGCCACACTTATTCACCCAATATTGTACGTCCTTAAACAACGTTGGCCAATAAAATCTACTCTCCAACACCCTTGTAGTTGTTTTATTGGCTCTATAATGCCCTACATAAGAAAAATTATGATAGTGAGTTAAAATAACATTAATTTCGTTATCAGGAACAAATCTCCGAATTAGTCCATATGCACAAATTCTGTAAATAAGTGGATCTTCCTACATGTACTGCTTACAATCATGTTTAAACTTTTTCTGCTACTGGTAAGTTAAATGAGGGGGAAAGATACCACCTATAATGCAATTAACATTGTCAGCATACTAGGGATGGTCTGACTCTTGTACCAAGAGTAACATCTCATCAGGGAATTACTCATTGATTTCTTCTTGTAAGCTTGATTCACCTCCTTCTAATCTTAACAGGTGATCAACAATGAAATTTTCTGCTCCCTTTTTATCATTGATCACGATATCGAATTCCTGTCGAGCAGGATCCACCTAATCAACGGAGGTATGGCATCCTCTTTAGCAAAAAGGTACTTCAGGGCTACATGATCTGTATACACAATCACTTTTGAACTAAGTAAGAACGAAATTTATTGCAAACAAAAACTACAGTAATAGTTCTTTCTCCGTCGTGGTATAATTAATTTGAGAATTTGTCAAAGTCCTACTAGTGTAGTGAATAGTATGCAACTTCTTGTCCTTATGCTACCCTAAAAAATGCTGAATTGTGTAATCGCCAGCATCGCACATCACCTCGAATGGCAAGCTCCAATTTGGTTATTGTAACACTAGTGTTGATGTCAACTTCTTCTTCAACCTGTCAAAAGAAACTAAACAATCATTATCAAAAATGAAACGAACATCTTTAACTAATAAATGAGTAAGGCGTTTAGCAATTAAAGAAAAATCCTTCATGAATCAGTGATAGAAACCGGTGTGCTCTAAAAATGCTCGGACCCCTCAAACATTACTTGGTGGAGGAAGTTTATCAATGACTTCAGTTTTTGCCTTATCCACTTCAATGCATCTATAAGATATCATATGTCTCGAGATTGTTCCCTTCTGAACCATGAAGTGGCATTTTTCCAAATTTAATAGTAAATGGGCCTCCTAAAAACATTGGAGAACCTTATCCAAATTTGTTAGACACTGCTCAAAGGAATCTCTATACACTAAAAAGTCATCCATAAATACCTCCAAGAAATTCTCAATCATGTTAGTAAAAATGGCCATCATACATCGCTGAAATGTAGCTGGTGCTTTGCAAAGTCCAAATGACATCCGTCTATATGCAAAAGTACCATATGGACGGATAGTTGTGATTTGCATCATGTTTAAGGGTTTAATTTGTTGTGTATTAAGTGTTAAATTGAGTGTTTAGTGTATGTCTAGTCTAGAATTATGTTAGTTTATGTGTTTAAGTGTTTTTATGGGTTGGTATAAGTCTTTGAGCTTAAATGTTATGTTTTTAAGGTACTTTGATGTGTTTGTTAGTATTTCAGGGCCAACGGTGAAAAATGGAGAAGTTTTGGAGACCTTCAGGCCAAAACCATGTCCCACAATCATGGCACGATCGCGACAGAGAGATAGGAGCCACCATGCCCATGCCACGATCGTGACACTTTGGCAGTGATCATGATAGAGAGGTCTGATCCAGGCCATGATTGTGGCATTTGGGCCACGCTCATGATAGAAAGCGGTAGACATTTGCCACGATCACGGCAAGTAGTGCCACGATCATGACCTACATCAGACAGACACGTAAATAAGAGAAAAAAGTCAAGTTTTTAGGGATTTTTCGGCCGTTTTGACCTCAAAAAAACCCTAGAACTACCAAGGTATTTAAGGAACATAAAATATACAGAGAAGAGAGCCTTTGATCAACCACCACGACGAAACCCTAAAGGAAAGAACTTTGAGAGATTGAGAAAGATATGAAACAAGAGAGAAGAGGAGGACAACTCAGACTCGACATGCTTCCCAAAATAAGAAGCTTTTCAAAGTCGCAGCCCCCCCATCTTCCATTCGAGTTCTATTTCCTATGTATTTCAGTTTTATTTGATTATAGAATTGGGATACATGATTTGATGATAGAATTAAATTATGATTGATGTTCTATACTCACCTTTGGAATATTATTTTTGATTTAATGAAATATGATCATTTTATGTGTTTATTGAATCAATTGTGGTTTAATTCTACACTTCATATCTTGATAATAAACTGAGAAGGTGAATCGAGAAAAAACAATTAAATTAGGCTAATGAGAGTTAAGTAATTTAAAAGATTTAGAATTAAATCAGGTTGGTAAATCGTGTGTGGAGATATCATATATAGGTTTCCAATTATTTATTAGAGAACTTAAGAACTGATTAGGTTTTGGATAGGTTGTTAATTGAGAGGTTACAATTTCCCATAATCTGATTAGGGTTTATGCTTTAGGGTTCAATTATAACGTGAGAGAGAGTAATTGACCCTAGGATCATCTAAAACTATTAAGTTGATAAATCATAAGTGGTTAGGTTAGCATTAAAGATATATAATTTTCCCTTTCTCTCTTTCAATTAATTCACTAGGTTAAATTATAGGAGGTGCTATCATTGTTCAATAAATCAATTAATTTCTGTTATTTGTTATTCAATTTTAATTTGAGATTGTTAATCGTTGTTCGTGATTGTTTTCGTGGAGTGTTAATTATCAATTATTATTTTGTTATTTGATTTGGTTTATTTGATTCATTTAGTTCTTATTTTTAATTTATTGACTATTAAAGATCTATTTAATAGTCTCCGACCTTAGATTTCAGCATTAGATTAACCCTCCTTGTGGGATCAACATCTTAAGTATTACATGGACGACTTATGCGCTTGCGGTATTATCGAGGTTAAAAATATTAAAACTTATCATATAGAAAACTGCGATCAAGTTTTTGGCGTTGTTGCCAGGGAGGCGATTAGTTTAGTTCTTTAGTCTAAGACTTTTCTACTAGCTTTTATTTTTAAATTAGTTAAAAAAGAAAAGAAAACACATTAAGACTTTTTATAGTGAGAATGAGACATATGAAGGGTTGAATGCTAAGAAGAGATAAAAAGAATGATTATGGAGGATGTATATTATAGGGAGCAAGGGCTTGCAGAATTGAATGAGCCCCAAATTGGTTGGGGAAATCATCATCCTTATATGAACTCGTACACTTTGGGTTGGTAGAACCACCCAGAGTTCTATTGGTCCAACAATGTAAGTACTCACATAGGACATTAAGATCTATTTGAATTTCAATATGATGAATCCAGTTTATAGGATTCCAAGCTGGACAAAATCATGGATAAGCTCATGGATATAGAAGAGAACTAGAAGAGATTGGAAGAGAAGTTTGAGCAAGTCGCAGAAGATCACGCGTCTTCTATTCACAATTTAAAAGTTTGAATAGGCCAGCTCTCTAGGGAATTTTGTAAGCAAAGTGTGGAAAATTGTCTGCGCAGCATAAATGTAAATTTAATAGAGCCATATCAGACTATCACATTTAGGAATAGGGTAGAACTAGCAGAACCAGCAAAAAATCAAGCTAAACTTGACCTTAGAGAAGACCAAGAAATCAAAGAAGAGGATGAAAAAAATAACGCCAACCATCCCTATTATTCACTAGTTTTTGATATACCATATGTGAACATTGAAAAATCTTGGGAAGATGTTCAAGAAAAGAACCTTATCTTTTGGATTGATGATGATCAAATGACATTCAATATGAACAACGTAATTAAGAATCCAAAGGTTAGTAGCTCATTTAGGATAATTGATGTGCTCGAATCTTCTGAAGAACAAGAGGACAAAGAACAAATGACAACAAACATCAAGTTTGAAGAAAGCATGGAGGTCTCTGTTTAGGAAGCAGAAGAAGCAGAAAAAACGAAGGTGATTAAGGAATAAGGAGAGCAGTTCACCTTTGTACAAGACAAATTGTTGAATTCGATGGAAGATTTAAAGAGTTTTTTTATTCGTTGTTTTATTGACAGTTCATTTAAAAGAAGGACATTATTGAGCTTAATTGGTTTTCATAATGTTATCAACATTGTCTTTATCTTTATGTTGCAATTTGTAGCTTACTTATAGGCTACAAAATTGATATTGAACGAAAAGGGTGGAAGGAAGCCACTCATAATTGATCCTGCCTGAGTTTCTAAGGAAGAGCGTCAAGCTACTGACATTAAAAGAAGCGCTGCAAGGGAGGTGACCTACGAAAAATTAATTCCTTTGATTAATTTTGTTAGAACATTTGAATTCCATAGTTAGGATTATTTTTGTTTTTGAGTAAAACCAATGAGGAATAAGATTTCGGAATAACGTGCTTGATTAAGCAAGCAAGTTAAAGAGAGGTGAAGACGCCATGAAAGAATTAAGTAGTGAATTCGAAAAAGAATGTGAAAAGAGCGAAAGAAAGAAAATAAAGTTAGTGAAAAACTGCAGGCCATGATCGTGGTCTGCGACTGGGCAAGAAAGGGAGGACGTGTTTTTAAAGGAAAATTTTTACCATTTTACCCTCCAACCACCTTTATATTCATTTCTAACTTCACTTTTTCATTCACTTTCATTTTCACTTTATCTCTATAGACTTCAAACCTACAAACGCTCTCACATATCTCTAAAAATTTCAAACTTCCAAAATTCTTCTGAATTCTACCTAATTATAAAGAATTATGTCGTACATTAAACAATCAGTCAGACAGGAGCAATCGGGACGAAATCAAGTTGCAGGATGTGGGAGAAGTTCCTGATCTACATAAAGGAGGAAGGTATTCGTCTTCAGTCTTTAAATGCTAGACAAATTTTACTTCCCAAACATTTTGATTTTGAAATACTCGATCGGCTAGAATTGTATAAGAGGGTAGAAAAATTAGTTAAAAGAATCCAGTGGGCCCAATTTATACATTTCCAATTTTCTATCTATCAGGAGCTCATGTTGGAATGTTTCACTGCACTGACTTAATCCTAAGGAATTGTGGTTTAGGTTGAGAGGAAGAGCTTATAAATTGAATGTGGAAATCATGTGCGATATGTATGGATCCCCTGAATCCTCTATCATTGATCACCATGATGATTTTTATCTCTCTCGATATTAGAATGGACTTACTGGAATGGAGCAGTTTCAAGCCAAGAATTCTCATAATAACATAATAAGGTCCCATGAACACTTGTTATTACACAAATTCATATGTCAGTTGGTTTTTAACAAAATAGAAACCAACAAGTATTCCATAAAGGAACTCTTTATATTGTGGTGCATGGACCACATCATTCCAGTATGCACACCCACACATGTGCTAAATGCTATTGCTGCGATTCTGCAAAAGAGGAGCAATAATTTAGGTATAAGTACCTAATGTCTGCTATCGTTGAATATTATGGCATGGACCGAAGTGGGTTAATTGTCCACCTCGCTAACTTCCTAAACCATCACCACTTATGGCGGGCTGAAACCCTTCAGTCCCACAATATGGAACTTAGGGATATCAGTGAAAAGACACATGTCATAATTAGGGCCAATTAGGTGATCTCGAGTTCAGCCCCACTGCAGTAAGTAGACGAGGACTCCACCAGTGAAGATTCTGAGGAAGAGGAAGAACATGGCTGAAGGAAGTTCTGGATGCAATCTCTAAAACTAACAAGACACTTGTGGAGAACATTAGAATGATGAAGGAGATGGCTCGGACATAATGACATCGGAGCTAGGATATTCGTCAGATCCATACATATTTTGAGGCTCAGGGTGTTCAATTGCCACCTTTGACACCATCACCACCTCCATCTCTATGAGATTTGTGTCTAACCCATTTTTTCTTTTTCAAATTAGTCTTTAATTTTATTTTATATTTTTGTATTTAGTTTCTGTTTACCTTAATTTTATATTTTTTCTTGTCTTTTATGTGCTTATTTGTCCCGTTCTCACATTGAGGACAATGTGTTGTTTAAGTGTGGGGAAGGTTATGTTTTTTACTTTTTATGTGATTTTGCATATGGTATGATAGTGTTAGGTTACGTTTTTGTGAATTGTTTGAATATGTCAATGGCTTAGATGGATTGAAATTTATTTAATTTTGAACATACTCTATTAGGTTGTGAATAATCATTAGCTCGTAAAATTAATGAATTGGGGGTATTTGAATAAATATATAGCTTAATTAGGATTTAGTGTAAGTTTAGCACCCTCTAGATTGTTACATTCATTCATAATTTGAGGCCTTTCAACTTAAGTAGCTTTACTAGTATTTTTCATAAAAACGAGTAGCTAAAATAACAAGGTAGGCTATAAAAAAATGTTTGTTAAATAAATAACTATTCCACTAGCTTTCAGGTTATGATTAGAGCTAGTAGTCAGTTAAAAACGTGATATAGCTGAGTAACCGGATCGACATTCATCATTAATGTTTGCCTCTGAGTAAAAGATTAAGTCCCTGTTTAAATAAATAAATAAATAAATAGCATGTTTTTAATAAAACCTACCTGACTTGTAATAAGCTTGACTTTTCATGAAAATATACTTAGGAACAGTTACAGAGTCTGAAGGACCAAAGAATTATTAATCTGTGTGTGTAATTGAAAAGGGTAAACAAATTAACACTTGGATCTTAATTAATTTGTATAATTAGTTCAAAGCCCTTAGACATAGATTTTGCATGTTAATGATTTGATATAACTTGTATGATTATGTTTAAAATTAAATTTATTTCATGAAGTTGAAGTCATTGTCTCATTATTGCGTTGCATGTTGTGTTTTGTTGTTTTGTTTGCTTAAGGACAAGCAAATGTTTAAGTGTGGGGATGTTGATAGTTATGATTTGCATTATATTTTAGGGCTTAATTTGTTGTGTATTAAATGTTAAATTGAGTGTTTAGTGTATGTTTAGGTTAGAATTATGTTAATTTATGTGTTTAAGTGTTTTTATGGGTTAGTATAAGTCTTTGAGCTTAAATGTTATATTTTTGAGGTACCTTGATGTGTTTATTAGTGTTTCAAGGCCAATGGTGAAGATTGGAGAAGTTTTGGAGACTTTCGGGTTGAAATCACAGCCCACGATTATGGCATAATTGTGACAAAGAGATAGGAGCCACTAAGCCTTAAGCCACAATCGTGACATTTTGGCCACGATCGTGACACTTTGGCCATAATAGTGATAAAGAGGTCTGATCCAAGCCTTGATCGTGGCACTTTGGCCACTGTTGTGAAAGAAAAAGGTAGACGCTGGCCATGATTGTGGTAGGCAGGGCCATGATCGTGGCACTTCGGCCACTCCTGTGACAGAAAGAGGTAGACGCTGGCCACGATTATGGCAGGCAGGGCCACAATCGTGGCCTACGTCAGATAGACATGCAAATAAGAGAAAAAGTCAAGTTTTGAGGAATTTTTTGGACCGTTTTGATCACCAAAAAACCCTATAGCTGCCAAGGTATTTAAGGAACATAGAATATACAGAGAAGAGAGCTTTTAATCAGCCACCACGATGAAACCCTAAAGGAGAGAACTGTGAGAGATCGAGAAAGAGACGAAGGAAAAGAGAAGAGGAAGAAGACGCAGATTCGACGTGCTTCTTGGAATAAAAAGCTTTCCGAAGTTGTGGCCTTCTATTGTCCATTCATGTTCTATTTCCTACATATTTCTGTTTTATTTGATTATAGAATTGGGATATATAGTTTGATGGTATAATTGAATTGTGATTGATGTTCAATACTCACCTTTGGAATATTATTTTTGATTTAATTAAATCTGATTGTTTTATGTGTTTATCGAATAATTGTAACAAGAGTTAGGTAATTTAATAAATTTAGAATTAAATCAGGTTGGTAAATTGTGTGCAGAGAGATCACATATAGATTTTTAATTATTTATTAAAGAACTTAATAACTGATTAGGTTTTGGATAGGTTGTTAATTGAGAGATTACAACTTCCCATAATCTGATTATGGTTTATACTTTAGGTTTCTATTATAACTTGAGAGAGAGTAATTGACCTTAAGATCATCTAGAACTATTAATTTGATAAATCATAAGTGGTTAGGTTAGCATTAAAGATAAATAATTTTCCCTTTCTCTCTTTCGGTTAATTCACTAGCTTAAATTCTAGGGTGTGCTATCATTGTTCAACAAATCAACTAATTTATGTTATTTGTTATTCATTTTTAATTTGAAATTGTTAATCACTGGTCGTGATTGTTTACGTTAAGTTTTAATTATCAATTATTGTTTTGTTATTTGATTTGGTTTATTTGATTTATTTAGTTTTTGTGTTTAATTTTACTGACTGTTAAAGATCTATTTAATAGTCTCTGACCTTATATTTTAGGATTAGATTTACCCTCCTCGTGGGATCAACACCTTAGGTACTATGTGAATGACCTGTGCACTTATATTATTATCGAGGTTAAAAATATTAAACTTATCATATAGAAACTTGCGATTTTGGACATGTGAAAGTTGTCTTGGCTTGATCCTTTAGATAAATGAATAGCTGATTGTAGCCAGAATACCCATCCAAGAAGCAGTGGAATCTATGTCCTACAACTCTCTCAATCATATGGTCAACAAAAGGTAGTGGGAAGTGGTCCTTTTTTGTCACTGAGTTGAGCTTCCTGTAGTTAATACAAACTCTCCAACGCATGACCGTTCGTGTGGAAATCAACTCAGCCTTTTCATTTTCCACCACTGTTGTTCTGCCTTTCTTTGATAAACACTGAATTAGACTTACCCATTCATTATCTGAGATTGGGCATATAATTCCTGCATTCAATAACTTAATCACCTCCTATTTTACAACTTCCTGCATATTCAGATTCAAACGCCTTTGCCTTTCCCTCACTGGTTTACATCCATCCTCAAGATTTAATCTATGCATCATAACAACTAGACTTATCCCTCAATTGTCTGATATCTACCACCCCATCGCTTTCATCCTCCTCCTTATAACTTTTACTACCTTCCTGTCCTATTCATTACTCAACTGGTTTGAAATAATCATAGGTAATGTTTGATTTTCACCCAAACATGTATACCTCAGGTGTGAAGGTAAAGGTTTTAACTATAGGGTAGGTTGTCTCTCGTTGGAAGGTGATATGGGTAGCTTGATCCTTACCAAAGGTTCCTTTTCACTTTCTCTTCTTCCTCTCCATCCTTCTCTCTCTTTCTACTCTCATTTTCTTCATTCAATTCTAATTCCCTCTCACTCTTTGTTTTTATCATTCTACCAGTTATCTCCTTTACACACTTGTCCATCACATCCATTCGCATACAATAATCCAGTTCCTCCCTACTCTTTAAACTTCTATTCATGTTGAACTCAACATTTTCATCACCAATACCTAAAATCAGAACACCATTATTCACATTAATCAACACCCAACTAGTATTTATAAATGGGCGTCCCAAAATTAATGGACAATTTTTCTCCTTAGCAACATCAAGAATAACAAAGTCAACAGCAATCACAAACTTATCTATTTTACCAAAACATCTTCGACAACTTCAAATGGCTTCTTTATGTACTGATTAGCTAATTGAATTGACATTAAACTTGGCTTTATGTCATCCAAGTTTAGCGTCCTGAAAATAGACAATGGCATCAAATTGATACTAGCTCCCAAGTCACATAAACATTTAGAAAATTCAACACCATTAACAACATAAGGAATAGTAAAACTCCTTTGATCCTTTAGTTTCAATGGCATATTATTCGTGAACTATGATCTGTAACTGGCTGTCAATGCTATTGTTTGATTTGAATCCCAAGTTCGTTTACCAGAAAGTAATTCCTTTAATAACTTAACATACTTAGGCATGTGCTATAAAACTTTTGGCAAAGAAAAACTCATAAACAACTTCTTCAATTTTTCTAAAACTTTGTTGAATTAGGTTTTCACTGGATTTGACTCATTCTCCTAGGAAATGGTAATTTTGGAACATATGGGGGTTCCTCCTCCTCAGTGACTTTCTCCTTACCTTTTTCTTGACTTTTCTCTACCAAATCAGTAACTTCCTTCAAGATTGGCTCTGGTGACTCCTTTCCACTTCTCAACTAAATTGCCTTTAAATGTTCTTTTTGATAAGGTTTTGAAGTCCTGGGAAGGTTACCTGGGGATCTGGTTAATACTGCAATTGCCTACTGACCCTTCTACACCTCTAAGTTGTAAATTGATAATGCTTGATTTTAATCAATTGATCAGTCTTCACTTGATAACTTTTCAGTGCTTAATCACTCCGTGCCTGTGCCTCCTTGATATTATTCACCTTCGATCTAATTGTACCCATTACTTCCATTGAAAATTTGTTCTTGCAGCTTAGGCTTCCATTTTTGCCTCTATCTTGGATTCAATACCTCCAAACTTTCACTCTAAGAAAACATGTGAGTTAATTTCCTTTTCTTGAAATCCTAGGGGGTCTCCAATTAGTTCCTTTAGGGTTAGTTCAAGAAAATTTTGGATGGTTTTTCCATCCAACATTATAAGTACCAGAATATGGGTTATTACCTGACCTCTATTAGAACCCTAAATAATGAGCTTGTTTTGTGCCTTCAGTGCTCATCAAACATCATTTTAATGAATTATAGTTGTCCACTCCACAAATCTCACGATTTTGATGCATACGCTTCAAAGAAATAGATGAAAGTTAAAGATCACTTACTTATTTCCTTAATGATGCAATTTCTTAAATAAAGCAGCTGTTGAATTTGTTAATATAACCCTTTTTGTTCCTTCATTTGTGGTGGTTTACTCCTTTCATTGTACCAAAGGCAGTTGTTAGCAACCATATCTTCAATTAGGTCACATGCAACATTTATGGTCTTCTTCATCAATGAACCTCATACAGCTGCATCAATAGTGCTTCTGGTTGCTTAATTGACCCCATTATAAAATGATTGTAGCAAAGTTCCCTGGGTAGATTATGATGGGTGCAGCTCCTCTACAACTCGTTGAAACGCTCCCATACCTCGTATAATGATTCTCCCTCATATTGCTGGAAGTTAGTGATTTCTTTGATGATACTTAATGTCTTTATCAATGGGAAATATTTGGACAAAAGGGCTTGCACAAATTGGCCCTGTGTTCTGACTTGTTCTGGAGCAAGGGAGTTCATCCATGCTTTTAGTCGATCCTTTACTATGAAGGAAAACAATATCATCTTCAGTGCATCTTCCGACAGCCCGTTTTATTGAAAGTATCACAAATTTTTAAAAAATTGGCAATGTGAGCATTAGGATCCTCATGTGGCAAACCATAAAATTGAACATGGCTTTGCAAAATATTAAGTAAAACAAGCTTGATTTCGGAGTTGTTGGCATTCACTTGTGGTTTAGCAATTCCTTGCTTGTTCAGGTTAAACCCTGGTCGCATAAAATCCATCAAAGTTTTTTCTTCACCACCTTGTTTCCTCTATTCAGCCATTATCTGCTCAATTTGATCTTGTCTCCTTACCTTTCTCAATTCCTTTTCTACTTTGGTGATGTCAATTTCTCACAATTTCTTTGCAACTCCTGCATTCCTCGTGTGTATACACCTATTACACACTAGAAAAGAATATCAAAGTAAAAATGAAAAGAAAACCCAAATCAAAACAGTTCAAACCAAACTCAATGCTAGGAGCAATTCCCAACAACAGCACTAAAAAACTTGATAGGTAATTTTCCAAATTTTAAATTAAAACCTCTTATCCTGTAAGTATACAGATCAGAAATCGCAGTATAAATAGGTATTGTCCCACAAGGATTGGTTAGTGAGTGAAATGATCCAAATTTCATTTTGTTCAGGAAACTCAAATAATTAGATTTGAAAGATCCAAGATATAAAAATTAAGAGTCATACAAACACACTTTAGGGTTGTCACAAAAGTAAGAACACAAATTTAGAAAATGGTAAATCAAAGTATCAATTTAAAAACTTAGGATTGTCATTACCTAACTATATATTCTCTCACTTTAGCAATGTTCAACATGTTTAGTCCAAATTTTCCTATTGTCCTGGTTCTTTCACTCTAGTTTCTTGAACCAAATAAGCCCTGTTTAATAAAGTAAATGAATCATGTAAGGTCTCACTTCCCATTTTTCACTTAACCATTAAAAGGATATGAACAGATTGTTGGACAACCACTTTTCCATTCAAGATCTCTCTCCAAATGGCAAGGTAACTTGATATATGGAGTATTCTTGGTGTAAGCCCACTCTCATGGCACTTACTACCATATTTCTTAATTCCGTATCTCTATGTGAGCTAAGTATGGAAAGCCATATAACATAAGCATCAAACAACATCAAACACATCCATAACATTGAATAAAGTGAGGTACTACATGGTTTAGGCAATAACAACCCCGATAACTACTTATAAATCCATCAAAATCTCATCCAACATGTTCATAACATATCCATACATCATTCTCAATCAACAAAATACAGCAAAGAAGTAAGAAAGGAGAAGAATTAAGGCTTGTACGTTGAAGACCAAAGTCGTAATTTTATGGTGGCAGCTTTGTGTCTCCTTGAAATCCTTTGATTCCACCTTGAATTCTCTTGGTTTTTCTCTCAAAAATGCGTTCTTATCTCTCCCTTGGATGTCTTTGACGACCTACCCCTTTTTCTAGGGTTTAAAATTGAGTTTTTATACCCCATTTAATGCTTAAAATGACATAGGAAGGAGGAAGTTGCTAGTTGGAATTTTCCAGAAAACTTTATTTTCTGTTTTGACTTCAATCCATGATATCTTATTGATTTTTATCCAAATTGGGCCATTATTTCACCAATTTGAAGATGAATATTTCTCCTCTTTCTTTTCGGTCAAAAATAAAAAAACATCCAATAAGAATTGTATCTTGCGAAAGCTTAACATTGGTGATGGGACATGACTTACTTTCTCTTTGGTTCTTCTATCCTTCCATCCCTCAAAACAACCTTCAAATCTATTTATTAACAACAAAATTAATCACTTAATTATGCCCAAAACACATGCAATTTATACCAACATAATGTAAGAAAAAGACGTGCAACAATGCCATACAAAATTCATGCAAAACTTAATCTTAAAGACCTAATTCACACATACTGATGCATATTCACATACATTCATACATCATCATGCAATTATATGAAACTAAGACAAAACATAAGCTAAACAAGTTAACAACAATCAATTTATCATGATTAACTAACAAATTACCTTAAGAAAAGTATGTACAAATGTCACCTATCGTCACACTACTATACAATTGAGTTGCAGAAATTAGATAATTTTTTGTTTTAATTATGGGAACATCCTTATAATTTGGACTATCATACTATGGAAGAAATTAGTGGATTTCCTAGATTGAATATTATTGAAAAACATGATGACTTTCATGCTAAACAATATTGACAAATATTAACATGTTTGGATGACTTTGTTGTGAGAAATGCATATAATAATGTTATTCTTAGTCCAAAACATTTGTTATTACATAAATTTATGTGTCATACTGTATTTGAAAAATCTCAAAGTTGTTTAAGAAAAATCTCAAACATTTTCTTGAAAATAATTATTCACACTTTGGTGCGTGGACCATAAGGTCAAAGTTTGTACTTCAACACATATTTTTCATACAATAGTTACTTTTCTTATAAGAAAAGTACTTATCTTGGCATGGATTTTCTTATTACAGAACTTGCACAATATTATGGTGTATCTATTAAGGAACTAATTGTTGATTTTCCAAAGTTTCTTAACAATATATACTCATTTAAGATGAGCTGAGTTCTTGAAGGTCCATGACATGGCCCTTCGAGATATTGGTTCCAAATCTCATATGAAATATTAGACTAGACAGGCTAGCTCTAGTTCCACACTAGCATAACACTAAACTGAAGTCTCATCAAGTGAAGAAACTGAGGAAGATGATGAGGAAGGCTAGGAGAAAGTGTTTAATCCATTGTCAGAAAATAACAAAAGCAAAACGAAGCACCTGAACACGATGGAGGCACAAATGAAGGAGCTTATGTGCAATCAATGTCAATAGCAATGTGATACAAAGAAGATATTGAAGTATTTCACTATTTAAGGTGTCATTTGGTTTCTCACATTGAGGACAATATGTCATCTAAGTGTGGGGATGTTTATACATTGGCATGTCATTTATGTATGAACTTTTCATGTGCATTTTATATTGTTTGAAAATTTTCTTGCATGATGTGTGCTTTGTGTCAATGTGTTAATGGCGAGAATTTAATGGAATTAGTTTAGCTTTGAACATGGTCATTTAAATTGTAAAGGTATGGTAACTTGTGAATTTTTTGTTTTAAGTATCTTTGGGATGAATATGCATGATAATTAGGATATGACACTTATTCTTCACATTAGGAAATTTTTTGTATACATTTATAATTAAATTCAATTAAATTGGTTAGCATTGTTAGTACCCTTTTATGAGAATGACTAATTAAGAAGAAATAAGGTAAGCTAAAAATTAAACAAAAAATATATTAGATAAAATTCCTATTCCACTGGCCCTTTTTGATAGCAATTAGGTTACGAATAGAGCTGGTAGCTAGTTAAGACTATGATATAGCTGAGTAACTGGGGCATTCATGAAAAAATGTTTGCCTTTGCATCAAAAGGCTAGAATAATGCTCCAACCAAGCTAGTTAAAAAATGTGACCTAGTTGAGTAACCAGGGGATAGTCATGATAAAGTGTTTGCCTTCACGTCAAAATACTAGGTTAATGTTAAATAAAACCTTAGAAATGGTGATAAAATAAATAATCCTACTGGTCTTTAAAAAATAACAAGAAATTTTCATGAAAAGATACTTAGTGATAGTTGCCTTTTTTATTGACCAATAATCATAAATGCATACTTACAAATGCCATAGGTGTATGAATAGGGTTTTAATATTTTGGTTAATATGTATATTTAATTCAAAGTACTTAAACATGAAAGGAATAAATTAGTATGTTGTCACATTTTGAATGGTTAATGTTTACGATTAAATTGATTCTATAAGATTTGATGCCATTGTATCATTATTACGTGTTTTTGTGTTTTGTTTATGTTTGTGTTTTGTTTTCGTTTTTGCTTGCGGACAAGCAAAAGTTTAAGTGGGGGATGTTGCTAGGTGTAGAACTTAGTAAGTTTTTCTAGGTATTTTAATGTGTTTTCAAGTGTTTCCTTGACGATTGTCATGTGTATAAGCTTAGAATTATGTTATTGTAATTGTTTCTTTATGTTTTAAGTGTTTTTCTGGTTTAGAGCATGAATTTAATCTTAATTTTATGTTTCAAGAGGTGTTATATATGTTTGTGAGTGTCAGTAAATTGAAGAATAAAGAAAATGTAGGATGCATGAAGGATGTATGAAGGATGTCACGATCATCTACAAGGAGCATGATTGTGATAGCATTGTATGGACTGTATCATCTACAAGGAGCATGATTGTGATAGCATTGTATGGACTGTATGGCTCTCTATCACGATCGTGACATAGAATGTGATCATAACAGAAAAGGAAGAACAACATGAGGCATGACCATGCCTCCAACACACAATCGTGCTAGGAAGCTTTCAAGGTGCAATTTTTTTCAAGTTTTTAGTCGGTGCTATTTTTGGAAGTGAACAAAATGGAGAAATCCTAGACACAACCTTAGAACCTTAAAGCACCATATAAGCAAAACACTAAAAAGAGCAACACCCAACATATCAAAGTAGATCAAAAAGAGCTTCAAAAAATTACAACGTTTCAGATCAAGGCTTCAAATAATTTTTACTGTTTTATTTTTATTTTCTTCATATTCCTTGATGTGTAATTAAATTTCTATAATGTATAACATGTTTTTGGATTTCTAAATCCAGATTAGGAATTATTTTATGAACCTTATTTATTGTTGATTTCAATATATCTTTGAATGTTTGTGGTAATTATCATGCATATATTTGATAATAAATCGAGATTGAGAGAGAGTCAAATAATCAGTGTTAAGGTACGAGAGCTAGCAATTTAATAGACCCACAATTATCAGATTAATGATCAATTGAAGAGACATTTTAATTATGAAATTAATTGTCTATAGGATTGCTTCAGATCTAATTGAATAAGCTAGGAATAGTTTTGTGAATTGAGATAGTACAAATCTATAACTATCGAACTTGATTGTGTTACTTGATTAGTTCTTGAGAGAGAGTAATCAAAACCTTTGGAAATCTTGGATCAAAGGATATAATAGGTCCTATGTATTTAACTTTGATCGATCTCAACTTTATGGGCAGCTTAATTGTTTATTTATTTATTTTAATTCAGATCAAATTCTTAATACCTTAGAAAATTTTCAATTCAATTGATTAGGTGTCTATAGTCCTCGTAAGAATGATACCTTTGATACTACAAGATACAATCCATATACTTGTAGTATTGAGAGTTTTATTATTATATAAAACTTGCTTAACAAGAATATATGTATAAATTTAACAATGCAAATCTTTGACTTGCTTGCTATAACCTAAATTTTACGAAAAGGGACTAGTGAACAATACATGAAAAAGTATCAAAACATTCACTTAATTCATGCTAATGAGTAAATTTGTCCCCATTTTCTTCTTCTCAAACTTGGTTAATTTGAAGAAAAAAGAAACTAATAGTAAGATAAAGACAGATAAGAGAGGTGATACTCAAATATTGTTTTATTCTAAAGAGGTAGTTTGTTATCTTTGATGTAAAAATAAAAATGATAATGAAAAATCTAATTTATTTTCATAGACCTAGAAAAATCTCTAGAGAGCCACAATCGATAAGCCACTTGAACTCTTTTTAGTAATAGAAAGAACCGAATGATGGAACAGTAGCTAAAATAGAAAGTTGCTTAGAGAAATGAACAAAACAACACCAAAACAAATAGAGGGAACAAAGTTGCTGATGGAGGAGAGCAAAAGAACAATAGGAGAAATGATTTTTTATTTTGTTTTTGAAAACCAATTGTGATAACTTGCATTTAATTTGTAAATTAAACTTGTTATTTTTTTATTTTAAAAGAATAAGACAACATAATACAAATAAAACAAACATGTTTTAATAACATGTTTCTTTCAAAAACATGAAAAAAAGAGAGAGAGAGGAATGCTAGAAAGCACGAGAGGCCTCTTGGTAGTATTTCGCCGTTTAAGTTCGACAGTATAAATAAAAATAGGGATGGATAATGTTAGGGAACTTGGAAAAAAAGGTCGTATTGATATGATGATAAGATGAGACATTGAAAGGGACAATAATCACTAACAAGTTATCCACTAAAGCTGTGCAGTGCTAGGTTAACACGTTGATGTATTGATACACTAATATGGATCTTATTACTATATCAATCTTAGAAGTCAGCTCTTGGGATAAGGGCTGGTTAATATATGGGTGGTTGTGGCTCGGGAGATCCATTCTCCAAAGTCTAATCTTGTTTAGCTTGTAATGCTTTGCCATTAGGTGATATTAATAGTACTATTTCAATCTTTTAATTTTTTGAAAAACAAACAATTTATTTTTTCTTTATTTAAAAAATTATCTTTTGTTAGAAGAAGGTGAAGTAGGATGAACAAGAAGAACTTCTTAAAAAAGATTATTTATTAATATGATATCACTCTTTTATTTTTTACAAATAATATTACATATTTAACTTTTGTAAAAACTATTTCAATTTAAAATGTATACGTGATAGATGGACTTATAGTCACTCTCATATTATATTTTATTTGCAAAAAAATGTAATAACAATTGTAAATTATGATTGCAATATTAAAATTGCAATATAAAATCAAGATCAATTTATAAATTAATCTTAAATTAAATAAGATTATAATATTTTAAAAATAATTATTTTAAAAATAAAATATTGTGATACTACTCTTTTGTTATTTATTCATTATTTAATTATCCTCATAAAAACCATATATATTTAAAATTATTT
>JAOQML010000196.1:28447311-28463102 GCA_027568935.1 Erythroxylum urbanii | reverse complement strand
AAGAGAAGGCAAGTAAGATATGTGAGTTTTTATAAGGGTATAACAAGTAGGAGCAACCATCGAAGAAGGAGGAAGAAGGGAGAGCTTCGGATGATGCAATTTCTCTTTTACAACACACTCAACACTTGATAAAGAAGAAGGTGCAAAGAAGAGTCGTGAAAGACTCCTTACATCCATGTCTTTTATTAATGAAAAACATTAAGTGGACATGTAGGTAAGTGACATGTGTCACTTGCCACATGTCACACTCTCATTGGTTTACTAAATTTTCTTCCCAATTCAATTCCAATTTTTCTCCAAAATTCCAATGGCTCAATTCCAAAAATTCTTAATTTCATATGTCTAAGTTGCCAGTGCCATTGGACAGTCATTTCCTCTATCGGTAACCCTTATTCTGTCACTTGATAGTTTTTCTGGTCCGGAAATGACTCCGAAAAATTTCCAGAAAATTTCTAAAATTCTCTAAAAATCAAAAAACCCTAATGACCCTCTCCAATTTAATTTTTACACACACAAAGCCTATTTTTCAAAATTCCCATTTATTCTCAACTATATCGGGAAAATGTCATGAATACATGTATAGATATTTTTCATGTGCAGAAATCACTGTTCATAAATGCATGAGCATGAGATGTGTTTTCCTAATTTCTCTAATTGATCTCACATATACCCGTTTCTATGTTTCAACCCGTTATATGGAAACTGGATGTTACATATGTAGAACTGGACTGGGAGCTTGTTGATGACGAATTGCTACTGTTATTGTGTGAAGTAGGATTGCCTAGCGAAAAAAGCAAGTTACTAGCTAGAGGTGTAGGAGAGTTAGTTCCACCAGAATGAGTTTCTAGAATTGTTGGTTCATATGGTTTTCTCATTATAGGAGTGTCTTTTGGGGGTACTGTTGCTGCTACTTTGTTGCTTTTCTCCCATATTCAACTTGATTCTTCATTAAATTTGACATACTTACTAACAATCACCTTGCCATTTGCATGATTATATCGCCTATATGCCTTGGATTAAGTGTTATAGCCTATAAAAACACATTCTTATGATTTTTCATCAAGTTTAGATCGAGATTTAACCAAAGCATATGCTAGATAACTGAAAATTCGTAAGTGGCTTACCTTGGGCTTATGACCTTTCCATGCCTCATACGGAGTGCACTTGTATACTGCCTTATGGTAGAGATATTCAGGATATAAACCATTGTAGCCATTGCCTCTACCTAAAAACACTTTGGGATATCTTTTTGCCTTTATCATGCTTACACCCATCTCAATAATGGTACGATTTTTTCGTTCCGCCACACCATTTTGCTTCGGTGTATAAGGTGTTGTGAGTTCTCCATAGATGTCATTCTCCTCATGAAAAATATTGAATTAATTTGAGACAAACTCATTACCTCGATATGTTCAAAGTGTCTTAATTTGACACACATTTTGCTTCTTTACCAAGGACTAAATTTCTTGAAATTTCAAAAGCTTCAGATTTGAATCTTAATAAATATACCTAGCTCATACGACTATAGTCATCAATAAAGAGCAAAAAAAATACTAAATTCCTCCTAAGGACTCAACTGATATGGGACCACACAATTCATCGTGTAAAAGTTCAAGGCAAGTTGAGGCCCTCTAGGCCTTACTTACAAGAAATGATGACATGCTTTGTTTTCCATATACACATCCTTCATAAAAGCCAAGATTATTAATTTTAGGTAGCCCAACAACCATGCCTTTATTGTCTAACAATTGTAATCCTTTGATATTCAAATGACCATACCTCAAATGCCATAACTTAGCTTATGCAGTTTCCTTAACAGTCAAGGCATAACTTTCACTACCAAGTGGCGCATCTAATAGAAACATTCTATTTAAGGTCATTTGAACATCAAATATTTGCCTACCAGATTGCTTGTTATGAATGCTACAGGAATCATTATCAAATATAAGAAAGTAACCATCAATCAACAACTATGCAACACTTAACATATTTTAAACTAGAGAGAGAAAATACTGCACATTATGGAGAAGCTTTATGTACCATATGCAATTTTGATAGCAATAGTACCTTTGCCTTTAACTTTAACTGGATTGTTATCTCCGAGTTGAACTTTTGATCCCTTTGTCTCATCAAGTTCCTTGAACAACAACCGTTTGCCATACATATGGTTGGAGCAATCACTATCAATAAACCAAATAACATTCGTCGTAAAATCCACATTAGAGTGAACCATAAATAAATTTCTTTCCTTTTACAGTGTCTCGGTGAAGTTGGCATGCATTTGTTCATCTTTTTGTTTAATCCAATAGTAAACCTTCATGTACCCATATCTCTTGCAGTAGCCACATTCGCTAACAAATTAACCTCATCCTCTTACATGGCCATGATCTCGACCTCGACCTCGACCATGATAACCTGCTCTACCTTACCTTTTGCCCCCTATATTTCTGACTTTCTATGTGTTGAAGTTTCTAACTTGCCATTGGAATGAGACTCCCCTTTTACTTAAAAAGCCTTTTCTTCAGTTTTTCCACTAGACCTATTCAACCTATCTTTATATGTTAATAAATAACCCATCAATTCATCAAATGTGTAGGTAGCTAGGTCCTTGTCTCCTCAAAGGAAACAACTACATGATTGAATTTTAAGGTTAAGCTCCTCAAAATCTTACCTATAACAGTTTCATTACTATATTGTCACTATATGACTTCATACAATTGACAATTCTAGATACCCCAGAGAGATAATCTAACACAGACTCTTTCTCTTGCATTAACAACAACTCAAAATCATGGCGAAGAGTTTTCAATTTTACTGTAATTATTTTCTTATCTCCTAGGTATTCTTGTTTGAAAATTTCCCATGCTTCTTTGTAGGTATTAGCTGCAACAATTTGGGATACTATTATCAAGAGCTTGCTGAATGACGAACAAGGCCTTTGCATTGTTCTTTCAATTGTCCTTTAGCTGTTGGTTGGGTCTTCTGGATTGGTATCTTTAAATCCCTTCTCTACCAAGTCCCAAAGTTCTTGAGACTTGGACATGGTCTACATTTTGAAACTCTAGAAATGATAATTTTACCCCTTAAAAATTGGAATTAATGACTGTGATTTTGTTATAGTGCCATTTGTTACCATGGTCAAATTTTTTTTCTCTCCTCACTAGTGTTTCACATTGTAGTTGGCTCTCTCTAGTTTGTTAGATGGAAAGAAAAGCTAGTGGCTTGAGTTTTTATTTCTCTCATTTATAGGCTGACCTTAATTCTCATTCTTACTTTACTGATTCCCCTTATTGATCTTTGATCTCTCCCTTTTTTAAGTGGACCTAACTTGGTTATAGGAGAAGGAAAAGAGGCTGCATGTGCTCTTCGTCTCTTAACTACTCTAATACTATAAAATTGTCAGGGAATAAAGTAAAGAATAGAAATAAGTAGAAAGAAAATAGGTATTACGAGAAAAAAAGTCTTTTATTTTGTCATTGCATTGAAAAAAATAGGTACATCAAGGCTTAATATACAGGCTTACAAGTGAAGTAAATAATGGGAAATGTGCCTTTGAATAGTGGAAACGTTCATCCACTATCTCACTAATCATAACAAAAGAAATACCAAAACAACGCATACTAATTGACCCACTTATTAACTGTTCCTAAAAAAGGGTAGTCACAAAGTTTGAAGTGTTATTCAACACGAACTGCTTTCAGACTATATATAAAAGTTATTAAACTTTAAAAGAAAGTTAATTAATAATTTATTCAAAATAAAGTCCTTTAGATCTGATTATTGAAAAAAAAAGCTCCCACTTCTCTCTAATCATTGACTACCTTTTCCTAATTCTCTTTTAGCTTCTTCTACTTAAAACAACTTTCTAGTTTCAATTTTATTTTTTCTCCTTAGTTTTATCTGTTAAATTTTTATTCGTGTTCTCCTAACTAGTGCCTTTCTGGTTCTCTTTATTTTTTTTATTCAAGTTTTGTCCTTATTCTAATTTTTTATTGGTTTTGGTTTTATTCTGCTCAAACTTTAGTCTTCCTATTTGCATTTTCTCCTCTAACGTTTGGCTTTAACTCATATATTTTTTAGCTCTTAGCTTAGTTTTCTCTTTCCTACACTTTTCTCCTTTTTTGCAACAATTTTTTGTATAAATAATCTTTTTTACTAATGCAAAGTTTTTGCTACTTTAGCATAATGTCAAATTCGGTGACTCCTTCTGATATGACCTTTAGTTGAATCGTAAAACTTTCCCTCTTTTGGATTTTATCCTTCATATTTCTTTAAGAAGCATTAACACAAGAAATTTCACTTCCTCTGCTATCATACCTTCTTCATCTTCTAGCCTTAGTCGTTTCTTTACTTTCTTTGCTAAGCTTAACACCATTGCTTCTTCTATCCCAAACCTTTTAACCAAAAAGCTCTTTAGGAATTAGGTTATAGGAGTCTCTTCTCTTTTAAATAGTCTACATTTTTGTCTACCAAAACTCATAAAGGGAAGTACCATAGTGGCTCATTATATGGACATTTTAAGAGTTTGGATCATTCATTTTGTTAGACTAGATGATAAAAGTTATTACTAGTACTTGTAGTCCTTGTAAGATCCACAGTCGTATTCAGTAAACTATACTATAAGAATGATAGGTGCACTTGTTTATTTGACCTTTAGTATTTTTTATTGGAAACAAATCACAATCAAGTTTTGGCACCATTATCAGGGATTAAGATACTAATAATGCATTATTTTTATTAATTTACTCAAATTTTCTTTTTTTTTACATTATTTGATTTAGAACTTCATTTCTTGATCTTATGATGTTTATACAATTTTAAGATTTATGTGTCTTGGTTTAGTTCCAAAAGTAGTTCTAACCTACTACTTAAGCCAAATCTAGAGATCAAAAGGACTTTCCTTTAGAATATAAGGGAGAGAAACCTAAGAATCTGAAGTTAATTATAAGTTTTAAGGATATAGCTATCAGATATAATGGTGAGATAGGGAGGAAACCATATTATAGGGGACTATGCTAAACCATCACTCATTAAGATATAATTTATCATTATTAAGCCAAAATTATAAACTAATAATTTTGAGTTCAAACCCAACATAACTCAAATGGTTCAATAATTTTGATGACTTTCTTGATGAGGATTCAAATTCACACCACCAACTTATTATAGACCTATGGTACTTTTAGAATTAATGGAGCTTTGAAAGATGCCATTCATTTAAGGTTATTCCCTTTTACATTAAGGGATAAAGCACAATCTTGGCTAAAATTCGTCCCTCCTGGATCCATTAATAACTAGAATAGGCTTGCTAATAAATTTTTAGACAAGAATTTTCTCCTAGCACGAATAGCAAGACTCAAGAATGACATCTTCTCCATTAGTAAATAGAGAGTGATACATCATATAAGATGCAGGAGAGATAAAGGGTGCTATTAAGAAATAACGGAAATAATTGACTTAATTTAGGATTGCAAATTCAAATAATTCACAACTTGTTGACTTATCCATCCAAGTAGTTGATTGATGCATCTTCAAGTGGAACTAACATCTTTAAAACTTTTTAAAAATTACAATAACTTATTGGAAATATTTCCACAAATAATTATTAGTAAGGGAATCCGAGGTTAAAGCCAAAATCAAGTGGCATTTATAATGTCGATGTGATAATAACTTATAGGAGAAACTAAAAACTCTGAGCAACAAGATCGACATTATGATTTAGTAGCTTAATCGATATAAGTGATGAGATGTGATATTTGTGGTGGTGGACACTCCAATCATAAATGTCATGTACGTAACAATATAGGATTGTCTATAAAGCCAATTAATTTTATAGGGAATCAATTTCAAAATAACTCCTATATTAATACTTACAATCTATAATGGAGAATTCATCTTAAATTTTTATGGGAAAATTAAGGATAAACAAGACAAGGGCTTTTACTCAGATTTCAATAATAACAGAAGTCAAAAAGGAATTTAAGTTTTAAAGAGCTCATGATAAATATCATTATAGCATCCACGACTTATTTCTGAAGTGCTGAAGCATCCTTATGAAACTAAAAGGCTTTCATCCATAACTTAGAAATCAGATTAGACAACTTACTAAACTTATCCCTAAAAGCTAGTTTGCCATTTGATAATCCCTTATTGTTGTTGTTGTCATAGTCACTGTTTTTGCCAATCATAATATAGATTGTGATTTTAGGCCTTGATGAGGGCAAAAAGGGCTTATGAATGGGAGATTATAATGCCTTTTATAAGGTGAACATCAAATTTTTATATCAAGGAATGAAAAGATTAGATAGCTTGTAAGCATATAAAACTTAAGTATTAACCAACTCATAACTAATTACTTTTAAACTTGTGATTTTATAAAGTGTAAAATAAAATCATTGTTAGATTAATCTAGACTTGCACTTTTACAAATCGTTGTAAGGTTAGTATTGTTAACTTTTTTACATAATTTATATAAATTTAATCATATTGTGAATGATTTTGGTAAGAAAAATAACATCAAATATTTATAAATTTTGTAAGTTTATTTTGAGCATTTGCTAACTAACTCTTTTACGAATTATTAAAGTCATTGCATATATTTATATTTCTATTTATTTAACCATTTAGCTATTTTAAAGTAGTTTTAAATAGATATGTACATAATAATTATAGGTAAATAGTTCCATTACTCGCCTATAGTTATGAACTTATATATTGTGGAATTTAATTTAATAAATTTTTAATTAAATTAGGCTTGAATTAAAAAAGAAAAGAAAATATATTTCTCTTTTTAATGAAAAATGAAAATTATACTTAAAAAGAGAACTCTATAATTTATCTTTAAGGAGACCATTTTGAATGACAACTATGTTTTCTTCAACCTCTGTCAACCCCTCCTTAGCTCAATCTTTAAGGAGATCATTATGAATGACAACCATGTTTTCTTCAACCTTTATTTACCCCTCCTTAGCTCAAAGTGGCTTTCGTAGCTAACTCGAGACTTTATGCTCATCCTTTCTCCCTATTAACCGTAACTTCAGTCTTTCTCAGAGTCTACTATTTAAGAGTCATCATCATTCCTGAGCTACACCATAAAAGATAGCAACCATTGATAGGTGCCTATCTTATAATGACTAGGCAACTTGCTCGACACTCTACGGTGGCTCTTTAATTGATATTTGAGTCGGCTGGAAAGTTCCCGAGAAGCTAAGCCTAATGCCCTTGTTAAGGAAAAGCTTTAATTCACAATAAGAAATGTCAATAGTGGAGTTTTGTTTTTCAGTTTATTAAAAAATTTCGGCAACACAATGACTGTATTTTGATATCCCAAAAATTTTAAAGTCCTTTTAAAAGTTCAAAACACTTCTATTATCACATTAATTTCTCAACTCTAAATTATAGACTTCAAATCCAATCATAAGCAGTCTCAAATAGTTACATTAATAAACTTTGAAAAGCTAAAACAAAGTCATGCATTCCATTTAAAAACCTTTATACACATCCATTCTTTATACAAATGTAATTTCCAAAGCATGTCCAAAGATATGCAATAGCTCTCAAAAATATGTACAAGGCAAAATAAAAATGCCTGCATAGCAGCACTGGACGAAATTGACTACTCACGAGGTGGAGTCCCTGTTACTGAAGCCCCTGAGAGTGCACCTAAGAGGTTTTATTTAAAAATAGAAAATAAAAGGTGAGCTAAATGAGCTCAGTGAGTGTTACTGGTTTCTAATAAAAACATTTACATATAAAAGAAAACAATTTCTTTTCTTTTCAAGTAATAACCAATGTTCTTACAAAACACATTCTTTTCCTTTTATAAAATCAATGCATATGTAAAACAAAACATATATATTTTTCTAAGATCAAGTTCCACTTTTCTTGTAAAGTATACAGTGATGGCAATCAATACTTTTATGAACTTTCTTTTTAAAATATAACCTATCATTAATTTTCTTTGCCATATGGTACCCTTAGGTGTAAGGCCATGAAGCTAGTTCTGCATCACTTACCCATGCTTAGTTAACCTCTATATACTGATTGTTATAAAGCTAGTTTTGTATCATTTACCTATAACGATGATAGCATTACATATAAATCAGTGGTTATACGGCTGGTTCTGCATCGCTTGTCTGTAACAGTGCTAGCATAATACATACTCCATACGTGCAGAGGGCGACTCACAGGACATATTGATAGACACAACACCACTCATGTTAGTGACAGATGCCCCTAAACACTGCCATGCACGTTAGGACGTACTCTGATCGATATAATCATATGTATAAAGACCTAATGAAGTACCATAAGCTAAGCCACAATTAATACATGAGCGTGCCTTGTTCCTATACCAATTAAAAACATATTTAAAATCCAATTCTATGCCAATTTAAAACATATGTAAATTTCAATTTGATGCCAATTCAAAGCATGTGTACATATCATTAGTTTCGAAATGCATCCAAAAATCTCAATTTAATGCTAAATCATAGCATATGTAAACCTCATGAAGATTAACATTTAAATTCAAGTAGTAGCAACAATGAAATTATTCATTCATAGTAAGGTAAAAACCATCTTTACAAAATCAATTTAAAGGTACACTCACTATTTTTCGTTTATCATAAACCACCATCATGTGTTTGGTGCTTTTCCTTTACTAGTCCTAAGTTATGGTGACGAGAAAACTTTATTGTCTTCCTCAGTTTTGAGGGAGACACTTAAAGGGTTCCTAAAACCTGCCAAGTACATCCATAACTTGCCACCTTATTTTACAAATTTTATGACAAATGGCTTAGCCAAAATCTTAGCATTTTGTAAGATTAAAATTCTGTTTTCTTTTCACTCAACCATTAAACAACTTCCATGATTTATACATGTTGTCTTCTTTCCATTTAAATAACGTACATAGTATATACCTATTGTTTTCCTTTCATTGAACCATTGAACTATGTATAACGTATATGTTTCCCTTGAACAACCATTAAGCCACATATATAGCATTTACATGCTGCCAATTAATACCTATTAAATAACATACATAAGATATAAATATATATCTTATTTTCCTCTCCATTTACCATGTTATTTTTCTCTATATTTAACCATGCCTCCAATTGTTCCTTGATTTTCACATACCAAATGTTCAAATTTGGTTTTGAGGTCATAAAAAATCATGCCATTTTAACTTCTAAATTATGAAACATATACCAAAAATCACAAGTTGCTTCAACATAGGGATAATATCAGGTTACCATAATCAATCTCAATTTTTAAAATCATTCAGCTAGAATTAGGTTTAAGTCTCTTCTAGATATTTTTAGTACTATGTCTTAGGTTTCATTTATAGTTAGAATCACCCAATTTGGAGTTTTGTAGACTAAGTTATGGCCAAAGCACTAAGACTGTTCAAGGAAACCGAGAATCCTAATACAAAATTTCACTTTCTTCCAATCTTTTGGAAAATTGCAAGCTTTCTTCAAATCATGCTCCAAACCATGGAAAATCAGTTGCACCCTTCTTCTGTCAAGCTTGGCCGAAACACACCTTTGGCTCTTTTTTTTTCTTCTTTTTTTTTCACTCATAGGTAATTCACTTTCACTCTCACGATTATGACAAAAACAATGAAGCAATTGTCTTAAGTTTACTCCTTTAACACATGAAACATGTCATCTTCCATCATGAATCATCAATCCACTGTTCAGCATGTAAAAAGACCAATTTGCGCCTAATCACTATGCAAACAGACCAAATTGTCCCTTAATAAATTTAATTCATCGACTAACTAAATTACAATTAGAAAATATTCCACAACGGGCTTATCATCAAATTGACCATGAAATACTCTTATTAGGGTTAATACGTATTGAGTGGGTGCTTTAAAAATGTTCAAATGGGATTAAAAACATTAATATCCATTATTTTCCAAAAAAGGCATTTTAAGTCCTAAACTTTTTGAATTCTCGAAATCCATCCAATTGGGATTGAAAGTAACATTAGATTCTAATACTTATTATGAATATTTTCAATTCTTTTTATGGTCGGGTCCCCAAGAATTAATATTCACGCGAAACAAATACTGTTCGCCGAGCATAAAAATTTACCTTCATTGAAAGGAAAGGTTTGGGGTTTTACAGTCATCGTTTAGCTTCTTACTGTCTTCCTTGTCAAATCCTCTTTCAGATGAGGATATCATTAAAAGCACTTTAGTCTTTTTCATCCCTATAATTTCTTGACTTCCTGTTTTTTTTACCTTTTTAAGTAAAAATCTTTCAAAGCCAAACTACCTAAGATCTAAAGCTTGCAATCTCAAGTTATAGACAACAACAATGATAGATCTAGTCAAAATATTCTTAGTGAAAGTACCCTTTTACCCTTCTAAACCGGTAACTCGTAAAAAAAAGATAACCCCCTAAGAAAGTAGCTCAACTGAGAATCTAAACAAGGTTACTTTAAGACCCATACATGTAAGTCTAAAAGAACATACTAAGAAATTAAATTATAAATAGGTAGTAGGTGACAAATCAAATAAATATGTAAATTACTGCCCTCCAAGTAACTCTAATGGAAGAAATATAGTCTCACTAGATTTAAAGGCACTTAAAGAAAGAGTTAAGAGCTATAGTACAAAATTGATGGGCTTCTCCTTTGGAAAATCCCCCTTTTCCTAGTGGTTAAGATATAGGCACAAAGAGTAAAGGACTTTATATGAAATATTAATTTTAGAAGAGAACCATATGCTCTTCAAATTCCTCCCTAAGTTAGAGGAAAATGGAGTATTGGATAATGGACCTTGGCATATTTACAATTGCCCTATTTTCTTATATGTTTAGAAGCCTAAAGAAGATCAAATGTGAAAATATCCCTATATGGGTCAATATACATAACATCTCATTAGAGTACTGGTTAATCACAACTTTAGCTCTATAGTTAGCTACATTGGAATACCAATTAACATAGTTGAAACAACTAAAAAGAGGATGAAAGTGAGAGATATGCTCATATGTGCATAAGTGAAAAGCTTAACAAGGACCTCCCTGATAGCATCCCATTGACGAGACTAAGAGATGATGGTGGTTTATTCAAGGACTTTGTGATAGTTTTATAAGAATGGAGATCATCACTAGCACAACAAGGAAAGGTAAAAGGTTCATTATAAATGGTATATAGAACTCACGAGGCAAGAGGAAAAATTAGAGGAAAGAATATGTCTTGATGCTCAATTGACTGATATTTAAGAAGCCCAAAACCAATTAATAAATTAGAATTTGAGAGATAGAGATAATAAACATTTAGTTAAATAACATATAAATGATGCAAGTAATCCAGTAATCCATAACAAGCCTAAAGAAGATGAGGGACATAATGATAAAAGCTCTAACACAAGCTCGTGAGCCTAAAAAGGTGTCAAAAGGTAAAGAGGAACATCTAAAAAGGTCGAGTGAATTAAAAAATCAGGATTTTGAAATAGATAATAATAGAAAATTTAGGGGGGAAAAGAAATTTAAGGGCATAAGAATTAAAAATTCTACCATAAGTTAATAATCTCTTGGAACTTAAGGGCAATCATCTACCCCAAAATAACTTGACTTCAAAGATTTTGTATTTGATGTTAAACACACTTTAGTAGGTTTAATGGAAACAAAACTTGGCTAACATTTCTAAGCTAAAGATCATAGGAAAGTAGAGGTCATTTATGTCAAACCACCAATACCCTAGCTATAGTAAAATATTGTTGGCTTTTGACCCAAATAAAGCCAAGATACACCAACTAAACATAATTGATCAACTTATGCACATCAAGACCTAGATCATTGATAAGAAATAATAGATGAATGTGACATTAGTTAATGGCTTAAATTTCCAGTCCTACAGGAGGGATCTATAGAATAAACTCTCTGATCTCCAACAGACTATTAAAAGACCTTAGATAATTATAGGTATTTTAACAACATCATGCATAGGAATGAAGTTGAGGAAAGTGATAGCCTGAGAAGCTATACAAATGAAATGTTAGAATATGACTAGAAGGTAGGTGTGATAGATCTGAGTTTTGAAGGAAGCTTTTTCTCGTAGAGTAACAAATAAGCCAAACTAGAATATGAGAAAGAAGTTAAATAAGGTCGTGGTAAATACTGATTGGTTAGACAAGTTTCTAGATAATTCCACGTTGTTTGACAGCCTTAGGATCTCTGATCACACACCCATTATCATTAAGGATGTGTTTACTAAAGAAGGAAAACTCCATTCAAATTTAACAATTTTCTAACTAAGAAGGAAAGGTTTTAGGATGCTATCAGCAAGGTTATGGAGAAAGAGGTACATAAGGCTTACATCTTTGTTAGGAATCTTAATTTTATTAGGTAAGAACTCAAAGTCCTCAATGCAAAGTGATATATTCTTATAAAACACTATATGACTAAAGCTAGAGAAAGAATATTATCAACATAAGAATCCTTATACCAATAACCTAATATGGATGTTATCAGCATAAGAAACCTTATACCAATAAGTTAATGATTCTAGAAGAGTGAATGAGGAGAAAACATCAGTACTAAACTATCTGAGGGATGTTTTTGTGCATAACTCTCTTTTTAAATAGAGATCAGGAGTGCTTTGACTTAAAAATGGTGATAAGAACACTAAATTCTTTCATAATTCCATCAAAGCTAGGGAAAGTATTAACAAAACACACTGTCTAAGGAAACCTAATAGAGAATTTATTACTATACAAAACCAATTAAAAGGAGAAACCTACAAACTATTTAATTTCACAACTGGTATAATAGCCCCAAGCAATTTATCAATTTAGATTTTATTTTCCTTCACCATGCATCAATTTAATGAAGAGGTTAAGCAATCCCTATGCAGACCTTTTAGCTCCTTTAAGATTAAAAAGGTGTTATGTGAGCTCAAGTTTGGGAAATCTCCCAGGCCAGATGGTTTAAATGAAAACTTTTATAGAATGAAAGGCCTACCGTAAAAAATCTTATCACATATGTTGTTTTGGATTTTTTTTGACAAGAAAAGGATGTTAAATGAAGTGAAAAAAAATCATTTATTTAGTTCCTAAATGGAAAAACACTAGGTCCTTAAGGAAGTATAAACCTATCTCTTGTTGCAATTTACTACATAAGATTATCTCAAAACTCCTGGTAATAAGATTAAGAGGCTCTTTAAGTGAGATAATTAGTGACTATAGAAGGAAGGAAGATAAGGGACAACATCCTAGTGACACAGGAGTTATTCAAGGGATATTTAGAAAAAAAGGAAAGAAATCACTAAGAAATTGCACCTTGAAAATAGACCCCAAAACCATTTTTGACTCTAAGCTGGGATTTCATAACGTAGGTTTTAGAACTCTTTGATTTTTCAAGAACATTCAGGATATAAATCAAGAAATGCATAGCCTTAACATCATTTAGTGTACTAATGAATAGGATACTCGCTCACGTATTAAAGACAAGGGGATCCCATTCCTTATACCTCTTAATCTTACGTATGGAAACTCTAAGTAGATTACTAAGGCACGATATTGATAATGATCCCTAGTTTATATACCTTAACAAATGCCATAAGATAGATATATTTATCCTATCATTTGTTTATGATCTAATCCTCTTTTTTAAGCCTCATGATATCTCAATCTTTTTATTAATTTTTCCCTATCAGAAATCCTTTATGGTTGGAGATTAACTATAGTAAAAGCTAGATGATCTTATCCTCCAATACATCCCCTTTATCATATTGGCTCTCTAGAATAATAGGTTTATATATTAAAGACCCTCCTTTTATATATTTAAGCCTCCCAATTTCCCCAAAGATATTCCATTTCAAGGAATCATACCCTCTAGCAGAAAGAATAGAGAAAAAAGTTAGGTAATTAGTGCAACAAAAATCTATCATATGCTAGCATGCTTGCACTTATCAAACATGTATTGAATTCCTTACACATTTATTGATCTAGTCATATGTTCCTCTCTAAAGGGATGATTAGATAGATAGAGAAGTTAATGAGTAGGTTTCTGTGGGGCGGTAGATGAAACGTAAATTTCAAAGCTAAAGTATGATGGAAGGATATCACCAAACCTACTGATGAGGGAGGACTAGGCATTACATCAATTGCGCTTACAAACAAGGTATTATTAGATAAAAGTTTAAAGGTCATCTTTCAAAACAAAAACATCTTATGGATTAGATGATTAAAAGTTATTTCCTAATAGATGGAAGTTTATGGGGGATTCAAGCAACTGCAGGAGATTCCTACATTCTAGTTCAATTCCTAAAACTTAGGAACAAATTAGGTAGCGCATTTAATTATAGAGTGGGGAATAGGAATAGAGCCTCCTTAATGTATGATAATTAGAGCAATAAAGGCCCCTAATATATTCCTGATATAGCTCGCTAATAAGGAATCTAGTATAAGCTAAAGCTAAGGAATGGATTTTTATAATCAATGTAGTAACTTCCCTCTAGAATTAGCAAGTGTTCCCTAACTGCAACTCGAGTGGAGACAAATCAAACACTTACATATAGTTGGTTAACTCAAGTGGTACTTTCACTAAAGGCCATATAGAGAAGTATTAAGAATGGAAAGTGCAAAGTAAACTGGTAAAAGCTTCTTTAGAACCACAAAAATGAGCTTAAAAATATCATTCTTGTTATGGTTAGTTTATAAGCATAAGCTAAATACAAGGGATAAATTCAACTAGGGATGGCAGTCTTGGCCCGATCTGTTCGGCCAAATAGAATATGCAAAATGACGTCGTTTTGTCAATTTTTTTAAAAAAAATGTAGACAAGCTAGGTTGGTTAGTCTGTGTTAGGGCTAAGTCACAAGTCACCTAACCCGTGAGTTAGGCCAGGCGCAACTCAAGCCTAGTTCGACCCATTGCCATCCCTAAACTCAACTACTTCCACTTACCTAATCAATATCCTTAATGCAAAGTTAAGTTAGAAACCTATAAGCATTTATTTTTTAAACGCATCTTCTCTAATAGATTATGGAGAAAAATCCATGTATCTCTACTTAATAAATAAGTTTCATCCAAATTACATGAAATCATTCAAATGGTTGGAGAGCCAAAATACTATAAAGAGGAGAAATTGACATACACAGCATGTATAGTATCATGCATCTACAAGACCTAGAAGGAACGCAATGCTTGATTATTCCAAGGCAAAGAAACTAATTATGAGATAGTTTGTAAGGAAACAATATAATGGATTCGACAAATACTTTTAACCATCAGACAAAAATTGAACACAAGGAGAAATTGACTCATACTTGGTAGACCTAAGCATACATTCTAAGGTCACTCAAGAGGGAAAAAGTTGGAGGCCTCCACTCCACTGGTAGTAAAGGAAAGATGGTTAAAAAGTGCTAGATGATAATGATCATACTAGTGGCAATACTTCGGTAAAAAGAGCTTTAGGCAATCACGAGTTTGCAATAGTTTAAAAATGTGTTGATCAAAATTAATATAATACAACCATTTTTAAAGTGAGGCCCTTACTAATATTAAAAGGCAAAGATAATAATAATTTGTTGCTACATATAAGAAAAGACAACAAAATTGAAAAAATGTTGCAATAAAGTCTTATATATGCAACATCTAAAATTATCGCACCTGTTTACTAAAGCGTATTTATTAATATTACATATTTATTTTTATAACTATTTACTAATGTATATTTAAAATATAAAATTTTCTATTTATTAAAGAGTATTCAGAATATATCTAGCAAAATTAAATTACCTACCAATTTTTATTTATTAATGAGTATTCG
>JAOQML010000196.1:28422973-28434626 GCA_027568935.1 Erythroxylum urbanii | reverse complement strand
TTATTATGTTTTTTATTAAATTTGTAAACTTAATTTTTGTAAAATTAAATATCTAAATATAAATTCTTATAAAAATATTCAACGAAGTACTAAGAAATATATTATTCATGCCCTTATAATTTTTTTTAAAAAAATCATGCCCTCATAAATTATTTTACATGTCAACAACTAATGCTAAATAGTTAATTTTATCAAATATCTTTAATAAACAACTGATGTTAGAATTAGTTATCAGCTAATAATTAATGTAATTTGCTATTGCCAAACGAGGCCCAAGACTATTAGGTTTTATTAGGAATTTTATAGCAAAGGCTGTTTTTCTTCTTAAACTCTCCGATTTCTGTAATCCACCTTTATGACTGTATGATTTATTATCCCAACATAATAGACATCAACATCTATATTGCTCAGATTTTGGACCTGTATGTATGGTTACATCGATTGGAATGGTAAACGTTTTCTCTATTAGGATGCGTGGGAAGGAAAAGGAAAATTACAAAAGAAAAAGGAACAGTATTAACATAAATTTCTACACAAAACAATAATCCTAATTTCTTTGAGATTGTTTAATCCTTCTTTGGACTTCTTTAGCCAGCTCTTCTGTGCCTCCTGCTACTTCTACTTCCTGCACCACAATTAAGGCGATTAACTCTTTTTCTTTATTTAAATTAGAACTGGAAAAAGAAATGCATTAAGCAGTGGTTAACCACCTGAGGTCCTAAAAACAATCCATAAGGAACTCCGCCAAATTTCCCTGAGTGATGAAACTATAAACCATAATAAAAAATTGAAATAAAATGACCTATCAGTCATATAATTAAGAATATTAAGAGAAAAAACAAACAAAAAATTGATTTATTAGTGTGCAAAATGTACATGATGAGCTGCCGCAACTCTCCTCAAGTAAGGCACGTTTGCCACGGGTCCCACTGGAAATCTACGGTGGACAAGGCCGTCATGGACAAACATGTAGGCCATCCCAAACATCGTAATTCCTAGACCCTGCGGAGCACGCAAAACCCAACAGAAGTAAAAACATGTCGTAATAAACTTCCGTTGGATCCAGTAGAGTCCTGCCACGACAGGCAGTCAAAAGATGTTCGAATCTGCCGATTCACGAGGCAATTATTAAGAGAAAAAAACACATCGGTGGGAAGGCAAAAAGGTTCGACTCACAGCACCGACACAGAGTCCAGGAACGAGTCCTTTGTTGTAGAAGCCGTAGGACATGAGGGCAATCGCCGGGACTGCATTAATTATGGCGAAGACATCATTGAGTTCGAAAGCGCCGTTTCGTGGTCTGTGATGTGACTGTTTCAATTTTTCCCAACTCGACTATGTGAGGGAGAGGACAAGAAAAACAAATTCCATGAACATGAACATAATAATTACGTTTGCTATAATCAACCCACCTCGTGCATATTCCATAAAGAAGCATGCCACAAGGCTTTATGTGCCCATCTAGCCCAGTACTCCATCCCCACCTGTGTTTAATTTGACGAAAATACAGGAAATTGTGTCACTAAGTGCGTTTTTGACGTGAAATTAGACCCTTTACGCTGTTAAGTCAGGTTCACTGAATTGATGAGAACGTAAATAGAGGATGATTATGAAAATTGAATCTAAAGCATTAAGGGTAGGTACTAGGTAGAACTTTCAAAACTTACAGCGGCGCCAACAGAGAGAGCACACGTGCCAAACAATTCGAAAATCGGAACCTCTCCGCCCTGTCAAATAGGAGGAAGAAAATGTAGAGTGTAAAGAAAGAAAATTACGTAAACAACCCTTCTTGCATCATGTTATAAAGTCATTTGGATTGGAACTGTACCTCCACTTGCCATGAAAATCTGTAGTAAACAGACATAAGAGCCATCGAAGTGATACCAAAGCTTGACAAGATAGCAGCAACAAGATAAGTGTATCTCTTGGACCTCTTTCTCGCTAACCTCATCTCTACAGGCGAAAAATACTCGCTGACATATTTCTTATCTCCGGCCAAACAATTACCCTCGTAAACTGCGTTTGCACCTTCCTCTTTTCTCTGTTCTGTAACAGAACATATAACCAACCTCTGTCTCTTCCCCAAAGCAAAACCCTTTCTCTGGATGTGAGTTGAAAGATTTAATGACATGGATTTGGACTCTATAGAAGCAAAATAACATCGGTGGAAGCAGTAGAGCAAAGAACTAAAAGTTGCCGAAATCGAGGCTGCCATTTCTGTCACTTGTAGCTTAAGCAACTTATATTCTTGCAACTTCAGGCTCTGAGAGTGATTTAGACAAGTGATCAAGGGGGTTGTGGGTTGTAACTTGGCAGGACAGCACTCAGTTTACGCTCAGACTACAATTAAGAACACCAGGAAAGTGAAAAGTGATGGATGGTTATAAGAAGAATTGCAAAGCATGTTGTGCCTGCTAAGAGTCACGATTATATGACATGGGGAGATTAACAGCTGAACTGCGAAACGCTATTGTTGGTTGAATTGCCAAAAATACCCTTCTGTCTTGATCCATTTCCAACTACTATTGTTTGCTAATGTAGAGTTTGGCGTGTACAATTGGCCAATTTCTTAACCAGAACACTTTTAAATTGGTTTTCATCTGCGCAGGATAACTCTTGTGTTTCCGAAGAAGGCTTTTGAGCCACAAAATATTCGTACAAAGAATAAGCTGTTTTTTTTTTTTGGTAAAATGGAGGCTAAAAGCCTGAACAGAAAGAAATATAAATACAAGGAATCATAAATAAACGGGATATAGCCACTCCAATCATATCCCCACGAAGGAGTAGAGTTAGGCCTTTTGGCGGTTGTGATAGATGCGCAAAATCACCATATATAGTCAAAAGTTCGCTAACCAATCCGCACACGCATTCCCTTCTCGGTGGACGTGGCGAACAATGATCTCACCATCTGCCTAATACATTTGTGAATGACTCGCAATAGGGAGGCGGTGTGATGGAAACTAGGTTGAGACCCAGTTATCAACTGGCATGCAACCTTGGAGTCGAGCTCCAATATCACTCGGGGGAGTTGCATTTCCCTTACAAGCATTAGGCTTTCATATGCTGCCCATAGTTCAGTTACAATGGTAGTAGCTATCCCAATCTTTCTTACAGAACCAGCTTGCCAAATTCCCAGTGCATTACGTACGATGCACCCGGCAGCAACTGGGCCTGGAGTTCCTTTCAATGCTCCATCAGTATTAACCTTGTACCAACCAGGTGGAGGCGATGTCAATGCTATCCAACGAATTTGCTTTGTCCACCTAATCTTCTGCTCCCCTCGATTCATCCCAGTGTGAAATTCTTTAAAAGTGTTAGTTTATGCTCTTGTAAAAATCAGTTGGTTGCAATTTTATATATAATATTATTATTTAAATAATAAAAAACAATCTTTATTTTTATGTATTATGTTAATTACATTTGATGTTTTAATACTAAAGGTAAAATTCTTGAAATAATTACTGTGTAACTAAAATTATGATCATATCATAATTATGATATTCAATTTACATTTATGTATTGTTCTTAAATGTTTCTAGTTTTACCATTTCAACAAAATTATGATGAGATCATAATTATGAGATTCAATTTATATTTATGTATTGTTCTTAGTTGTAGTTTCATCAATATGAGATTTTTTGAACAGTAAAACTAGCATACATTATGTTTCTTTCTTATAATGAAAGTAATTGATTTCATAAATTAAAGTATGGAGATACTTAAATTAATGTGTAGGTACTTATTAGAGTATAAGTTACTAACTAACCTTATTATGAGGATCCAAAATAGAATATTACTTATGTGTTTGTAAATTTTCTCGTAATGACGGTTTTATAATTGATCCTTAGACTTGAGATTATCAAGGTATCTTGTGTGAGAATTACTATATTTTGATGCTATTTATGAACTATCCTATGATAATTCAATTGGTATGTAAGCTCCCAACATATACCCTAAAAGTATTATAACATGTCTAGGGTGTATTAAGAAGTGAACATAACGAATTGAGTGCATCTAAGTATAGTAAGAGACGTAATGATAATGTAAAAGACATGGGTAAATGGGTAATTTGTTCTTGTCGACATGGACATACGTACTTAGATATGAAATATGTATAAGAATTTTGATATGTTTGCTTGGATTATGAACATGATGTGAGGGGAATTGGTAAAGGAAGTATCCTATTTGCTTATGAGATGTTTTTGGTTAAAATTGGATGTGTTTTTGTGTTGTTCTTGCATGATAAGGCCAAAGTTAGTTAATTTGGAATGGGTACCTCGTTGGATGGATTGCATGATAAGGCCGAAGTTAGTTGATTTGGAATGGGTACCTCGCTGGATGGATAGGTTCCACTTATTAAACTTCTGTAATTTGGTCATATCTTGTTCTATATACCTCAAAATTAGATAATTCAAATTGGAAATTAAACATGAGACATAAATCAAAAACTTTCATGAAGGAACCAAAATTTGATTTTGTCTTTAAGAATTTTTAAGTCTGGTTTAAAGTTGAGTTGTGGTTGTTGTCCCTATTTTTTAACAGTCTATAGCTTTTAGGTATAACTCCTAAAATAATTAACCAAATTGTATGAAATTTATTCCATTAGAAAATAAGAAATAGGGGAATGAAATAAATTGATAAGATTATTGGCCAATGCGGGAATTAAAGGAAGAAGAAGGACCATTATGCAATTTTCCTAAAGTCAATTTATGGACCAATAAGATTAAAGCATGTATGTCCAACAGAATGGTAACATATAGTCCAATAGAATTGCAACACATGGTCTAATAGAATTGTAACACATGGTCTAATATAATTTTATACATGGTCCAAAATAATTGCAACACATGGTCCAATAAAATTGTAACACGTGGTCTAATATAATTTTAACACGTTGTCCACTAGAATTGTAACACGTGGTCCAATAGGAATGAATGTAACACATGGTCCAATATGATTATGACATATGGTCTAATGGGATTGAAACATGTGTCTAAGACAAGAAAATTGATGAAAAGGATTATGGAGAGGGGAGATGGATGACACTTTGATGGCTTAACTTTAGATTTTTCTCCACTCTATTTCACCTTCTTCTTCCCATCATTTTTCACTTGGTGATTCAAGCAAAACCAAAGAGGAAAGGAAGGAAAAACATTAGAAGAACTACTTTGTCAATTTTAAGAATTGAGACTTCACTTAGTTAATTTCTGTATTTGTGTACATTTGAATGTGTAAAAAGATTAATTTGGATATGGAATGATTTTTGGGATGATATTTTGGTGTTATCTTGCATAGAATTGGTTGAATATGACAAGAGAGTATCGTGTAATGGAATTTTGTCTAAGGTTTGTTTGAGTTATAACTCAGCCTACAAACCTCCAAATTGTGTGGTTTCAGTTTCATATGAAACTTAAGACATAAAGTTAAATGTCTTTAGAAGAAACTCTGACTTAATTCTAGTTTATGACATCTAAAATTGAGATTGAAAATGGTGACCTAATGTTATTCCTATTTTAGAGTAGCTTGTGATATTTGCTCTATATCTCATGAGTTAAGAGTCCAAATGACCTGCTTGTTAGTACTAAGAAATATCTAAAAGACCTAGAAACCCAATTTTGATGTTTTTGTATATGATTATTAAGGAACAAGTAGTGGTATGAATAGAGAAAGTGTCTGTCATGACCGTGACATTATTTATGTTTCCAATTTTTACCGTATCTTATCCAAAACTTTCTAAATGTGTATAGAACTTTTTGAACACCTAGAAATAAATGAAATAGGACTTACCACATGTGAATTGCGAGACTAAACATTGGAATATAAGATTAAACATAATGCATTCCAAAGAAAATTTACATGTACATAAATGATTTGTATGCATATTCATTACTCATAAGTGTATAGTATGATTATACAATTGTGATTTTGATACCCTTCTAATAGTGGTAAGCCATGAATTGCATTTATGAACGCAAATATAGATTTTATGACTTGAAATGTATATCATATGATTTGTTAATATATAAATTGTGAAATTTTCAAATGGTTAAAGGAAATATTATAATGCCTGCTCTATTATCTTGGTTGTAGATAGATAGGCATGCCTACAAGGTTACAGTGTAGCTGCTACAGTTTGACACCACCAGTGTCCACATTTCGATACCCTTGAGTATCCACAGTTTGATACCTTCGGGTATCTACAGTTTGATGTATTTGAATATTCACAACACCTGTTATCCACACCCACAGAAAATGTGCAAGCTTAACATAGAAAGGAAACTTAACAGTCATAAATAAGAAATACATTATGACAACATGAATAATTGGTATTGATGAGCATTTGTATTTATTGTAATGATGAACTGTAATGATGTACAATTATATTGATAATTTGTATTAATAAGTGTTGAATATCAATATTTGGCTTATAAATGTGCATTTTCGATATATGGATAATATGTTGAAGCATATTTACATTATGCCCTTTGCTTAACTATGCCATCATTGTTTACATGAGCATTGAATATCAATTTTTGGTTTATAAATGTGAATTTATGGTATATAAGTTGTGATATTTCTGAATGTGTGTGTTTGGTGGATGATTGTGTGAGTGTTCATCCAAATTAAGTGTTTTCCTCACTTAGCTTTCAAGCTTAGCATGGGTGTTAATCCATGTAGGCCCAAATCATAGAAGTAAAGTACAAGGAACATTTGCAGGGACCAAGGTCAACAGATAGAACAAAAAGTACTTTTGGAATGTGTTTTTAGTTATAGATGATTGCACATATAATGAAGAAAGGAAATTCTATATTTTCTTTTGGATTACCATGTAAATGTAAAGATTTATTAGCACTATTAAATGATAATATTAAGTATTGGGGAGTTTTGTAATGTGTATATATATAGCATCGAATAGAATTGTATACCTTAAATGCATGTACAAAAATTTGGTTGCTATGTGTGTGGATGGTTGTAAGTTCTGTATAGGGGGTCTTATATGGTAGTACTTTGATGTATTATGAACCATATGGAAATAGTTGAATAAGTCAATAAATGATTCGTTACTCTAAAGTTATTAAAGAGAATGTTCTATTATTCTTAATTAGTAGGGATTTATGGAATTCTCTAGCCAGAGTAAATTGATATTTAAAAAGGTTTCGATTATAAATCAGTACTAATTATCAAGAACAAATCTGATTGGATACAAAAAAGTAGACATTATATCCATACTTTGCCTAATTAAAACACTAGATGACAAAATGATTAAATTGTACATTATAACCATGCAAGGACATGTGAAGTCAAATCACTTTGACATTTCTGATATTTGGTTGGTTATAATATGTTATTAGACGTCAATCTTGATCTATGATAATAAATTGTTTAATTGGAGAATTAAATATAAATTAAAAGGAGTTTGAATTTATCTTATTCTAATTATGAATTAGAATTAGAATTTATAATCATTGTCAATATATTAGAAACCTAAATTTTATCTTATTCTAATTATGAATTAGAATTAGAATTTATAATCATTGTCAATATATTAGAAACCTAATTTCTTACACATTAATTAATAATCAACCATATAATTAGAGTATAAGGTCCAGTTAAGTGTGTGAATCTTTCATGTTCCCCATACTTGACACTTTTAGTATATAAAGGAACTACTTCTTAAAGTGAGATATGTTTATAAAAAAAAAATCACTTGATATTCATGCTCGTAACTGACTTAAGTTGGGGAAGTCTTATGCTAGAGAGAAATTTCAGCTCTATTTTGTGTGTTTGAAATCTCAATGCACAAAAAAAGAAGTAGTTAAAGGTGAGATTCTAGCCTAAAAAATGAAAGCATCCCAAAAGAAGATTCCCACCAAAGAAAGAGGATTATCAATTGGAGTTTATATGGATCTCCGTATAATCAATTTCTAAAAGGTGATCTTGAAGAGTAAGTTTATATGCATCAACCTGAACATTTTTCACATAAGGAAAAGGCCATATAGTGTGTAAACTTAAGAAATTAATATATGTACTTAAACAAGCTTCCTGAAAATGGTATATTAAGTTTAATAATACTATAACATCTTTGGGATTTCAAGAAAATATTGTTGATCGTTGTATCTATTGAAAGATTAGTGAGACTAAGTTTATATTTCTAGTTATTCATGTTGATAAGATTTTACTTGTTGTTAATGATTTAGACATATTGTCCAAGACTAAAGATTTTCTCTTTAAGAATTTTGAAATGAAAGATATAGGAGCGACATCATATGTTATGGGAATTTCAATATTCCACAATAGATCATAGGAATTGGTATGTTTATCATAGAAAGACTATATCAAAAGATTTCTTAAAAGATTTAACATGAATAGATGTTCAGCAGGGGTTTTCCCAGTACAAAAAGGAGATAATTTTAGTCTCATGCAATGTCTAAAGAATGATGTGAAACATAAACAAATTGAATATATTTCATATGATTATATTATTAATCTTTTGATGTGTTTACAAATATTCACATGGTTGGAATGCTAGATAGATATGAAAGCAATCATAGTTTATGCCATTGGAAAGCTACAAAGAAAGTCTTAAAGCTTATTTATAGAAGATCTAATTCATTAAAAGTGATTGGATATTTAGATTCAGATTTTATTGGATGCACTGACATTAGAAAATCAACATTTGCCTACTAGTTTTTACTAGTAAAATGATAAATTTTATGGAAAAATGCTAAATAATCTATCATTACTTCATTTACTATGGAAGCAAAATTTGTAGCTTGTTTTGAGGCTACAATTCATATCTTATAAATGCAAAACTTTATTTTAAGGCTTAGAATTGTCAACAATATTACTAAGCCATTGAAATTTTATTTTGATAATTGTGCAATATGTTTCTTCTCCAAGAATGACAAGTACTTTAGAGGTGCTAAACATATAGTGTTAAAACATTTTACAGTAAAGGAGGGAGTTTAGACATAAAGAGTGTCTATTAAACATATTAAGATGAATTTTATGATTGTAGATCTCTTAACTAGAGGCCTGTAACCGAAGATATTTAAGGAACATGTTCAAAGAATGAGTCTGGGTTATATTGATGTTTGTTTTAATGACATTTTAACACTCTTGAGCTTAAAAAAAGTTTTTTATTAGCAATTTTATGAGCCTTGGTTATATTGATGGTTGTTTTAGTGACATTTTAACACTCTTGAGCTCAATAAAAGTTTTTTATTAGCAATTTTCTTATTTATTATGAAGGTGTACACATAACTGTTATTAAATAAGAAATAAAAATGTCCACAAGACATTATTGTGGTTCTTTATGATATTTATATACCACTTATGTTACTTGACTTGACAAATTACTAATGTTATGGTATATGGAAGGAAGTATGTGATGTAAAAGTGTATGACCACTATAACATGCATTGCAGTTTATTATGATAGGGTAAACTATAAAGATATTAAGAGATTTTTTATGCGCTCTTAATATTCACGTTATTAAAATAAAGTTTGAACTATCAACATAATTGAGATAATTAGTGATCATATTCTATATATATTAATAATTTTATGAATATAATTAAGTGGCTGTTTTTAGTCTATATTTTATATTTAATAATGAAAGAAATCTCAACCATTTATTTTGATCTCTTAATGAATGTACCAGATTAAAAGTCATAGATATATAACTTGGTCTTGTCTCTACTAATTAGGGTTATGGAAAGTTTTTCATCAAATTTTTTGTAACAAAAGGAGAGTTAAGAGAGAGAAACCAATTTTCACTAATAATACAGTGGAGTTTCTTGATCTCTTTACGAAACTGACGTTTTTCTTATTAGGTACACAATATTATATCCTAATTTTTTCTTTTAAAAAATAAATTGAATTCCATTGAAAAGTTTACAAATTAGGTTGCAATCTACATGTTTATATCACACACAGACAAAAATGGCTTAAAACTAGATACAATATTATCACACGCTAAAGACCAAAGATATGAACTAAATATATACAAAACAGCTTAACATTTGGAACCACCGTACCTCAAGTTTACATCTGGCATCCTCACAATTGTACAAGTGTGAGACATGCTTAATCCCCTTCAATTGCAACATCCATACACATCAGACCCCAAAATCATATCAAAATCCTTAGGTTGACCCTCATCCTTTTTTCACCATCAGGGGAGACATGCTTATACCTTGAATCACACTCGTTTGTTGAGGGAGCGATTGATGAGGAGATCACAACTTTGTGTAAATCAACTAATACATTTGTCCCTCTCCATTAGGTCAGATCTCCATGAGGTTAAAGTTTAATCCCTACTAATAACATTCTTCTACGGTCTCCCCAGATTTAGATGTTTCTGACTTTTCTCAACCAACTAGGAGTCTTCATTCATTACTATAATATAGGAGCCTGTTGAATATTCTTCTACTATTTATCTAGATAATCCCTTAGCCTCCAAGTTGTTATCTGAATCTTAGTGTTAAGAATTAATGCAACCCCTTGGACACCCTAATTGTGTCGTAAGGAGGGGCTTAAGGCAGCCTTTTTGCTATATGCCAGGATAGTTTCTCTTATCCAAAAAATTATCATGTCTGCTAACTTGGAGCTACTAAGTTCTTGAAACGAGCAGGATAGGGAATTGTGTAATCTGAAGTTAGTTCCCTCCAAATTGTATATATATTATATACAAATACAGCCTTTAGGAGAATCCCATCTTTCTTTATGCTTTCTTCTTTTTTCATTATCCAAATTAGTAGTTCAGGCCAATTTGTTGGTGCTCTTTGTATATCAAAAAGGAGTTGAATCTCGGTCCAGATCTCTTCAGTGTAAGTCAATTGGAAGAATAAGTGATCCTTGATTTCAGGAATTTTGTGGCAGAGTAGACATAGAGGGTTGATTACCCCAAAACACCTATCCTTCATCCTAAGCCTATTCTTAACCACCAGTTAACTAATAAAGGAATTTTTAGGCATCAGGGAGTTCTTCCAAATCAGTCAGTGCCACAGATTGAGATCTATAAATTAGAAAACAAGATTTGTTTATGAATCCACTGAATCTATCCCCCATCCATAACAATTTATCATTCCTCAACTAATTTGGATTGTAATCTAGAATGATGCCTTGCAATAAAGAAGCACCCATGAAGTTAGTGTTCCATCCATTATTTTGTATAATTGCTTCAAGTCCAACCTGTTTGGAGAATATGATAAGAAGGGTTTGTAATTTTTTTCTGCTGTGAAGAGGACTCTTGAGTTTGACCAGTTGTCGTACCAAAACCACGAAAATCTAGGAATGATCTCTACTAGCTTTTATCCACCAAAAGTTGGAGTCTTTGATATAGGGCATGTTTGGAGGATGGCGGATCAGCCAATATTTTGGCTGATTCAAATACTTGTTTGGAAAGGACATGAAAAGTTAGCCATTTTATCTCAAAACGCTGAACTTAAAAACGCTATACAGTAGCAGCGTTTCAAGTAGTTTCACTTTTAACAAGTGAAAAATCTATTACATCCTTTAGATAAATAAAGTTATACATTAATTAATTTTTACAAATTAAATTTATGTCTAACTACAAGCCCTAAAATTTTTAGGCTTTTTTATTTTTTAATTTTAATTTTTATAAAATTAAAAATAACATAATTTAATT
>JAOQML010000196.1:28375505-28402958 GCA_027568935.1 Erythroxylum urbanii | reverse complement strand
ATTGATTTTGATCACAATAATTGTGTTTTGATGATGAAACAAGATTTAAACATACATAATAATGATTTTAAAACCTAGTATAAAATGAAAATTTTCTTTGCTTATATTTCTTTTTGTAGAAATTTCAAAATCAATCCTTATAATCCCTAGTTTTCTAATTTCAAAATGTGCAACCAAACTAAAATCCTAACATCAACTTTACTTCCTCAAAAGTTTCTTCAGTTTTCTTTTCCTCTCATTACATTTTATCAAAGGTTAAAAGAGATGTATGAACGGAGGCAGGTCTAGAAAACTCTGTAAGGTATGGGAGCATTTTCCAGTTGATTTTATGGAGCCTAATGCCCATCTTAAATATAAAAAAATGAAAACATACCTTATCGATTGATACATAAGCAATAGGTTTTAGACTTTTGGTGGTAGACAGAATCGCTTAAACAAAGCCACTAATGGTGTATAACATTTATAATTTCTTAATGGTAAAAGTACTAGAAATGTAAAAGTTACGTTATACTTGGAACTATAACACACTTTGCGATCAGAAAATCACAAATTTAAATTACAGAAATAAATTTCTTTTGCTACGTTGATAAGACCTTGTGCAATGTATCACATTGTATTTGTGTTTGTGTTTCTTTTTTTTTTAATCACAATCAACTAACTATAATACGTAGCACAGACCCAGGATTAGTCATGAAAGGATTAAAAATGAAGGAATGTAGAATACCTAATTTCGATTCCGTCCCGTGTTTCGAAGCAATTTTTGGCCCCCAAAAGGGCTCCAATCTCTTAGGACCTTTATGGAAAGTGTTCACCGGCACATGACCTAGGCCTTTCTACAGTTTTTTCAATACGCAAGCTCTCTTAATGGGTCAGAGATTCTGTATGCTTGCGATTGATATGAGCAACTGTGGGAGACCATAAGCTATTTATATAGCTTCCATATCATACTTCCCTATCACAAGATCGATATGGACTAGGTAAAAAGGATCCATTTTCTATGATCCTTTTTACCCAGACTTCGACCTATTAATCTAGATCATTTATTAGGCCACTTTATTACCCTTATCTGAATCAAATTATGTAATTTAACGGGTAATTTATTGAAAAACAAAAATTACAATTAATAACTGTCCACTTTAAGCGAAAATTACAAAATTGCCCCTAAGGGCAAAATTGTCTTATAATCTCCCCCATGGACAATTATTAATTGCAGTGTTAATCAAGTTCAAAATAGTTTGAAAATCTGGTTAAGTTACGCTACTGTATTGGTACCAAAATTTTTTAAAAACATTTGATCTAAAGGTAATGAAAGTCCTACATTATATTCTGCAAGGCTTTCGATATCGAAAAATATCAGACACATGTGTCATGTATGACACAAATCCAATATAATCACAAGTACCTAATACCTCACTAACATGAATGGGAAAATGGAGTGTGGCAAACTACAATGATACCTTTATGATCTAATATGTATCATCTTCGTCTATAGGTCTCGATTTCTCTAACTTTATGCTAAACTACAGTAGAGAAATCCTATTTTCTCTCACTGAATGCTAAATAGCATTAAAGAAAACTTGTTTCCTCTCACCAGATGCTAAACAGCATTAGAGAAAACCTTTATAGTCTCCAACTGTATGCTAAATTGCATTAGAGAACCTTTATGAGATTAAAAAACTTATATCCCCTATGTCATATGAAACTTTAAGGATATCCTTATAAACTTTACGTGTTTAATGACATAGGCTTAAGGTTAATCTTTATAAATGCCCAGTGACGTTTAAAATGCTTAAGATCAACACAAATCTCAAGACTTCTACATGTATTATGACTATATGCAAAACAGCTATCACTAAGGAAAAATATGATCATCTTTATTAATAAATAATCATAATGTCATAATATAACAAAATATACAAACATTTAAGGAGTAAAATACAATGATTCCTAACTAATGCTGCCTAAGGACTTCAACACACTTATATCGGATACATGTCTAGTAAACACTAATGGGTGAAGTCCTTTAGTCAGCAGATCAGCTAACATCTCCTCAGTCCTAATGTGCTCCACTTCGATGTCACCCTTCTGGATCAGCTCTTTTATGGTCAAATACTTAAGCTCGAAATACTTAGATCCTGTGATACTTTTGTTGTTGTTACTGAACAACACTGTAGCAAGATTATCACAATATAACCGTATGGGTCTAGCAATCGAATCCACCACAGACAATTTAGAAATCAAGTTTTTTAGCCAAATCGCCTGTGTCACAGCTCCATAACATGCAACAAACTCTGCATGCATGGTCAAGAAAGTAACCGGTGTTTGCTTGACAGTCTTCCACGATACCGCACCATCTGCCAACATGAAAATGTATCCTAAAGTGGACTGGCGATCCTCTAGACCTGTAGTAAAATCTGAGTCCGTATACCTTGTGAGGTTTAAATCATTAACTTTTCTATATGTCAATGTATAATCCTTGGTACCCTTTAGGTATCTCAACACCTGTTTGACTGCATTCTAATGGTCCACACCTGGGTTAGCCAGATATTGACTTAGTAGTCCAATAGTAAATGCAATATCCATTCTAGTGCACACCTGGGTGTATATCAAGCTACTAACAGCACTAGAATACGGAACATTCCTCATTGCCTCTCTCTCAACCTCATTCTTTGGACACTATGCCAAAGACTATCTCTCTTCATAAGAGATAGGTGCTACAACAGGTCTACATTAAGCCATATTAAACCTTTGTATCACACGTTCAATGTATACACTTGTGAGAGGCTCAACGAGTGTTGAGATCTGTCTCGATGAATTTGTATATCGAGGATAAACGATGTTTTACCCAAATCCTTAATGTCAAAATGTTTGGCCAAAAGTTGCTTAACTTCATGCAACGTGGTCAAATCATTTGACACGAGCAAGATATCATCGACACACAGTAGTATGAAGATGGCCTTGCTCCCCCTGACCTTATAGTATAAGCATCTTTCAAATTTGTTCTCCACAAAGCCGAATGAGGTCAAAACTTCATCAAACTTTAGGTACCACTGTCTGGAAGCTTGTTTTAAACCATATATTAATTTACTTAACTTGTAAACCTCGTCAGTTGCATCCTGATCCTGAAATCCTTCAGGTTGCTCCATATAAACCTCTTCATAAAGGTCATCATTTAGGAAAGCAGTCTTCATGTCCATCTGATGTAGCTCCATATCATAATGAGCTACTAATCTCATAAGCACTCTAAATACATCCTTCGAGGACACAGGAGAGAATGTAACATTGAAGCTGACTCCTTCTCTCTGAGTGAATCCCCTGGAAACTAGACACGTCTTAAACCGCTTAACCTGACCCTTTGTGTCCTTATTGGTCTTAAATAGCCACTTGCAACTAACAGGCCTATAATGTTGAGGTAAATCAATAAGCTCCCATACTTTATTATATCTAATATATTGCATCTCGTCCTTCATTACTTCCCACCACCTATCTGCATGGGGTCCAAAAATGGCCTCTGAAAAAGTAGTTAGATCCACAACATGTCCAATGTCATAGTCTTGCTCACCTAGATAGACTATGTAATCTAATGAGATAGCAGGTCGCCTCTCTCTAGTAGATCTGCGTAATTGCACAGACTCTTGTACCTCATAAATCTCTTCCTGAATAGGATTAAGTTCCTGTACCTGCTCAGGCGCGATACTCGGGCCTTCATCCACCAGAGCTGACTGTATGGGAGGAAGATATAAAATAGTCGTAGTATCCATCCTGCTAACTTCTGAAAGACGTAAGGATCCTCCCTTATGATAGACATTGTATTCTAGGAATTTCATCATTTTTGATTCCATTATTTTGACCCCTCCCTCTCTATAATAAAATATGTAGCCCTTTGAAAGGTCGGGATAACCCACTAAATAGCAACGAGTTGAACGAGGTTGTAATTTACTCTCATAAGGATTGTTCAATCTCACCTCAGCAAAGTAGCCCCACACACGAAGGTGTGTAAGGCTTGGCTTCTAGCCCTTCCAGAGCTCAAAAGACATCTTTGACACTGACTTGCTCGGGACTCTGTTCAAGATATATAAAGCCTTCTTGATGGCTTCACCCCAAAGGTATTCAGGCAGGTTAGTCCTGCTCTGCATTGACCTCATCATATCCTTTAGGGTGCGATTATGCCTTTCGGCCACACCATTTTGCTCAGGACTACTTGGCATAATGAACTAAGCCACTATTTTGACTGATTCCAAATACCTGACAAACGAGCCTTTTTCTTATCCTGTAACTCCATGTCTTCCATAGTATTCCCCTCCTCTATCAGATCTGACAATCTTTATTGATCTTCCTAATTGGTTCTCAACTTCATTCTTGAAGATCTTGAATTTATCAAGAACTTCAGACTTCTCTTTAAGCAAGAACACATAACCATATCAGGAATAAACATCTATAAATGTCAGGAAGTATCTGGCATTGCATAACGTAACCTTATAGGAACCACTAACATCTGTATGTATGAGGTCTAATAAGCCTGAAGCATGAGTTGACCCCTTCTTTTTTATCTTGGTCAACTTGCCCCTCTAACAATTGACACATGTCTCCAAATTACTGAAGTCCAAAATTGGGAGAATGTTATCCTTTATCAGTCTGTCAACCCTCTCCATAGAAATATGGCTAAGACGTTTATGCCATAACATGTACGATGTGTTCTTTATGGAGGTCCTCTTTCGAGTAACAGGTTTGGCAACATAAGAAGAGGCATACATCTCATTAGGAGTAAGACACATACTATATAGTCTGTAGGATAAGAAGGCAGTACCGATATGTCTTCTATTTATAGAAATATTTACAACTGCATTATCAAATACAAAACGATAACCTTCCTTATCTAAAACTGATACAGATATTAGATTCTGTCTAAAAGACCGTATATAAAATGTGTCTCGTAGATACAAAACAAACCCCGTATCGAGGTTTAATCCTACATCTCCTACATATAAAACGTCCACCTCCTCACTATTCCCGACCATCAGCTTCTGCTCCCTTCTAGCTGGCCCTCTCCTAGATATGAACCCTTGCATCGTGCAAGCAACATGGTTAGCAACTTCACTATCTAACCACCAAGAACTTAATGTGGTTGTATCCATATTAGATTTATGAATCATAAAGGCCGAGGAGTTACCTGACAGCTCATGTTTGACCTTTCAAAGCTTGTACTTCGGGCAGTCAGACTTCTTATGCCCCTTCTTCTTACAGAAGAAGCATCTCATACTCTTAAGATCATATGAGCCGTACGCAATGCTGGACTGCCCACTCTGAATATAAGGAGAGGGTTTGGGTATCTTACCCTTACCTTTGCCCTTAGGTTGCTGGGGTTTGGCTTTCCCCTTGCCCTTTGTAGCTTCAAACATAACTGAATGAGGAGAGCTCTTGATCTTCTCCTCTGCTGCAGTACATCGAGAAATCAAGGCATTGATATTCTAGTTCTCATCCTGTGAGATGTAGGAAATGGTCAACATCTCAAACTCCCGAGGAAGAATGTTCAGTGCCTGATGCACTATTAGCGAGTCAGTGATCAGTACATCCAGTGCCTTCAACCTTCTTTGAAGGTACACCATCTGAATGATATAGTCCCGTACGCCTCCCTCTCCAATGTATCTCATGGAGAATAGCTCATTGATCAAGGCGCTCTGCTCAGCATGAGAAGAGATGTTGTATCTTTGGTATATGTTGTCAATGAACTCCCGTGCTACAGTCGTGTCTGCCAGTCCACTCAATAGATGATCCGGTATCGACCTCTTAATGGTCAAATAACACATCCTATTTGACGTTTTCTAGGTCGCCATAGCTGCTCTGTCAGCTTCTAAGTTGATGTCTGTAAGTGGGGGAGTACCCTCAATGTGCATGGCCATGTTGACATCTACCATCTCCAACGTGAACTCCACATCCGTCTTCCACTTCCTAAAGTTAAAACCATTCAAGGTTTCAATGGTGATAGCATTGTTGTTGACCAAAAATGTGACTAAAAAATAGGAAAGGCAATGTCAAGATCAGTATAAATGTAGGATAACAGCGATACTTTAAATCATTAAAAGGTATCTTTACAAAGAATCCGATTGCACATATTATGAAACACCTATGGGCTAAATACATAATATATGCAATTAGACCTCCACATAAAAGCGATTAGAGTATAAATCATCAACTCTCATGACGCTACCACCTGTGGGTGAATAGATCATTTAAGTAACGGTCTTCCTTCATCTAATGCTTTTATGTACATCTCAGAATCTTATATAAGGTCAACACCTGTGGGCGGAATAACCGAATATGAGACCAGAGACATCCCCAAACATATAAATGGTACAATCCAAATATTGATTCAAAAGGCCACTATGGTGACTACAATCTTATCAGTACCTGAAAAGTATTACAAACATAAGGGATACAAATTTATGTCATCCTCATATTCTATATGGGCATAATGTATGTGAAAATTAATCATAAATGCAAAAACTAAGTGCACAGTCAAATAATCACATACAAAAACTGAAAACATTGTCTTTAAACTTTATTTGAGATTTTATTTAAAAACTATCAATAAGAGTGTCTATCGTACTTTTCTAAAGAAAACCTTAAGTATCTCCCTTATGTGCAATTCGGAGTACAAAAATGCACTCAAAATTAACTTTAAAAAGCTTTTAAAACTTTTCTGGAATCCAATTACAAATGTAATAAATCCAGAAAAATTAAAAATCACTTTAAAAAATTCCTCGACCTGAAAATTGACGCAAAAATACCTGGGATAACTTTATGGGAATTTCTTAAATTTCCCTTATTTTTAACTGTAGCACATCATGCTAACGTCAGCCGTTGACGTGGAAGCCATGTCAATATGCATGGCGCGGGACCGCGCATGCGCCACATGTGCACGCTGACGCACGCCAGATGCATTTGGCACGTTCATGTCACCCACTGCCCACGCGCGGCTACTGGGTGGTGCGTGCATTACACGCACCACTACGTGTCCCCTATCCGACGTGCCACGTATGCGGTCTGGGTGGGCAATGCGTGCATTACATGCTCGCGGGAAGCACGACGCGTGTCACGGGTGCATCACATGTGCCATACGCACCACCTCACCTCTGCACTGTAACGCCTGCATGGGCCCGATGTTCTGTCATGCCTCCGATGCCAGAGGCAATTTCCAGCATCCCAGAATCTCATTTTTTGCTCCATTTGGCCTGTTTTTGACTCGTTTTCTATAGTTAGCTTTATGTATATCACTTCTACGTAATTATATATGGAAAAAAAATCAAAAAACGAATCAAAAATGGAAAAAAACCATATGAGATGAAAAATAAAAAAAACCTTTGTTTCCAACAATCCGATCATGTGACCACTCTGATACCACATGTAACATATAACACTGACCTTATTACGTACCCATGATCGATCATAGAAGGATTAAATATGAAGGAATGTGGAATACCTGATTTCAGTTCCATCCTATATTTCGAAGCAGTTTTTGGCCTCCAAAGAGCTCTAATCTCCTAAGACCTTTACGGAAAGTATTCAACGGCACGTGGTCTAGGCCTTTCTACAATTTTCTCAATACGCAAGCTCTCTTAACGAGTCAGAGATTCTGTATGCTTGCGATTGATATGAACAACTGTAGGAGACCATAATCTATTTACATAGTTTCTATATCGGGCTTCCCTATCACAAGGTCGATATAGACCAGTTCACACTAAAAGGGATCTATTTTTCACCCGGACTTCGACTCATTAATCTAGATCATTTATTAAGCCACTTTATTACCCTTATCTAGACCAAATTACGTAATTTAACCGGTAATTTATTGAAAAATTGAAATTATAATTAATAACTTTCCACTTAATAGAAAATTACAAAATTGCCCCCAAGACCAAAATTATCTTACACTAACTACGGTAACGGGCCTTCCAGTAGTTGAACGGTTGAATAGTGATGATGATTATGCTTTTCCTTCGACAAGGAGCATTTGAAGGACGATAATAAATATATTTGAGAGCTATTATTGCGAAACTTTTACCAACAATGGACTATCAATAGCTTTCATAATTAATTGCCATTAATTTCCTGCAGCCGATGTCTACCATGTAAGTTATTTCCGAATTCCTCTTAAATAATCGTTATATATTTAGAATTAACTGCGTGAGGACCAGGAGAAACACTTGATGAATAAAGCAAGAGAATTGAAAAATGTGAGAACTCATCAAGTTTACCATGCCAATAGATTGAAAGGGATACTGAATTGGGGAATAGAGCGACAAGAGAAAAAGGATCGTGAACTTCAATTATTGATTCGTTGAACAAACATTAAAAGGATGAAGATGACCTCACCATCATAATTAGCTGCGAAACTTTGCTGATTGTCGCATTGTCTTTATTCTTTCCTCTCTTTGTGTTTCCAAAACACCAAGAAAACATACTTCATGCATGCATACTTATATAGTATGATGCATTTTTCCTCAAATTTTCACAATCTCACCATGGAAGTTAAAAGGGGTTGGGCAGGAATTTAAAAAGAAAACAAAAGGTAAAATTACAAACAGTCTTCAAAAGCAGCCTGGACCATTTGGAGAAGGCTCTATAAAGGGTTAAGCCATGCAACTTAATAAAATAACGGTTATAGTGACGATGGAAAGGAAGAAAGCGTAGGGGCTCCCAGGTGTGATGGATGTTGAGCAATTTCTTCTCCTCCAAGTTGGCCTTCCACATTGTCCCAAAACAGAAAGTTGGAACATTGCTGGGACTCGACCCAATCATTCATCAACTCTTTTCTTTGCAAGCACTCTAGTGCCATTTCTCCTTCCTCGTCCATCGTACAAGCCTGCATCTCAATTGGAACCACCATGTTCTCTATCAATGGTGGCAAGTAGTTTATCGAGTCCATTCCGTTACTGAGTGTTGGAAAGGTTTGAACTCGATGCTGGCTTGGATTATTCCAGGCTTCTGCACTCAAATTCGCAGGTTCTTGGAAAAGCTCGCCGCGTACACTACTATCTGCGATACCTTCAAGTGGAGTACTTGTGTCGAACATAAATAGTGGAGGTGGAGAAGAGAAAAGAGCATCTTGCATCTGTGGCCTCGACGATAAATCTTGATGCACCATGTCTAGTTGATGGTTCGAGGTATTATAAGTAATATGTGAATTCTCATTAGTACTTGTGCTAGTGTTAGAGGTTGTGGTAGCTGAAGGCTTTCGAATCTTCTTTTTGATCCATGAATTCCAGTAGTTCTTTATCTCATTATCAGTTCTTCCAGGCAAATGACTTGCAATGTGAGCCCATCTGCAGTTAGTACAATAATTAACTTAATAGCATATAAATCTCTAATTAAGTAAAAATCACATCAGACGGCTGAAGTGTGTGAGATGAAGAAACTATTAGATTTTTGAAACGAAAACTAGTCTAATAAAATGTTGCTTATAGAACATACAAAGAGAACGTAATACTGTGATTTAGAAAAAAAATAAATCTTAATGGCATGTATTTCCTGTTGAAAATTGGCATTTCAACCTCCGATAATGCCCTCTTAACGTCTTCCGGAGTGTAGTTGATAGTTGATTAAGGAACTACGTAACAACGAGATTGCTTCCATCTATTATTTAAAATATAACTGTAGAAACACATGCCTAAACAGCTAGATTTATGATTCAAGATTTCTTTGACATCAGTTTTCGTTTCTCTATATTCCAATAAATCATTAGGCCTGTCGAAAATGAAAAAATCATTCTTTCAAAATAGTCTAACTAAACTCCTGCAGCAACAAGAAGATCACTAAGAAATCCCACATGGTTTCAGCCATTATATGTTGCTGTATAGACAATCAAATCAGTTTGAGAAAGAAGAAACTGATGCAGGAATGTCGGTGTACTTCGGCTGTTAGGTTCATATGGTATATAGTAAAACCTGTTCCCAACAACTCCATGAAGGCTAATAATCAACTTCTCCTCTTCTGGGGTAAACCTTCCTCTTCTAATGTCAGGCCTCAAGTAATTAATCCATCTCAAACGACAGCTCTTGCCACATCTTTGAAGCCCTAGAAGTTATTCAATGAGAAACGTATTTGTTAGAAGAGGAAAACCAAAAAAAGAAAACTAGGGCATAAGAGAGAAGTAGAGATGATAATAACCAGCTTTTTCAGGGACTTCACTCCAACATCCATATCCATGAGTCGTGATATATCTGATGAGCTTCTCATCTTCCTCAGGTGACCATAGCCCTCTCTTCACCTTCTGTTGGTTGCAACAAGAATGATGTCCCATCTTAATATTACCAAATTTCTTCTTCTTCTTCTTCGTAATTATTGACTCTATGTTGTTTTATAATCGAACTCTTGAGGTTTTGTTTGGTGGATATAGATTGGCTTCATCCACGCAAAGAGAATAGTCTCTCTCCCCTTCACCATTTAAATGTTAAACACAGGTAGAAATGGAGCCGACACTGAAACCTGATGGGTCCAAAACAGGACCCACTTTTTCATCTAACCCTAAAATGACATTTCATCAACTCATATTCTCAAAGCGTTACTATTTTGTACGTAGAGTAGTATTACGTAACCAAACATGACATACTCGCTGGTTGTTTCTAGACTTCTTTTTCTGATCTCTCTCTGTACGCAGAGGAAGGTTTTGGAAAACCATCCTGCTGTACCATCAACTAAATTCCCAGATTACGTAGCACGTCAAAATACGGAACAGAGAATTGAAGGGAAGAAAAGTTGCCTCGTATCTAGGGGACGACAATTAATTTTCGATTGAGGTCGTATTGTACCCTGAAAGAGGATGGCACGAACGATCTCAGGATGAACATAAATTTATTAAGCATTTATCGAAGTGAATTGTTGCGGAGGAGGTGGGTCTAGTGGCCATTCGGTGGTAATATTGATTAAAAGATATTTTTCGACACCTACCAAAAAAATTACGTTATTTGACTAATCAAATTTCAAATAGAAATTTATATTCAATTTAAAGAAAATTATTGTAATATGAAAATCATACATCAAAGTTAATGCATTTGTCCACGGTCGTGGGATACCTTCCCACAACGTGGGGTACTTTCCCACGATCGTGATAGAAGTTGATGCATCTGTCCACGGTCGTGGGATGAGTGCACGATCGTCGACCACCATTTTTCCTTCACTTTTCTAGATTTTTCAACCTTTACTTATTATATCCAAGACATCTTATATATAGTCCATCATTTCTACTTCATTTTCTTTTCAAAATCACTTCAATTCCATCTAAAAAATCCATAAAATAACTCATAAACTAATATTAATCATTTATACAAAAACAGAATATTAACACATTCATTTCTTCATCCATGTGAAAGCCCTCTTCAACCACTATTATCATGATCAATCCATCTCTAACTATAATCATATATGCTTCTATTTAAACAAACTATGAAGATTTATAATATACTTGTTTAACTCCAAGCTTCTTCAAAATATCAAATAACCTAGCTTTCTCCACTTACACGATCATCACCATTTCAAGAAGAATAGCTGGGTTTTTAGTAACAAGATGAGGAAGATAACAAAGATCTTGGAGTGGCTAGTATTGAATGGTAACAAATCAGTGTGGGGGTGAGAGTGAGATAGTAGAAGATGAGCATGTAACCAAATAGAAGTGAAAGACAAAGATGGTTGTCTTTCAATGTATAAATGTTGTGGGTTAAGGCTTGGTGAGTGTCATGACACATGTCATGACACTTCCCACATAAAAACTAAGTTACTTGTATATTTAATTATGCTACTACATGTCTCTTAATAATAAGTCTATTTGTCTCCTAATTTCTAAACCAATTGTCACTCAATTTTTTATGTCATTTGTCAATAAATCCTAATGCCCCTTATCACTTATTTCTATTACCTTGTGTCAATTATTTCTACTGCCACTTCTCAATTGTCTTGCCACTTGGCATTTTTTTTAGTCCAAAAATATACGTTAATTCATAAATCTCTCAATAGTACCAATTAATTCTAATTTACTAATTATAATCAGTAAATTCTTGTCATTGGTAAACCAAAGTACAAGACACTAGAAATCCATATTCATTACGCTCAGTCATTTATTACATTCATGTTAGTTTCATACCCTGAAATATGCCAATGGAATGCAATTTATCTAATTCACAATTTATGTGTATATGCTAACATTATGCATTTGAATACAATTATAAAATTTCTTCATAATTGTACCAATTTTGTTCTATATGATACTACTCATGTGACACATTAGTCTAACATTTTAAATCTCTTAACAATTGAGAGACGGGAAGCTACATGTGATATCTCCTGAAAAGTAGGTTTTGTTGTCAAATAACTTTGTATTTAAGCAATATTTCCAAATCAATGAAAGACAGTGAATTGTCTTGCAAACTTGACCTTATTAGCGTTACTTTTCTTAATCTACTCTACGAATTGATTGGGACCAAATAGTGGTATTAGAGCTAACACCATTCCCTCAAGTTCTTGTGCCAAGCCCATAGGTGGTAATGCCGGTATTGCAGTGTTCGCTCGAGGCTAAAAAAAAGGTCTAGCGCACAACCAACTTGCTGCTACCTAGACTACAAAACGTGGTGGAATGTTATGATCTAATTGTCCCACATCGGTAATATGAGAGGCTAATGCGTTAATAGGCTTATGGGCTCTCCTACCTTTAAGCTAGGTTTTGGGGTTGGTTCTCCCATAAGACCTACACCAATTAATGTTACGGTCTAGTTGTCCCACATCGTTAATAAGAGAGGCTAATGTGAAGTTTATAGGCTTATGGTCTCTCCCACCCTTTAAGCTAGCTTTTGGGGTTGGTTCTCTCATAAGACCTGTAACAATTAGTATCAGAGCTGAACTATCATGGGAACCATCAAAGAGTGCATCGACAACTTAGAGACAAACCTAGGATCTGTCCAAGATAGTTTGAGCCGCTTGGAATTTAGAGTTGTGGATAAGTTTGAACAACTGGAAGCGATGTTGAGCGAAATGATGGAAACGTTACAAAAGGAGGGGAGCAGTGGTTCGAGATAAAGGAACGGAGGCTCACAGACGATACACGATGATGTTGATAGGCATAGAGATAATCAATGACTAATGTTCGCGTCGAAGACCAAAATGCTAAAGTTTCCAAGGTTCTTCGAAGGCGACCTGATAGTACGATTGAACAAAGTCCACTAATATTTCAATTATCAGGCCACTCCGTTGCCTCAAAGGGTTCCTTTGGCTTCTTGCCACTTCGTTGGTGAAGCAAACCGGTGGTGGTTATCAATCCAACAAATATGTGAGGAAAAAGGGACTGAGATTAACTGGACCATATTTGAAGAAGAGATAATGGTCCGTTTTGGTCCTACAAAGAGTGAAGATTTTTATGAAGCTCTATCACGAGTTCATAAAATTGGGTCTTATCGTGAATATCAAACAAAATTTAAGAGATTACAAAATCGTGCTCAGGGATGGTCACAAAAGGCATTGGTCGGAACGTTTATGGGTGGACTCCATCCTTCCATAGCAGATGGAATACGCATGTTTAGACCTAAGACCTTGAAAGAAGCCATAAATCTCGCTCGAATGCAGGATGAGCAGCTTCTTCGACTTCACCAACTAAATGCTTATTATAAGATGAAATTCAGAGGAAATGCAGCCAAGGTTTATGCTTCAGCTATGACGAGAAGTTTGTTCTAGGACTCAAGTGTCGACAATCTCAATTAATCTTGATGGAAGGCAAATCAGGTTGGGACCTATATAACGAGATTATCAAAGAGGTGACTCTAGAGGTTTCTCTTCATGCATTAATAGGATGGAACAATATAAGCACAATGAGAGAGGTTGCTTATATCAGACAACATAGCCTTATTGCGTTGATCGATAGTGAATAGACCCATAAATTTATTAGCGAGAGATTGGCAACCTGGTTGTAGCTTTCTGTCACTCCTTTTGATCCCTTCATAGTATGAGTCGCCAATGGCTCTTCGATGACTTGCCAAGGGAGATATGAAAAGGTTTCATTGACAATCCAAGGTGTCATATTTTCACCCACTCTTTGTGCATTACCATTGATTGGATTGAATATTATATTGGGAGTTCAATGGCTTGAACAATTAGGCCCAGTTAAGAGTGACTGGAAGCATTTTACCAGGGAATTTCAGTGGGAAAATTGACCAAGGAAATTGCAGGGCATGGATAGGCATGTTATTCAATCATTCAACCAACAGAGCCTAAAGACATTGAAAAGTAAGCACGACAAGGTCATTCTTTATTTGTCTTGTATCTACAACAAGAGAACAGTAAGATTGACCCCTTACAGTTGAACATGAAATCACTCTTGTCAGACTTTGATGATATATTTCAGGAATCTAAGCAATTGCCACATCCACGTGAGATTGAGCATCGAATTATTCTCAAATAAGGAATAGAGACTATCAACGTTTAGCCCTATCTATACACATATTTTTAGAAAGATGAAATTGAGCGACAAGTAAACGATATGCTACAATCTAGTTTAATCTGACCAGGCACGAGCCCTTTTTCTTCCCCAATTTTGTTGGTGAAGAAGAAAAATGCTACCTGGCATTTTTGTAATAATTATTGAGCACTGAACGCAGCCACCATTAAAGATCGATTTCTGATCCCGACAGTTAATGATGTGATGGATGAGTTTCATGGTTCAGTTGTTTTCACTAAGCTTGACTTGACGGTGGGTTATCATCATGTTTGTATCTATCCTCCAAACATTTCCGAGACCGCATTCCATACTCATAATGGTCATTACGAATATTTGGTGATGCCTTTTTGCCTTTGTAATGCTCCATCAACTTTTCAAGCACTTATGAACTTAATTTTTCGTCCGTACCTACGTAAGTTCGTGCTTGTATTTTTAATGATATTTTAATCTATAGTCCGAGTTGGCAGACGCATATTGATTATGTCCACAAGGTAGTGAGAATGAGTTTTTTTCAACTTTATGATATGTGCTTTTGGGAGTTAAGAACTTGAGTACCTTGGCCATATAATCTTGGTTGAAGGAGTGAAAGTTGACTAGACGAAGATCCACTTCGTACTCAAATGGCCACATCCTACGAATGTTATGGAGTTACATGCCTTCTTGTGTCTCACAGGATATTATCGTAAATTTGTTAGTAATTATGATATTATTGCTCAACTACTTACTACTCTATTAAAAAAGGGACAATTTGGCTAGAATAGTCAAGTGAAACATGCTTTTCAAAGACTTAAATCAGCATTGATGAGTATGCCAACACTGGCTTTTCCAGATTTCTCGAAGACATTTATTAATCATATCGATGCCTCAGGTGATGGAATTAGAGCAATTCTATCATGAAAAGGGAGACTAATCGCATTTATGAGTAGAGAATTGGGAGAGTCTAAACGTTCGTGGTCGACTTATGTTTTGGAAATGCTTGCAATCATCATTGCGGTGCATACGTGGAGATCATATTTATTGGGGCGAAACTTCATAATATAAACAGATCACTGTAGTCTCAAAATTTTTCTAGAACAAAGGATTATGACACTAGAACAACATAAATGGATGTTGATGCTCGTGGGGTTTGACTATAAGATTTTATATAAATTGGGTAGAGAAAACTCTACCATCGACGTGTTATCAAGGGTTGCAAAACACCTAGCGTTATAAATCTTTATACAACACGTAAGGATATGGGATGAACTTCAAAAGGAGACAAGTCAACATCCATACATGTAGCGTGTTGGTAAATTGGCATTTCATTCTCCTGGTTAACCATATTTATGGCGAGAAGGATTAATTTATTATAAAAAGTAGAGTTGTGGTGCCATCTGATTCTAAGTTCGTTCAACAACTCTTATGAGAGTTCCATGCTACTCCCGTTAGTGGTCACTTCGGAGTCTTACAAAAATTTAAGCGATTGGCACAACAATTTTATTGGCTGGGGATGTATAAATCAGTGTAACTATGTGGCAACTTGTTATGTGTGTCAGTGTGCTAAAGCTGAATCGTTGTCCCATACTGGTCTTCTACAACCCTTACTGGTGTTGTGTCAAGTTTAACAAGATATTTCCATAGATTTCGTTGATGGACTACCTCGTTCTGATGGTAAAGACACAATTATGGTAGTCGTTGATTGTTTAAGTAAATCGATCTATTTCTTAACGTTGTTCTATCCTTATACAGCAAGATCTGTTGCAGCAAGATTGTGGAAGGAATGATCAAACTCCATGAGATGCTACGTTCAATAGTAAGTGATCGAGATCCTATCTTTGTCAGCAATTTTTGGAAACAATTCCTTAAGATGTCTAGAACACAGTTGAATATGAGTTTGTCCTACCATCCTCAAAGTCATAGATAAACCGAGGTAGTCAATTGTTGATTAGAATAATACCTATGCTGCTTTGTTCAATAGCGACCATATAGTTGGTGTCGTCTTCTACCTTAGGCAAAGTTTTGGTATAACACCACGTTTCATTCGTCGGCTGGCATGACACCATTTTAAGCTCTCTACGACAGACCTCCACCCACACTTCCACGATACGAACTTGGTTCATCCACGGTTAATGAGGTTGACGTACAACTTTCTTCTCTGTATGAATTACTTAAGGAGTTGAAGACAAATCTGCATGTAGCACAGAATCGTACGGAATAGTTTGTAAATACTAAGAGACGCGATGTTCAATTTAACGAGGGTGATTGGGTCTTTACTAAGCTACATCATTACTGGCAACAAATGGTCTTCTGACGAGCCTCGCAAAAGCTTGCCAACAAATTCTATGGCCCTTTTCATTTTCAAATTGAAGAACGCATTGGCCAAGTTGCTTATCGTCTTAAGCTACCATCAGGTTCTCTTGTCCATCTAGTTTTTCATGTTTCCTTACCAAAGAAGAAAATTGGAGAAACATTGACGACCATGGAGCAATTGCCAATGTTAAAAGATGATGAACGATTACTTTTAATTTCGAAGACAATTCTGGATGAAAGGTGGGTCAAACAAGGATTGAAGTTCGTGTCCACGAGTCTTGTTTAATGAAAAGGATTACCACTGGAAGATGTGACATGGGAGAACACCGACCATCTGCACCATAGCTTTCTTCAGCTGAACCTTGAGGACAAGGTTCATCTTTGCTGGGGAAGTAATGATAAGAGTACTTCAGAAGTAGTCAACTTACCAAGGAGGTCAACACGTGCACAACACCACAATCTAAGATATTTAGATTAAATGGGTCTTGTTTGTTATTATTTTGCTTTTCTTTATTTTGTTTTCTTGATTATGTGCAAAAGTAGAGATGTATTATCTCCTGAAAAGTAGGGTTTTGTTATTAAATACCTTTGTATTTATGCAATATTTCCAGATCAATAAAACACAATGAATTGTCTTGCAAACTTTACCTTATTAGCGTTACTTTTCTTAATCTATTATACGGCTTGATCGGGACCAAACACATTTGATCAACAATTTTATTTTGATTTTTGTCACTGTTAAGTATATTAAAGAGTCAAATGAAGAAGACGATAAAAGACTAAGATCTTCTATCATTTAAGCTTTTCTAAGGGGTCCTTTATCTTTTAAGTTTAAAAATCCTTATAGTTTTGGTTACTCTCAATAAGTCTTTATGTCAAAGGTATTAAAGTTTTGCAAAAAGTTCCCCGTATTTCTCCAGCGTGAATAAAGATAAAATTTTAAGTGACTCCTATAATTTTACTATTTTTATAAAGCCTAACTTACTGTTATTCTAATTTCTTTAAAATATTTTTTTAATTTTAAGTATTCTCAATTTTCTGTTACAAATCCATTCTTTTATTCTATTTAAATGAACTTTTCTATTGATTTAAGTGTTCTTAATAAGAACATTTAACTTTAATAGGTACTTCAGTTTCTAATAATAAATATTAAATAAAGGTATAACGTTTCACATTTCAATATTAAAAGGCATTCTTTTATCATAGTTGATATAGAAATGTATAAAATGTTTCAATCAACTTTTAAGCTAAAAAATATTTTTTAATTATTTTAATGTAAAATATCCATAACACTTTACCTAATTAGTGGTTAGCCTTAAAATATGTATGATAACTCAATATGATCCAAATTCATAATCTTATATTGAGTTATTTACTCAACATATTAATAAAATCAATCATTTATAATTTTATATATTATTCTTTGTAACTAACCTTGCTTTATATCTTTCAAAGCTTCCATCTAATTTGAAGTTATAAAGGAAAAACCCAGCTACATTTAATTATCATAATAATAAATGCATATGATTTAGATAATCTATAAATAGAGATAGAATTATTGATTATATATTTGAAATTAACCTTAAGATTAGGCTTGGATATCTTAAAGTAAAATTTTTACAAAGAATAGAAGAATTATTAGATAATATTTGTCTAGCAAGAATCATTAGATATGACATTTGAGAGTATGTAAGGATCAAAATTTATGTATGAATTCAGAAATGATTATTTTACTTAATGGTATTAACATAAGCAACTATGTAGTTAATAATGACTTTGGCTAATTTTTTAGATGAACAAAGATTCTATGGATGTTATTAAAATTTTTAAATTAATATTTCTTTTACTTATAGTTTTAAAAGCTCATCACCTCTTCCACTATGTTCTGATAACTAGAATTCTCCCTTGGGGAGGTATTAGATTTCTCTTTAAATAATATAGCTCATATTTATGAAAAGAGGCATTGAAAGGCATAAGTAGTTTTCTATCATATTGTCACACCCTTCGTAATTGAATGTGACTAGAATGCATTAGTATTATATCATAAAGTACCTTATACCTCCTTACAGAGAAAGAAATTTAACACATGCATGTCCATTATATTCCTCCATATTTATTAAGTTATTGAAGTTTGTATGGCTTTTGATGCTTTAAAGTAAGCAAACTCATTTTCTATGAGAGACATGCTAGCAATATTAGTCCATCTTCATACATCAGTAATCATATTATATATCTTATTTTTATATGACATCTAATGTGAAATATGTTTTCCTATTGCTACTTTAACTCATTCTCGTTCATTTGAGCATTCATTACTCTTCTAAGTACAAACGTCTCACTATCAATGTGATAATCAACATTGTAGTCATTAACATAAATTGGGGTGTCGAATTACAACTAACTTGCCTTTTCTCTTCATGAATTCGAGGGTGAGTGCTTATTTATGTGATTACTTATTACTCTTCTAAGTATAAATATTTTAATATCAATACATAATCAACATTATAGTCATCAACTTTCTTTGGGGTGTTGAATTATGCCTAGTTGGCCTCCTATTATTATGAATGTGAAGGTTTTGTCCCTTTTGTAACTTGACGAGTTTGACTAAATGCTTCTCTAAGAGGTCTCTCACATCATTATACATGATTTTGATCTTCTTATGTTGTTGTTGCATGTTTTGAAAAAAGAAAGGATGCACTTTCTTTCTCTTCTTTGGCTGTTGAACCGCCTTTACAATACGAGCTTCTTGAAGAAACCTTAATTTTCATTTTTTTTCATTTCATTTCTTTTTCGCTTTTTTGATATATAGCAAACTAACACAAGATAAAGACAAAGAAACAAGAAGATGAAGGAAACATTTTTTTATGAAACCAGGCATGCTTAAGAATTAGGAAAAAAAAAAGATCTATAAACGAAAACTAGAAGAAGAAATCATAATTAAGAATTGAAAATCAAAACAAAAAATCAAAAGTTATAAACACTTGATTTACAACCTAACTTTGATAATAACAAATATGAACTTGCTTAAGAATACATCTTAGAGAACCTACAAACAAGATTGGAACTTTAATAATAAAGTTAAATCAAGCAATTGAAAATGATCCTTTAATTTTGATGAAACAAGAATCAAATCTAAAAAGTTTAGAACACCATAAAGTAAACTTTGATGAGTTCTCCAATGGGTTTAATAAAAAACAAAGATGAGAAGAACAATCACAATTTTGATTAAACTAAATAAATCTCTAAATTCTATATATCTAAATTTGTTCTCTTTTGTATAAGGGCACATATGATTCCTACTTAAATTGAAAAGCTAACTATTATATAACTTTAATTAGGAACTCCCAACAACTAATACTACTTTTAAGAAGAATCTAATATATTAATATGATGATGACTCCAAATACTAGTTGTGCTCATGCAAAATATTAAAATATTCAGTATTTATATTCATAGTTTGAAATTATATTCAAATCAATACAAATTAACCTAAAACTTAATAGATTAAAACTTAATCAATCCAAGTCTATGATAAACTATACTTACAAAGAATGGTCATGATATTTTTAAAAATTATAGATTAAAGGAAGTTGTTAAATAACTTAGGTTTTTATGAATCTTTATTTTTATAAAAGACCAATCATCAATATTTTAATTTTAATTATTTTAGAGAGATTATTTATAGGTAATACACAAAATATTCTTATGATAAGAATTTAACCCAAAGATGCTTGTGGTTTGATAATTTTATTTAGTTTTTGGAAAGGTAATTCATCATCATCATCATCACCTAGTCCGAAATCCCGCAATGAAGCGAGGTCTGGGGAGGTCTTGTAGTACGCAGTCTTACCCCTACACAGTAGAGAGGTTATTTTCGATGGACCCACATGCAAATGAGACAATATACGAATGATGCAGGTTACAAAAAAATCAACAGAAAATAAATGAAAAATACCTGAAAGGGGTCAGGCTGCGCGAGTCGAAAAGACTACCAAATTCAATCCCTCTTTGTCTCACAGTAGGTAAGGTGGCCATCCTCAAAATCCCTAACGGGGTGACCCCTTAGTGTCCCTCTATACCTGTCTTGTAAACTGAACAACGTGCCCTAGCAGCTCCTACGAACTACTGTACTGCTTTTGAATATCTGGTACGGTTAATCCTTTACACAGTTAATCCTTTACCCTTATTCGATCCCTCCAAACTTTGCTATAACTAGCCACTACCTCATTTAGTGCCAACTTTGACATATCCTCTTTGATTACTTCCCGCCAGTTCTTGTAAGGCCTCCCTCTTCTCCTCTTACGTTCATTAAGAGTTATTCCCTTGCAGCTTCGTACTGGAGAGTCGACCGGCCTCCTACGCACATGCCTATACCACCTAAGTCTAGTCTCTCTCAACTTGTCGGCAAAGCTGGCTACCTGTAGTCGATCTCTCACCAGCTAGTTCCGGACCTTATCTCTTCTGGTAATGTTACACATCCACCGAAGCATACGCATTTCTGCTACCAACAATTGTCTTATATGCCTACACTTGGCAGGCCAATACTTTGCCCCATATAATATGGTGGGACGAATCACCATTCTATAAAACTTCCCATTGAGTTTTAAAGGAATCTTCTTGTCATATAGAACCCCTGATGCACTCCTCCATTTAGCCCAACCTGATCTAATACGATGGACTATATCGGCATCTATATTACCATCACTCTAGATGACAGACCCGAGATACTTAAAACTCGTCCGCTGTGGTATGTCGTCGGCCCCAATTGCTATCGCCCCCTCATTCTCCAACTGGTCCCTAGAGAAGTTGCATGCTACATAAGACTCTATAAACCTTAACAGGTATAAAAGATCAAGTTAATTTTACATCTTTTTTAATAAAAGGTGATTTATTGAATGAAAGTAATGGAAGTGCAAGTTGGCTTAAATAGCTAGCATAAAGTTGCTAAAAGATGAACTCCAAATCAAACAACCTTAGGATTAGCTATTATATGGAAAAGATTAATCACAACGGTACCAAATAGGAGAAAGAAAACTAATTTTGCAACTTTAGATTGTCATCAGAGCAGCTTAGGAGATTTTCCATTCCATTAGAGTTTTATTGCTAAATTTGTGCTTGGATTTGTATAAGTGGATATGCATTATGATTTTGTTGATGGAGCTCCTTAAAAGGTCTTGTGAAGAACTAGTAATGGATCTGAAAGTTTTATTGCTCCTTTCATTCCAAATACTAGCAACCATGCAAGCAAGAGCTATAATAACTAGCCATCAATCCCTTCATACATATGCTTGATTTGAGTACTCCACGCTGTGATATCAGACCAAGTAGTTGGAGGATTGTTTATCTCATAAAGAGCCATTATTTATTTCCATATTCTATTTGAATAAGAGCAAGAGAAGAACAAATGGTTATGAGCTTCAGCTTAAGCTTTGCATCAAGAACACCAATTTCAGATTTGCAATATTTTCCAATTTTGTCCATTGTACACAGTTTTAGTTTGAATGCTTGCCATAGAGTATGTGCATGTCTAGGGTTGTAGTTCTTGCACCATACCACATGATGCCAAGGAACTTGAGGATGCTCTTCTCTATAGACAAGTGGTTGAATAGGTAGAGAATTAAGCAGAATGTTCAATCTTCCACAAGATTTTGTCTGCTTACCCCGTTAATCTAAAATTGGATATTAATTGGATCAAAGTCGTGGTTCAGTTGCTATTATAAGCTTGCTTTAGAATTGCCAATCCATGCGCTACATTTACACTTCCATTTGTGTGATTTTTGAGGATTTGAAGTTCAGGGATAGAATGGAGATATGGTATTGTGATTCAAAATAAATAATAGTTAATTAATTAACTAATGAATTGTTTTTTTAATATTGATAAAAATTGTAATGTACATATAATTTTAAATTGTTCTTTAAAAAATATCATGTTAATTTTAGTTCTAAAACCTTTATAATTAAATACAAACAAAAACCATTATTTCAAAAGAGCAGCCAAAACCTAAAAAATCTTGATATAATAAATTGTTAACCTTTTTTTAATTGTACAAAATCAACATTTTTGATTGGTTTGAGAAAATTTATGATGGCATTATTTAGAAAATACTACTGTGTATAGTGTCTACCTTATCGAAATTTTCTATTTTAAAAAAGGACATCAACCTTGTAGTTCTTAACAGAATATACTTTGTGAAGTTAATAAATGCATATGAATATGATTTGGTTTTTGAAAATTTTCATCACGTAAAACAAAGTTTTTTAAATTATAAATTGCAGATGATATTGTGGTAATTACGAATGATGTAGATGTAATTACAAAAAATTTGGCTACATTGCAGCAAATTACAGTAACAGTCGTAATATTAAAACCTTGATATAAAGTATAAAATAAGCTTTTAAGAGGCTGAAATCGTTAATTTACTTCCTGATATAGATATTTTGAATCATAAGGGAGAGGGTAATCTACAAACTGATTTTCCTTAGATTAAGCTGATCATTCTAGACGATTTTGTGTCAATAGCACTAGCATCTTAAAATGGGTGACAAAAGTCACCAAAGGGTCTTTTTAATGGAATGAGCTATTGCTGCCACTATCTTCGACCCTTAAATATAAACCATTTATGGATCATGAAACAAGCTTGCTGCGTCCTTTAGATCGAGTGCAAACGGGGCTTTTATTACTGGTTCTTCGCTCTGCAACTTTGGACGTGTGCAAGGTCTAGAGCTTAACTTATGAGCAAGGGTTGTAATGTGTATATATATATATATATATAGAGCTTAACTTATGGGCGATGATTGTAACGTTTATGTTTAGGCTTTGTACGTGCCTACTCTCTCTCTCTCTCTATATATATCTTCGAGTCCTGATAATTTGTACCTTTTTCACTTAGCACAAGATAAACAAATAAAAGAAAAGTTTAAACGACAACTGTTTATGCGTAAAAATCCCTAATTATTCAATGTCGTGTCTCGAACAAAAGGATTGATTGTAACCACTAGTGTCTTAATTAGTTAAAAGGGACAAGTAGAAACCTCGTGAAAATGAGATCACTTCATGTTGGTTTTCCTTAATACTTACTTTTAATATATTCTTTCATGTCAACTATTGTAGATTAGACGTCATTTCTGATAATTCTCACTGCTGCTATATTTTCTCGTGGCTTCCTCAAGATGTAACAGAGGTAGGACCATGACTATTAATAAACAATTGAAAAAGGAAAAATGCTTTAGACAAGGAGAAGGACATTTAATATCTAAAAACTGAAGCAGAGAGTGAGACTGTATCTCATAGCACTTAATCAGTTTGACTAAAATCTTGTCTTCGCTTTCTGAACAAGAAATTCTGTGAAATGGTGTAAGAATAACGTCTATGCGTAGCATGTTTAACGTCATCAAATGCAATTGGTTGTTGATCTTAACAACAAATCCTTGATGAGACCCTTCCAAATATTGCCACAGCCCACATGGGTAGATTTCAGAACTCCATTGGGGTTTTCAGGTAACTCAGTTTACGAGTATTGAAAACCTATGAATTACAGCCTCAGGCTCATCTTCAACAGGTTCTGTATCTACTTCTGCTATACTATATGGCCCTATTAAATTCACAGGCTCCATTCCTTTTATATTTTTTCCCTTCTACTTAGACAGGATAGATAATTGAAATTCAACTCTAAAATTACAGTAGCCCTGTTATTTTCCTAACAATATTGCCTGTGGGGTAATCAATTAGTATATTTTTTGGTCAGTGTATATCTCTTCATCTCTCATCCCCATTTACGCTTTCAACTAAATAAATTTATCAGGCTTCTAGGAGAAAAGATTAAGCTCCCCATCACTGCCAATAATTGAAGGCGATATATGTATGGAACTTCAAATAAAGACAATGAAAGCATCTCATGAATAATAAAAGCAGTTCATTTTGTGTCAGTAGAAGACGGTTCCAAAATGGGAAAGTTTCCACAAAAAGAACTTGATCTTTTCATAGATTTCCATTTTTATTTCTTTGGACTACGAAAAATGTAATAGCAACTAGTTTAGCAATTAATTTCAAGCAATTTGTTTCTCTATACTGCACTCTTCACATCTTATTAAAGATGTTGGAGGAGGTAATCCTTCCAAGTGATTTAAGACTGAAGTGGCATTTCAGTTTGTACCCTTTCTTGTAGAATAGTATCTTCATTGATGGATAAACTAAGGGTTTAAATTATTTTACTGCCGTAATTATAATTACAGTGTTATAATTTTAGAGATTGTTGTGATTATTATTAAGATTTGATGAGGTCTGATATAGTCACAATTATACCTTCAGCCACCTCAATAATTCGTAACCTTAATGTCATGGGCAACCCATCACAAACTAACCCAATAACCGTGTTGGATATCACGTAAACAAAAGTATGAATGGCGTTCCAACATTTTCTTCAGCTGTGAAAGCGATTTTCTTTGTTTGATTTTATCAAAATACATTATGGTGACTGCAAACTGTAGAATATATACATGAATACATAGATGTAAGAACTAATCAATATCTAAGCAAGCGTACGATCGACACAAGATCTTTAGCTTGTGATATGTCCATGGATTAGTTAGAACATATAATAAGAAGCACTAGTATTTCTTTGTGAGGTTAGTTATCACATTCTAAATGTTCTTCTATACGTAGATGAATAACAGGCGGCACAGAGAGAGTTGTAGAGATTGAAAGCCAGGGGCTTCTGTTGATTGATGCAAATCATCCACCATATCTGATGTGAAGATATATGAGAAGGTGACTTTTGCTTGGATGGATCGCAAACCAAAACTTTGAAAGTAATATACAAATCATTTTGAAAAAAGACCTCTTGGAGGATGTTGGAAAAGGGGGAATGATTAAACTTAGCTTTAAGGAGGAGCAATGGAAAGGCGCACTGGGAACAAGGGGACCTACCATTTGGGAATTTTAAGTTGTGAATGTATGGAGAATAGATGTTATCTTTCCCTTTAAAAGAATGGTTGGTTAAGTTATTAATCTTTGATGGAATGTCTCTACCTTAAGCTCTTTACTTCTAATCCTAATATAATATGGAATTTCACTTATAGCCCTTTCTTTTTCTTTCATATCCCCACCATGGATCTTCATATGGACCCTCATTTCCCACTTATAGTCTCGTTCTTTTCATATATTATGGGGTCTTATTTCCTTCTCTAGAAATATGGTTATATTATATATTGTGACTCCCCTAATCTCCTACACATCTTAGAACTTGCTTGCAAGTCTAAAAACTAATTAACAAAGGAAAGATGATTTTCCATTTATTTTCTCACATCTTCAAAAGAAAATGCAAAAAAAAAAAAAAGCAGAAGAATGATGAATGACCAAATTAAGATAGGCACATGGAAGCTAGATGTAAACATAGGCAAGCAAAGTGAGTTTAAGAGAACATCTAGCAGAACATTAACCAAGGCTCGGGGTTAAATGATTGGATGTACCATCAAGATAGTGTTCTGTATAGTTGCCGACGCGAACTTGAAGTAGCTAAGGAGTCATATATGTTATGTTCGTAATTTTGATGCTTTACAGAAAGTGATTGGAAAAGAACATTAGCTAATCCATACAGAACCCCTATTGCAAGTTGGTCCTGATGGAGGAACCCGCCGCAGTATTTCCCAAACAGTTAATCGCGATCTCTCTTTCAAACATGGCATTGATTGTGAATGTGGGAGTTGGACGAAAGCTACACGTCGGATTATGCTGTCCAATTTGTTTGGGCTATCAACCGCAGACTTGAGCTGCAATTACATCTTGTCGTATGACATAAATCCTAGGCCCATTTCTGAGTCAAGGACAAACATGAATATGAAAGGGCTACAATACAAATAACTGAGGCATTTAAAGCCCTTCTTAAAAATGACAAACATCCCCCTACCGCCATCCTTTTCTGTTAGGGAAGTTAATTTTAGGCCTGATCTGCCCTAATGTGATTTCGGCTAAGGTTGATCAGATCACAGATAAGCTTTGGGTCAAAAATAGTCAGCCCTGACTTTGGCCGTGACTTGGTCAGTTTAAGTATGGGTCAGCCCGATCAGGTCACTAAAACATGACGTAATTTTTGATATTTAAAAAAAAGTATAAAAAGAGTCAGGTTGGCTTGCTTGCTCTTAGCCACGGGCCTGTTAGCTCATGATCAGGTTGAGCCACTGGTTGACCTATTTTGGCCTATCAGGCCACAGGTTACCCTAAACTATGGTCGGTCGAGTTAAGTTAGGAGAGGCCCGGGTCCAAACTAGCCTACTGACATTCTTATTTCCTTTATGATCAAAAGTTTTTAAGTCTAGTCCACTCTTCCAGTGGATAGCCTACCTCTTAGCCCTGGCAATATTAACATGTTATATAAAGTACCAAAAGGCCTTTCTACAATTAAATTGCTTCCCCAATTACAAACGGCAAAATTGCAGTCTAAATGAGATATCAGTTTGAAATTAGGAAAAGGTAGTTAGATAGCGAACCTATTATTCAGGGGTGTTTGGTTGATGGGTTTGGGAAGAGATTAATAGATAAGGAATAAAAAGTGAGTGGTTAGTTGTTGATTATCATTATAGGGGTAATACTTTCATATCTCACTTTTGAGGAATCCTCCATACTCCCTATTTAGTAGAGGAATGAAAGTCATTCCTTAATAATGACTCTTTTTAAAACTAATTAATTAAAA
>JAOQML010000196.1:28312670-28336132 GCA_027568935.1 Erythroxylum urbanii | reverse complement strand
TATCTTTTTATTTAACCAAAGATTTATTAAATAATTAACTAATATTAGAAAAAGATTTAAAAATTTGTAAATATTAAATAATCAACTTTTAATGCATGATCAATAAAACCTAAATATTAAATTAAATTAAAGATTAAAATATAAGTAGTCTCTAATTATAAATTAGAAATTGAACATTAATATCAATTAGGTAAAAAAAAAAATCAGACAGGTTGCTTTAGTCTTGCATATACATTGGATGTTGTCAACTGTGATACAAAATGAATTGAACCATACAAGACAAAATAAAATAGCATTGAAATTATAAAAAACCAATAAATACGGCCCATCCATCTCAACAAGGGATTTTAATTATCCACGATAAGTTACACTCAACAAGGAAGCAAACATTAGGCTCCAATCTCAAATTCTCAATAGAAGTAGAAGTACAACAAGATGAAACTAAAACGGATTCCCATTTCCCCAATGTCATTACTTATGCTTTGCCTAAACATACGACTCCTTAACTTCTTTACAAATTCTTTCCTTATTTTACAAACTTATGGTTAAAGTTCTTGCACCGCCCTGGCCTCTTACCTTCTGCCCTTTTGAAACATTGCCATAAAAGAAAATTCAAAAGGCACAAGCATGTCTTTTCTAAACCCTTATCAACTACATAATATGAGGCATGACCTCTTTATTTGTACACCTTAATGACCCTTTGGATTCTCAAGAAAGTGGACACTGAAATGCAGACACCTACAAACAACTACATATAAGGGCATAAAATCACAGTAAAGAGTCCAGATATCCATAATTCCTACATCTGTTGTATTGAAGGAGGCTCCTATAGATGCGATCCCACACTCCAATGAAGAGGGATTCTGTATGGGGACTAAAAGACACACTAGAGATCTCCCCAAAGAAATCGATCTCCTACTCTTTCTCAAACCCATTCTTTACATCATATACATGCACAAAGTCAGTTGGCTTTGTCATTGCCATAGACTGCCCATTAGATGAAAATCAAATCATTCTAATGGCTCCCAAGTTTCCCTCGAGCATAGAGACAGATTTAGACAAGTTTCTGGCATCCCAAATACGACAAGTCTTGTCTTGATTCCCAGTGGCAAAGATGCGACCATCAGGATGCCATGCAGATGCAAATGAGTAATACAACTGTCCACATAAAGACGTAATAGTCTACAAAAATAGGCTTCCAATTAGCCAAAGCCATCCAGAACTAGATGGAACAACATTTACATGAGATCTGATGAAATATTCAAGAATAAGGAAAAAGAAGTATATGCCTTTTCTGTTTGAGAATCCACCAGCTTTCCATCTAGGTTTTCACTTACAATTACAAGGAGCTTACCATCAGGACTCAACGAGGTATGTTGCAAACAGAAACGAGAAGAAAGCAGATGATGTTACTCACTTGCATAAGAGAACATCAGAAAGGCAATCTTGGATTATAATAATTTACTTGTTAAAATAGTTGTTAAGGAAAAGAAACATAAGGTAGTGTAACAATCATTACATCATTATGAATGAATCAGTTTCCGTTAAGAAACTAAACCCTAAAAGAACTAATTACATAAATTAAATGTAGGGACGTGTTTGACCTTGAGCTTAGCTCAGCATTACATAACCTCAAAACTTATGGATAATGTCTTTTCCATTAACAAGCCAAAATTCAAAACAACCAATTATGTACATTCAACCTAGAAAAGGGTTTGACACTTAAGCTTGTTACAAAACTTAGCACTAGTCACACATTTGAGCTTAGCACATTGAAGCAATTAAACAAACGACCATTTGATTCCAGTTATGCTTAGAAAGTTGAAATCTCTCCATATTAAAATCTCTAACTCCACAGTCATTATTCCAAGCTATAAAATGAATTGCACCACTGAAAGAGCATTGACCTTAAGAGAGTTACAATTCATAACATCTACCAGAATATTAATGACTTAGTTAAAGTGAAGAGGCTGCATAAACTATCAGTCAAAAAATAATAAAATATAACCTTGGATTATCATAGATCTCGACAACATTTGTAATTGCATTATCATCGTAAGTTGTCCTAAAGTAGAAGCTAACTCTCAATCGATCCAAGTATTGCATTCCAATGCAAAAGTTAATTATAACTAACCAAAATGTCACAGTAAAGATAAAGTAATAGATGCATATTAGTAAGCATATTATACCAAACTCACAAAACTTTAAAAAGAAAAGAAACATGAAAGAAAAGGATGGATACATTTGATTCAAGGTCCAATAGGGGGATTCTATTTAATTAGTATCACAACCACAAATTAGAATGACAACCAAATGTAACAAAGATCCCACAACACACATAAAGCACGTGCTTACTCCATTGTATTCATAATTAGTACATATGCTGGCAAAGCCTATAATAAATGGATAACTTATAACCACCAGAAATTACCTTGCATATAAGTTATCCTTGAAACCCTCCAGTAATTAATAAATTATCCCGTACTACTAAAGTACTAACTTGTGTCTGAGAAAATCCTTCCAAGAGGCTCTTAGGGTGTTTCTATTAGACGAAATAAAATGAGAAGATAAAATGTTTACAAGTTTCAATGAAACAATGTAAGAATTCTGAATCAATCAGTAAAATTATAATCCTAGAACAATGAAATGAACACTTCAAACCTGTGTCAGAAACATTTAAAACACAAGAATAGAAATTTGGCATACCTTACATGGTGCCACATGACTAGCTACATTAAGAACTTCAATTTTCTTACACCTTTTGCTACATTACATGTTCATTCTAGACATAAAAAGACTGGATATGATCCTTGTGCAAAATAATAAAGGGGAAAAAAGAAGCATTTGCATTTGAAGATAATGAAAATTTTGTCAAATCTAGCTTTTTTTCACATTGAAAAAATGAAAGTTGATTAGGAGAACAATGTGATCCTACTTGGAAATCCAGGATTGTTGATTTCATAAATCTTGTATTCCACCAAAACTCATAGCATGTACCCCCTTTCTTTGTAGGCTTGCATTCCTGGAAAGAAGCAAAAATCTGAATGAAAAGGATTGTTGAAATGCATCTATATTCGAAGTTGCAGTCAGATTTATTCATTAAAAAGAATTGATTCAATACATTTCTTATATACGCATAGCCCAATACAATAGGCTGGGAACCAAATTCTTTTCTACCTTTTCTGAACCTTCTCCTGATTGAGGTATGTTTTCATAGTTCTTGTATTGCTCTAACCTAGTTTCTCTGTATTTCTCATAAGAAATGCTCAGTCTTTCCCAAGGAATTCCTTGTATATCCTTTCCTCTCCTCTCCTAGCATCTGTACCAGATGTATTTTCTACCCGGGTGTCCTGCCAAAATGAACGAAAAAAAGAAACCTGTGTAAAAAGCAATACTAGTTAAGATGCAAATCATAACACTCACAATAAAGAAAATGCAATATGAACACATGAATGAGCACCCTAAACCAATGACCATCATACGAATAAGAATAGAGAAGCCCAAATTCTAAGTATAGAATAAAGTAAAACCAAAACTTACCATATGATCATCTTCATCATTATCCTCATCTGACTCAGGATCACCCATGAGTCTACCACGGAAGTACATATCATCATCCACTTCTTCCATCTCATAATCATCAACAACATAATCCATATCATCCCCTTGATACTGTGACATTTTCGCAGAGGAAATTTATACCTAAAATAACAATTAATGATCAGCGCAATTTCACATTTTAAATTCATCATCGCCAGTTAAAATCATTGAGAAGAATGCAATCTTACAAATAGTGTCACTTTGTATTTATGAAAGAGCATAATTGAACATGCCACCTCGTAGGATTTTACAGATTTGAAAAATAAAACAAGAGAAAAGTAATAAAAGCACTAGTGTTTGAACAACAACCCTGTAGTTCCACATTTTCTATTAAGAAGATATGGCTAGAGAACTTCACGCTCACAGAAACTAGTCCACTGACTCAAGCTCACAGAAACTAGACCACTGGCAGTGATGTTTTTGGGTGATAGTTTCGGAATGGTTAAAGAGAGTCGGAGGTAAGGGTGGAGATGTGAGACATGAGAAAATTCTAGAGAACCTAAATGAGAACGAAGAGAAGCCAAGAAATGCTAAGGGGCACAGTCGTCATTTCCAAACAGCTAATTCAGTTGTTTGGTCCAAAACGCTCCAATTTGGAGCTTTTCATAAAACAACTAGTTGGGTTGAATTAGCCAACCCAACTAGCTCATAACCAAACAAAAAAATAGCTTATTAGCTAAGTCAAACCTTTAATTTAGGTCAATAAGTCTTATCAGTTGTTTACCAAATGACCCCTATCATATAAATCACCTTTACCTATCAGAGTGGATGACTTTGAGGCTTGTGATAAGTTTGAGATTGCTACCAACTATTTAAGGAAGTTAAACCTAAGGAGATATAGAGGAGAAAGAGGTGGAAAAGGAGGTAGAATGGGGATATAAGGAGGGGGTAAGATAAAGGGTATAAAGAAAGGGTAGATATTAATATGGATAGTATAAGATGGTACCACCTTTTATAGGAAAGATAAACCCAGATGTCTATTTGTAGTGGGAAAAATGTATTGAGTTAGTTTTTTATTGTTACATCATTTTAGAAAAGAAAAATTTTAAGTTGGTGGCTATAGAATTTAATAATTATACCATAGAATGGTGGGATTAATAAATCCTCACTAGGAGAAGACACCGTGAGCCACCTATTAGAACTTGGAAGGAGATGATAGTAGTGATTAGGAAATGCTTTATTACAAATTCCTAGCTACAAACTTTAACTCATTGTTCCAATAGTTTGGAGGAATACTATAAGGAGATGATGGTTCTCATGGTTTGATCAAATGTGGAGTAAGATAGGGAAATAACAATTACCTATTTCATTTGCGGCCTAAATCTAGAAATTATCAATGTTGTAGAACTATATCATTACGTGGAGTTGGAGGATGTAGTTTACATAGCCATGAAAATAGAAAGACATCATAGAAAGAGGTGTATTGATTGTTTTGGTATTTCTAGTGCAAGTTCTTCATTATGAAGTAAATCATAGAGTAGAAAGGATGAAAAAGCTCCAAAACCTAAATATAAGCAACCAAATCTAAAATATAAACACCAAGTGGAGAGAAAGCTAAGACTGATTCATGTTTAACAACTAGGAATCAAGATGTTAAGTGTTTAAAATGAGAGTATATAACCTCACAATGTCCTAATAAAAGGGTGATGATGTTGAGGGATGATTGAGAGTATCTGTCTGAGAGTAAAAGAGGTGGATGAGGATATGCCTAGTTTAGAGGATACTAGTGTTGATGAATGTATTGAGAGGCCTAAAGATGGAAGGATTGTAGTCACTAGAAGGGCAATAATTATATATATAAGAGAGGAAGATGTGAATAAACAATATGAAAATCTCTTCCTAAAAGTTGTTCCAATAAGGATCAAGTTTATAATATGATTATAGATGGAGGGAGTTATGAAAATGTAGTTAATGGAGAAGTTGAAATTTCTAACTACAAACACCCTAAACCATACAATTTATAATGGTTGAATAAGAGTTGGAAGCTTAGGGTAACAAAGGAAGTTCTAATTTTTCCTTTAATTGGGAGGTATAAGGATGAAGTGTAATATGGTGTGGTGCCTATACAAGTAGGTCACATTCTTTTAGGGTGTCTTTGACAATTTAATAGGAGAGCCATACATGATAGGTATAAGAATCATTATTTCTTTACCATAAATGACAAATGGATAACCTTTCCTCTGTTACCAAAGCAAGTTTATGAAGATCAGTTTAAGATTTTTAAAAGTGGGCAAGAGATCAAGGAGAAAGAAATGGGAACAAACATATAGGGATAATTGAAAGACTTTCTGATAAAGTAAAAAATGAGATGTAAATACGATGGAAAAGAAGTGAGCTACGTAGCAAAAGTTGGGAATGTGAGAGAAGCATTCTTAACCTAGTTCCAAATGCTTTTTTATTTATAAATATTATTTTCTTTTTTTAATATTGATATTAATGATACTTTTCCTTATAGATTTGCTTATATTTTTGTATGAATTTGATGATATGTTTCAAGAGCATACTCTATATGGATTACCACCTATGAGAGGGATAAAGCACTAAATCGATTTCATCCCTAGAGCTTAAACTATAAACTAGCCAACATATAAAACAAATCTGAAAGAGACCAAAGGGATACAAAAACAAGTAGAATAACTCTTTAAAAAGGGTTATATGACAGAAAGCTTGGTCCCTTCTAATGTGTTATTTTTACTAGTTTTAAGGGAGGATAGATCTAGGAGAATATGCATGCATTATCATAACATTAAAAAAATCATTATAAATTATAGACATCCTATCCCTAGATAAGATGATATGTTTCATGAGTTATATGTTGTATGTTTATTCTCTAAAATTAGTTGCTATCAAATTAGGATTAGAACAGGTGATAAATGGAAAATTTCTTCTAAAACTACATATGGTTTGTATGAGTGATTTTTAATGATTTTTTGGTCTAACTAATGCACTATCACATCATGAGAATAATGTATGATATTTTATAGGGGGTTTTAGGTAAACGTTTTGTTATGTATTTTAATAATATTCTTGTCTATGTAAAGCCCTTAGATAAGCAACGATATATAAAAAAGTTAATAAGGGGAGAAAGAAGAAATATTTGATCCTAGATATTGGGTCAGGGTACATTTAAGAAAATAAAAGTTTCCAAGCAAGCCTAAGTCCAAGTTGCAATCAAGAGGAGATAGACCTCAATCATAGACAACATGCATAACAATGCATATAATATTGACTTTCCATATAAGTAAGGAGTTTATACCACTTTTATTATTTCTGATTTATCTCCTTTTGATTTATAGAAGAAGATTTTGATTTGAGGATAAATACTTTTAAAAAGAGCAGAAATATAGGAGCTAAGCTTTTGTAAATGTACAAAAGCTTCAGAAAAAGGGAGACATAAAGAAGGGCTTGAGCATATTACCACATATTCAAGTAAAATGCCAAGTTGCTGGAGATCCATCGAAGAACATTAGAGAACTATTAATGAGGAGTATAGCAAAGAAGGCTAAAGAAGCTCTCAATAATCTAATGGGCGATATTTATGCGAAGAGTGATGCTTTGCTATTTTAAGAGATTGAAGTTAATTATATAAATTTGATTCAAGTGAATAAGAATGCTTTAGGAAAAGCTTATAGAAATGTAACTAATGCTGATGTCATATTAGGGTCTAATAATGGTCATATACTGAATTTTGGAGGTTTAAGACATATAATATAATTAACACTAAAGTCATACTAGTGTTGGGCACAAACTTGCATTAGTTTTGTAAACTAGAGAAATAGAAGCAAATTAGAATTATCTTGATTTGATAATTTTAGACTAACTTGCCTTGTTGAGCACCTATAAAGTTTCAGATCAAATCTAGCACTCATATGCTTCTTAAATAGGCACCAGACTCATGGTTTAATTGTCTAGGATTTTGAATTATTTCTATTTTGGACTCTAATTTTTAAGGTTAATGTTTGTAGGTTTATAGTTATAATTCATCTTATGGATGTAATAGTGAACAACATATTTATTATTGATTAATAAAAAACAATTCGATATGGTCTTTTCATACTTTGATTAGAGAAATTGCTATTTTAAGTTCTCTAATAACTTTTGATCTTATCTAGCTTACTAGTAGCAACCAACCTTCAGAATGTAGCTCTCCCATCCTATCTTTTTATGACTATGATGATTCCTATCCTTCTTTTGAGTTTTATTTTTTGTCCATTCTTTAAGCAACTTGATAGAATTATTCTTTATCCTTATTCATACTGGTATGGGTTTTGACCAATATTATTCGTGAGTGTAATATCAATATGATTTTAACATGATTTGAGTATAAATTTGAGCTATATAACTTATTAAGCTATATCGATTAGAAATTGATGTATTAAAAAAGGAAAATAGTTGGACATTAATAAATTTTATTTCACTTGTTTTGTTCTAAGTACTATGTCAAAATTATTAGTAATACTAGTATTCATTTGAAAATGTGATGTAACTGGATAACCAAAAGTATTCATAACAAAAGTTTACCTTCATGTAGAAAAAGATTGAAATGAAATTATAAACAAACTTCTTATACTCCATAAGTTAAAAAATGATTACATTTATTTGTTTTTAATATAGTTTGTTAGGTACTTATTACTTTACTCTCTTTATTTTCTTTAGTTTATATTATATATAAAGTTTAGTTGTTTGAATTGAGTTGTTGTTTGATATATTATTATTTTAGATGTAATAGAATTAGATATTGGTACAAGTATTTATAAGCCTAAATACTTAATAAATAAGTTGATTAGGTGAATAATGGTCATTCTTAGTTATTTTAATTTAATTTTTGAAAATCCTTAGAATTAAAACCCACTTAAGTTGATAGTGATTGAGATTAATTTTCTTAAGCATAAGAAAATTTCTAAGTATTGTGGTAATTAATGTAGATGTAATATACATATGTTTTACTTAGTAATTTGACATGTTTTCTATCCAAATTATCTTGATTGGATTAGTTTTATATTATTTTAGGTAATTATAAAGATATTTCTTAGGAATAACGTTGGCTAATGATTAATGAGAATTACAAGAAAAAAGAGAATAAAATAACTTCATTTTAAAAATAGACCGATGCACAATTGATGTGCATAAAAAAACACATATTTTATTAAGTATTTTGCTTTATTTTATTGTTACTCACCTTATTTTACTTATTTTTTTGATATCTGTTTAGGTAATTATGTAAATTTGACAAATGTTCATATTTGGGTAACTTCATAGAAGCCTCTGAGGGAGGTTCCTCTCCTTTAGGGGAGAAGCTGAATCAATTCCCTACCCTGAGAGAATAGTTGAATGTAAATATAGTGAAAGCTCATGAAAAATAGAATACAAATGATGTTAATGGATCAAGAAATCGTGGAGTAATGTTGTATCTTCTTCTCCAGCTTAAGAGAAACTAAGACACTTCCCTCCATCTTTTATTAATGGTATTTTTGCTCCTCTTCTTAAGATTCTTCAAGAGGGTGCAATGGATTACAACAACACTTTGTTTGGTGTTAAACAAGTTTTAATCTTATAAAACCCTTAACACTTCCGCAAGCGTACGAGTCGCAGCATAGTATATAAGGTGTCAATACCACGAGGAATCAGTGAACTAATCGAATCATATTTTTTCTAAGCCCTAAAAGTGTAATTAAATTGAAAATAAAAACTAAAAAAAAGTAAACAATCGAATATGGAGTGATTGAAATTAGAATTCTAAATTAATTCAAGAAATCAAATTTGAGCAACAATAATTTACAATTGAAATTTAAACAAGGAAGATTAACAAGTTATAAGAAAGGGGATTTATCCTATTAACTTAGTCACTTTTGTGTTAATAAGGTGTTGGTCCTAGACTTTTGAAGGGTGGATTAGCCTCTCCCAAGTTGTAATCACTAAGTCCTTCATAAACCCTAATTATCTTAAGTCACTAAACATATAATCGCTCGATTAACAAACAACCAACAACCTAATTAGTTTTTAAGCATTCCAATAAACAACCGAGTCCTCACACGAGATCTCCATTCGTATAATTGCCAATTTGATTATTTTTGTGGTATATTATATCATTTAATTCTCATTAACCAACCTAATCATTTTGCATTCAGTTCATTCTCGATTCATTACCGAAGCATGCAATTTCAACAAATAATCATAACACCCATCATCATTAACAACAAAGCAACTAGATTAACATTAAATCAAGTATAAATCAATAAAAGAAGTTAGAACATCCTTAACCCAGGGTTCATCGTCATCAAGCCATCTCATACATCAAATGAACGAAATAAAAGATGAAAAGAAGAAAAGATAACTTGGAGGATTAGAGGTTAAAGCACCTAAAGCTCCACGTTCTTCTTTCTCTTCTTCTCTCTTTTCCGTCTTCCTCTTCCTTAGCTTTTTTTCCCAAAGTGGCAAATGGAGGCTCCCCTTTCTAGGTCATTTCTCTGCTCTTATGTAGTCATGTACTAATTACGGTAAAAACTAGGTTTTACTATGCCTAAAAGTCCAAAATAACCCGTGAAAAATTGAGCTCAAGAGGTCGTTCTATGTTTGTCCTCGCATAGGCCACGATCGTAGCCTACTTGAAGAGTCTCTGTCACGATCGTGGCCCTGGGTCCTCCATTAAGCTTCCTCAAAATCTTCTCTGTTCTTTGATATCTGATCTCAAACATTAACAAACACATAAAAGCATCTTAAACACATAAAATTAAAGCTCGATAGTATGCTCTAACCCATATAACACTAAAAACGCAAATATCTAACTAACACAATTCTAAACCTAAGCATGCATGAATCAATTAATTAACAATAAAAAACATACTAAAATGCCTATTAAAACATCATGCAACCTACAATTATCAAATCGCCACACTTGAACTTTTGCTTTTACTTAAGGAAAAAATAAAAACCAAAACATAAACACACCAAACAACAACACACATATATGCAATAATGGTAAAATGGCATTGAGCTTCACGAAACAATTTTAACTACAAACATAATCCTTCAAGTTGTTTTAACTTATTAACTTATGAAATTTATGTCTAAGTACTTCAGACTAAATATACATACAAATCAAGACTTAATGTCAAATTCATTCACTCCTATCACTCACACACACAAACATTGATAATTAGTTAGTAAATCAAAATTATAACTATCCTTAAGTAGCTTTTCATGAGAAGTCATGTTATTCACAAGGATCAGTAGAATTTATTAAACAACACATTGTTTTTGTTAATTTTCATTAACATGAACCTAGCCTTTTGATGCGAAGGCAAACATTTGTGATGAATGTCCCTTGGTTACTTAACTAGGTCATGTTTTTATTAAACAGCTTGGTTGGAATGTCATTATAGCCTTTTGACGTCAAGGTGAACATTTGTGATGAATGTCCCCTTGTTACTCTGCTATATCACATTCTCAACTGGTTAGTAGCTCTATTTATAATCCGATTTATTTTAAAAAGGGACAGCAAAATAGTTATTTATTAAACAAAAACATACTTTTTTTAAATATTTTTTTTTGCCTACCTCAGTTCTTTAGCTAATCATTCTCATGAAAAATTACTAACGATGCTACTTATTCAATTGACCTAAAATTATAAATGAATGTCTCAAATTTCTAGGGTGAAAGAACTAACATCATATCCTAATTAACATGCATATTTAACCAAAGCAACCTAGGAAACTAATTTCACAAGCTAATAAATCTTAGCAACCTAAAAGACTATATTCAAAGCTAAACTGATTTCGTTAAGTCCTAGCCATTGACACATTTATATGACTCACTTCATGCAAATTTAAACAAAACTAACATATAATATACAAAATTCACACTCAAAATAAAACATACAATACAAATAACGCTACCGTCCCCACTCTTGGACAATACATTGTCTTCAGTGTGAGAAGGAAAAATAACATACAAGGTAGGAATCAAAACAAAATAATACGAAAACATAAGAACAAAATAAAGACAAAAATGAAAAGATAAGGGTTAGAGTATAAGAACCCGTCATGGCTATTGAGATGGTGACAACGATGGTGTTTGAAATCAACTACGCTTGACACCAAAGATTGCTACCCTATCTTAAAATTGCTTTTAAAGGAATAAGAGAGTTAGAAATCCAAACCATTTCACATCATTAAAAACTTATTTTTAGAATTTGAAACCAATCTAACTCTATAACAACTTTAATCTAACTATTAAATGTGCTAAGTTATGGTCATTAGCTTGACCTTTCATCTTATGAAGTGCTTTCAGTTCTCTGAAAGGAAAGAAATTACTTCCTTTTCCTTCGAGACTACTCTACTAAGATACAGTTTGCAACGATGCCCATTCACCTTAATGGTTTCTTTGTTTGCATTTTCCAATTCGAGGGCTCCATGGGAGAATATTTAGGTGACCGTAAATGGTCCACTCCATCGTTATTTAAGTTTTTATAGGAACAACCTCAACCTTAAATTGTATAGCAAAACCGCATCTCCCGCTTTGAATGCCTTCTGCTTAAGATGAAAGTCGTGCCATCTCTTCACCTTCTCCTTATATAGTTTGGCATTTTGTATACATTGCAATGAAACTCTCAAGTTCATTTAGTTGTAGAAGTTATTTCTCACCTGCTTACTTCTAATCAAAATTGAAAACCTTCATTGCCCAATATGCTTGATGTTCTAGTTCCACAGGCAAATGACAAGCTTTACCATATACGATTCAAAAGGGCATCGTTTTGATAGGTGTTTTAAAAGCAGTTTGATAAGCCCTTAAGGCATCATCTAGCTTAAATGTCCAGTCCTTCTTAGAATTATTCATCGTCTTTTCTAGAATTTGTTTGAGTTCTTGGTTCATGACTTCCACTTATTCACTCGTTTGCGGATGATAAGGAGTAGTAACTCGAAGGTGGGCTCTATATCTTTTTGGGTGAGTATTAGAAGATCTGTTACAAAAATGCATTCTCCCCCTTGTTTATTATTGTTCATAGCACTCCAAATCGATTAAATATCTGCTTGATAAATTTCTATACAACTTTCCAATTAATAGTTGTAGATGCCACAGCTTCAGCCCAATGAGATATATAGTCCACTCCTACTAAAATGTATGTGTTTCCTATAGAGGATGGGAAAGGACCTATGAAGTCGATGGCCCACACCTCAAAGACTTCGACTTACAAGGTGTTGGCTAAAGGCATCTCATCTCTTTTAGAGATGTTACCCACTCTCTAACAGCGATTACCTTGTACCAGGAAAGATTGAGAATCCCTAAACATGTGTGGCCAATAAAATCCACACTCTAGTACTCGAGCTGTTGTTTTGTTTGCCCTATAATAGCTAGCATACTATGCTTTGTGACATTGTATTATTATATCCAACATCTTGTCCTCTAGCACATATCACCTCATCAACCCATCGACATAAGTTTTATATAGGATTGGCTTATCCTATAAATATCGGGCGCACTCATACAAGAATCGTTTCCTCTGTTAATATGACAGGTCATAAGGGATCTTACCACTGACAACAAAGCTTAAGATATCTGCGAACCATAATGTCACTACGCTATCGAGAAGCATCAGGGTTTCATCAGGGAATTTTTCATTGATATCATCACTTATCTTACGCTTCCCTTCTTCTAGACGTGACAAATGGTTCACGACCACATTCTCTTCTCCCTTCTTATCTCTTATTTCTATATCAAACTCTTGTAAGAGCAACACTCATCGAATAATTCTCGACTTTGTATCCTTTTCAGCAAACATATATTTAAGCATAGCGTGATTGGTAAATACGATCACTTTAGAGCCTAAAAGGTATGAACAAAACTTGTCACATGCATACAACACTGCAAGTAATTATTTTTCTATGGTGGTGTAGTTTAGTTGAGGTCCTGCAACTGTCTTGCGTGTATAGTAAATTGCATGCAACTTTTTATCCTTTCTTTAACCCAGCATGTAACCTATAGCTTGGTCATTTGCAATACAAATGACCTTGAGTGGGAGTGTCCAATCAGGTGGCACTAAAATTAGGGCTGATGTTAGTACCTCCTTTAATTAATTGAATGCAGAAGAACAGTTATTATCAAAAAGGAAAGGCACATCCTTATCTAACAAGTATGTTAATGGTCATTTAATTTTCGAGAAATCCTTAATAAAGTGACGATAGAACCCAGCATGGCCTAGGAATGCTCGCATGCCTTTGAAATTGATTAGAGGTGGAAGTTTTTCTATAACCTTTGTCTTCGCTCTATCCACTTCAAAGTTTTACTGTGAAATTTTGTGCCCAAGCACTATCCCCTCTTACACCATACAGTGACACTTCTCCCAATTCAACACTAAATGTGATTCTTCATATCTTTGGAGTGCCTTGTTTAGATTGGTTAGACACTTCTCAAAAGAGTCTCCAAAAACCAAAAAGTCATCCATGAAGATTTCCGTAATATCTTCAATCATGTCCACGAAGATAGACACCACGCACCTTTGAAATATAGCTGGGGCATTGCATAACTCGAAAGACATTCTTCTATACATAAAGGTACTATAAGGACATATGAACATGGTCTTTTTTATCCTCGAGGTAGATGAATATCTTATTATACACTGAGTAACCATCTAAGAAGTAGTAGAATGAGTGACCCGCCACTCTTTCTATCATTTGATTTATGAATGGGAAAGGGAAATGGTCCTTTGTCACTTTGTTGAGTTTGTGATAGTCTATGCACACTCTCCATCTCGTGACTAGTCTTTTCAAAATTAATTCTCCACTTTCACTTTCCATTACGGTCATTCCACCCTTCTTTAGTAAACATTATATCGGGCGACCTATTCACTGCCAAAAATTGGGTATATGGTACCCGCTTTTAAAAGCTTTACTACCTCCTTTTTTACTACTTCCTTTATGTGACCGTTTAACCTACATTGATATTCCCTCACATCTCTGCTTCCTTCTTCTAAGTTTATCTTATAAATATACAGATTTAGGCTTATACCTCAAATGTCAAATAATTGCCATCCTATGGCCTTCATCCGATTCCTAATAATCTCAACCACCCTACTTTCTTGTTCCCCATCGAATTAATTGGAAATGATGATGGGTAAAGTTTGACCTTTACCTAGAAAGGTGTATCAGAGATGTGTGGGTAAAGGCTTAAGCTCTAGGATTGGTGATTTCTCTGTGGATGGCAGTAGGGGTGCTTTAGTTCCTACTAATATTTCCTGATGGGTCTAAACACCTGACTCCACCATTTCAACGTCTTCCTCAAACTCAACTTTGTTAGCCTTTTCAGCTTTATTGTCTATCTCCATTTCTACTAATTTAACTTCTGTAAAGTAGCTTCTTACTTGTTCTTGTACACTTTCATCTATAATGTCAATCTTCATGCAAGCATTGCTTTACTTCAGACTCTTCAATGCCTCGTTCATATTGAACTCCACTTGATCTTCAGCAATCTGAAGGGTCAATTTACCTTCATAAATATCAATCAATGTTTTACTTGTGTTTATGAAAGGTTGTCTATGAATTAGTGGATAGTTCTTATCTTCTTTGAAATTAAGAACAACAAAGTCGACAGGAATAATGTACTTGTCCACTTATGTTAAAACGTCTTCCACCACTCCAAATGATCTTTTAATAGATTGATCAACCAGTTGAATTAGCATCGTAGTTGGTTTGGCCTACCGAGCCCCAATTTTTAGAATATCGACAAATTAGGTATAAGATTAATGCTTTCTCCTAAATCACATATCTTTTTTGTGAACTTACATTCACCAACCACATAGGGTATTGTGAAACTCCCCGAATCCTTTAGCTTAGAAGGCATTTGATTGGTCACTATAGAACTATAATTGCTGGTTAAGGTTATCGTTTGTTTTTCTTCCTAAGTACGCTTCTTTGATAATATGTCCTTCAAAAGCTTAATATACTTGGGCATATGTTCCAAAGTCTCAATTAATAAAATATTTATTTGCACAGTGTTTAATTTCTCTACAAACTTCATATATTATGCATTTAATTTGCTCTTATACAGTCATTGGGGGGTATGGAATTTTGGGTGGATATAGTGGAGGTGTAATGTATGAATAGTATTTGCTCATGTCCAAGTCTTTCTTTTTCTTATCTTTCTCTATAGAGTGGGGTTTTGATTTTGTCAGTTGTTTGAGTTCCTTCCTGCTTCGCAATATAATTGTTTATAGTTTCTCCCTTGGGTTTGATTCCATATTACTTAGTAGACTTCTTGCACTTCATGCAGACAATGTATTTGCCACTTGGCTCATCTAAACCTCTAAATTGTGGATGGATGAGGCATAGTTCTTCGTTAGTTGTTCAATTTGTCCTTCCAACCTTTTACAAGTGTCATCTATGTTTTCGAGCTTATCCTAAAATTTATCTAATTTAGAGTCCATGGAATTGGGTTTTTCTTATTGGAATCTAAGTGGCCCTTGAAGTCAGAATTGACCTCCCGCATTGTTTGACTAAGAGAAATTAAGGTGATTCTTCCACCCATAGCTATATGTGTTTGAGTAGGTGTTGTTCCCCCCTCCTCAACCAAATTGCACTCCCATATAGTTAACTTGTTTTGATTCATGTTCTTTCATCAAAAATCAATCAATGGTGTCATGGTTATTTTGTTCACACAACTCACATCTTTGCTAAATAGCTTTCACAAGAGCTGAAGAAGATGCTTTCATATTATTTAACTATCGAGTCAATTTATCAATCTTATCTTCCATTTCTATGATAGGGTCAACAGCTAAAGCTTCATTTTGCTCATGGAGGGTTGTATGTTGTCTACTCCTATCCCTTGTCCAAAGATAATTGTTATTGGCCATCTCCTCCAACAATTCCTCTGCTTCATCAACCGTCTTCCTTATTAAAGAACCACTAGATTCCACATCTATGGTGCCTTATGTGGATGAGTTAATGCCATTATAGAAGGTTTGCAATAGGAATTCCTTTGGTAGGTTATAGTGTGGGCACCTCCTTTACAAATCCTTAAACCATTCCTAAGCCTCATAAAGTGACTTCCTATGACTTTATTGGAAATTTGTTATTTCCTTTATTAATTTCATAGTCTTAGTGAGAGGGAACTACTTATCTAGGAATGCACACACCAACTGCTCCCAAGTTGTAACATTTACAGGATTCATTGAATGATACCAAGTCTTAGCTCTATCCTTTAGTGTGAAGGGGAAGAGTCTAACGACATCTTCCGACATTCTATGACATCAGAAGGTATCACATATTTCTAGAAAATTTACTATATGAGTGTTATAGTCCTCGTTAGTCAACTCGTAGAATTGCACATTTGTTTGCAACATGTTCAGTGGGGTAGGCTTAATTTCAAATGAAGCTATTTTAATTGGTGGCCAAGTCATGCCTTGATGTGCAGCATTGAACCCCAGTCTTATGAAGTCTATAAGTGTTCGTGGTTGGTTTCTTTAATTTCCTCCTTGATCAAATTTTTGGTGAAATTCTTCTACCATAGGTTCTTCAATTTCTTCTTCTTGACGTCTTGCTCGTTGAATTGCTTTTTCCAAACAGGTGATGTCAAGTGCTAGGGTTTTGACGATCCGACTTGAACTTCGAGTAACTCTTGTGTTTATACAACTGAAATGACACAAGAAGGGCAAAATTTCCTTAGACTAAAGGAATCCAACTAATCTTAACTAACTCTCAACAATGGAGCGAAAAACTTGTTAACTAAGTTTAAATCTTCTAAAACCCTCAATATTTCTGCAATTGCATAGGTCATAGCGTAGTATATAAGGTGTCGATCCCACAAGGAATTAGTGAACTAATCAAATCCTAATTTTTCTAAGGCCTAACTAAAATGAAAATAAAAACTAAACAAAAAAGTAAACAATCGAATATAGAATGATTGAAATGAGAATTCTAAATTAATGTAATAAATCAAATTTGAGCGCCACTAATTAACAACTGAAATTCAAACAAGGAATATTAACAAGTTATGAGAAAGGGGACTTATCCTATCATCAATGCTAACTTAGTCACTTTTGTGTTAATGCGGTGTTGGTTTTAGACTTTCGAAGAGTGGATTACTTTCTCTCGAGTTGTAATCACTAAGCCTTCAATCATAAACCATAATTAAATTGAGTTACTGAACGTGTAATCTCTCGATTAACAAACAACCCATATCCTAATTAGTTCTTATGCATTCCAATAAACAAAGAGGTCCTCACATTAGATCTCTCTCCGTATAATTACTGATTTGATTATTTGTGTAGTGTATTATATCATTTTAACTCTCATTAACCAACATAATCATTTTACATTTAGTTCACTCTCTCGGTTTATTATCGAAGCATGCAATTATAACAAATAATCACAACACCCAACATCATTAACAATAAAAGTAACTAGATTAACATTAAATCAAGTATAAATCCTTAAAAGAAGTTAGAACATCCTTAACCCATGGTTCATCATCATCAATTCCATTTCATACGTCAAATGAATGAAATAAAAGATGAAAAGAAGAAAAGATAACTTGGACGATTGGAGGATGAAGCAGCTAAAGCTTCACCTTCTTCTTTCTCTTCTTCTCTCTTATCCTTCTTCCTCTTCTTTAGCTTTTTTCCCATAGTGGCAAATGAAGGCTCCCCTTGCTAGGTCATTTCTTTGCTCTTATGTAGTCTTTCGCTAATTAGGGTAAAAACTAGGTTTTACATAGCCCCAAAAGTCTGAAATAACCTATGAAAAATTAAGTTCGGGAGGACAGTTTGCACCTATCTCGTGTAGGCCACGATCGTGGCTTGCTAGAAAAGTCTTTGCCACGATCGTGGCTAGCAAGCCACGATCGTGGCCCTAGGTTTTCAATCGTGCTTCCTCCAAATCTTCTTCATTCTTCGATATCTAATCTCAAACATTAACTAACGCATTAACTACGATCGTGGCCTTAGGTCCTCAATCGTGCTTCCTCCAAATCTTCTTCATTCTTCGATATCTATTCTTAAGCATTAACAAACATATTAAAGAACTTTAACACACAAAATTAAAGCTTAATAGAATTCTCTAATTGATATAACACTCAAAACACAAATATCTAACCAACTAACATAATTCTAAACCTAAACATGCATGAATCAATCAAATTAATAACTAAAAACGTACTAAAGTGCCTATTAAAACATCATGCAACCTATAACTATCATTTGGCTTTTTTGTTTAAACAAAAGACTAGCATATCATGTCATGAATATTTGGGCTCAAAGAAGATGGGGTAACAAATGGTTAATTGGATTCTCCTCATTGAAAAGGACACTTCTTAACTCTATTAAAAAACCTCTAGCCTTCGATTCTACCATAACTATGCTTGAGAAAGTCTGTTATGTAAGAATTTGTGTGGAAATCAATCCTAAAAATTGATTGCCTGAGACATTATTTGTAATGAAGTTTAGTTATGCTAAAGAGTTGGTTAAGGATGAAACTCGTTTGTCTTAAAATTGGAAACCACAAATGGGTAAACAAGTATGGAAACCTACAAGGAAGCTATTCAAAATAAGAGATAACTTGGAACTTATGGGAGTAGATGGTGAAGACAATACTTAGATTATAGAAGTTGATCTCACTAACCCGATTCCTAAAAAACAACCAATATTGACAGAAAAAGGAGTTCTTTTTATCACAAGATAAGCCTATTAATGATGCTGTTATTTTGAAGGAATTTGTGGAGAATAGAAATCTAGAAGCTAATTCCATAAATGGTGCCATTGAAGAAGAGGTAACCAACCATGAGGATGTTATATTGAATATGGAAGACTTTACTTTAAGCTCTAACATGAGGTTTGACAAAAAAAGGAGAAAGCCTAAAAGAATAGGTAATTAATACTTTATACTTATATGATTTTTTGGAATATCATAGGTTTGAATGAGAATCATAAGAGACAACAATGAGGGATATTTTGATGGAAAAGTACCCTATTATCCTGGGATTGTTGGAAACTAGCGTCAAAGCTCATAACTTGTAGAATGTCATGAAACTTTTGGGAAGAGACTGGAGTTTTGGATCTAACCATACTCATCATTTTGATGGAAGACTTGTTTATTTTTTTGACAGAGAAAGGTGCAGGTTACAGTTACTAGAAGTTCATACCAACTCATTCATCTTTCCTACTTTATATCATAGTCCAATTCTAGGTTTGAACTCTCTATAATCTATGATTCAAACTTCAAATTTTAGGGAGTTATACTATGGGAGGACTTATCCTCAATCCATAGCTCTATGAACAAACCTTGGCTATTAGTAGGAGATGTAAATTGTGTACTCCGCCCCACTGAAGCTTTTGGAGATAAAGTTAACTATACCAACCTTGGTAAATAGCTAATAGGGGTGAGTATATGGCCATATTAATTCCCATTTACTTTTCCTATAGTTTTATAACTTCACAAAATAGCTCTAAATCTCCCCAAACTTGTTTGAATTTGTTCCTTTTGCTCTAAACAAGTGAATTACAATGTAAAAATGAAATACGAATGAATTAAGTACAAAAAACAACAAAAACTCAAATAAACAAGTGAAATGCACTAAATATAATCCTAAAAATATAAACAACTAAGCACTTATCAAACTCCCCACACTTAAGCATTCACTTTTTCTCAAGCAAATCAATTTCATTACTCCCAAGTTAATAAGAATCAACTTTATGAAAGCATTAAACACATCAAAGATATCCATTATGATTCTTCATTATTCATTCAATTGCAAAGTTTATTGAATTGTTAAACACTTAATTACTTGCATCAAGTTATAAATTAATCCAAATCACACTGCAATTCTTCAAATTTCAACTTAATTCCCACCATTCCACTTAATGTATAATGTGAACATACATGAGAGAAAAAAGCTCAAACCTTTAAAAATTTTCATATCCTTTAAAAAACACTAAATTTAAACATCATAGAAGCATAAGCTTGATTGAAAAGTCTCTCATCCTTTTGACATAAGAGTAAACACTTTTTTATGAATACCCCTAGTTAATTATTTCACTATCTCAAATGAATACCAACACCATTCTTTAACTTTGACCTTTTTATTGGTGCAAAGCTAACAAAGTGAAATTATTTATATTTTTTTATTCACATATTAATATTTTTTATTTTTATGTGTGGGGTAATGAAATTGATTAAAAAGAAGTTAAATTTAACTTAATGCATATACAAACTATACACAAAGTATCATAACGCAAATCAAGCATCCATTCTCAAAATTAATAAACTAAATCGAAATCAACTTAATCATCAAAATTTATAACTATTGGCATAAGAAAATCAAATTACAATCAATTTTTATCAAGATCCTTTTTAATTTTTTTGAATTATTCATTATTAAGCTAATTATAAAAAAAATGACAAACTTGACTACAATTACCTCCCTGTACTTAAGTTGTACATTGTCCTTAATGTACAAAACATTCAAGAACACAAAAAATATGAAAAATAGTGAGGGAAGGTGAGGATAATTGATAGTCCCCTGATAATAAAAGATTTCTAGCCTTGTCCAACATCATTAATATCTATCTGGAGCCAGTGAAATCTTTTATACTCTAATATATTAGGGTGATGTTATCTTTATAGCTTGCAGAACTGTATCAAATCTCAAGTAAGAAAATTAGAACCTTGAGACTAAAACTACAAAAATAACTAAACTACTAATGAAAATCCTACAAGCTACTTAATTAAAACAAAAACATCTAATTGTTAGGTTGCCTTTTTAACCGGCATTTCTTTATAAGTCTTTTCTAGACTTCTCAATAAGTCCTTTGTCAACCTAGATCTATAATCAGTAGCTTGCCTCTGTAATTAAGATTTCACACATTAATTTAATCTGAAGTTCAATAGACTATAAAAATTCCTCACTTATGCTAATATCTTTCTTAAGATTATTAGTAACTATTCTTATCTTAATTAATCGAAATTTCTTTCTTATTAAAAACCCTAGAATTGCATTAACCGATTTATGAATTTTATTATTAGGTTTCCTTGCTTATTCTTCATTCTTTCTATTGTCCTAAGGCTACTAATTATGTCTGTCGACCTTTCTTACTACTTTCCCTTTTAATTTTGCCTTTTATATTTTAAAAATTAAGTTTCTAGGTGGTACACAAGCATGTACGCAAACATGTTCATAGTCATGTGTTATAAGAATCATTAGATCCTCGAATTCGAAGAAAACAATGGCTAAAAATATGAACACAATTAAGTGCATGAGGATGTTAATCTTTAATATAGGCTTGTTTATGGCCATGTAACTCTTAAGAACTTTAAAACAACTTGTCCTGCGTGAAACACGGCTATGTTTAAGTACACAAGCTAGCATATGACATATTGATTCTCATATACTTTTCCTATAACTTTATCAAAATAACTCCAAATTGTCCTAAACTTGTTTGAATTCATTCCTTTTACTCCAAATACGTGAATTACATCCTAAAAGTGAAATGTGAATGAATTAAGTGATAAAAGCACTCAAATAACAAGAGAAATGCACTAAATATAAACCTAAAAAGATGAATAATTAAGCACTTATCATATGGTCTAAAAACATGATGCCCAAGGTCTCCCTTTCATATGTTTGGCTTCTAATAGCAAACTTGGTACACTAAATTGCATCATCTACCTAAACATCTCTAATAATGTTTCCTTTGTAAAGAAAGCTACCAGAACCTAAAGCACATCCACTTTAGCTATAAATATTCCCAGGACATATAGAGGCATCCTAGAGTTTTGTCACCTTAATAAGTCCAACCTGAACGTTTTTGAACTCATGGAAGGGTTGAAAGATGAGAAGAAACTATCTAGAAATGATTTAAGCGTGATTATAACTGCTTTTGGATGTCTATATAAATTATGGGGGGAAAGAAATGTTAGGTGCTTCTTTGATGTGGAAAGTCAAAGAGAACAAGTTTAAGTTAACCCATTGGATCGTAGAACAAATTTTTCTTTGTAAGGAGGCAACAGACTTGGACTCTCTTGAAGAGCCAATTGGGACTTTGGTTTTATACAAAACTAACACGATAAGCTAGTTTAAGGCAAGTGTTATATAGGGAATCCATAAAATGATGGGCATTTGTTGCGATGATGATAATTGGTGGCTACTTGGTCTATAAGGCAAAAGGTTAAATTTTTAGTTTGGCAATTATATACGCCGGTTCGGAGCATAGGGTCGAGGAAACAAAGAAAAAACGTAAGTTATGAAAATTAATTTACAAAAACACTGATTTTGTATTTATGTGATTCTGTTGCTGTTTTTTAAAAAAAAAAAGCTACGACAAAATCAAGTTAACATATTTTATTAAAACATTTTTAAAAAATTTAAAAAACAAGAAGTCATACATAAAACAAACGCCATCTTCCTTGTTAAAAAAACTACAACAAAATTAGGGATTACAATTTTGGCCAGGCCCGTCCGGCCTATTTTTGGCCCTAATTGGCCGGGTCACAGATGGGCCACGGGGTGGCCCAGTTTGGTCCGTGACCCGCACATTTTTCCTGAAACGACGTCGTTTTAAATTTTTTCTTTTAAAAATAAATGGGCGACCGGCCTAGCCCGACCCCTCCGTGGCCCAACAGGCCACAGTCCGAGCCACAGGCGGGTCAGCCCGCCGATGGGCCACTATGGGGAAGGCCAAGTTGGGCCAGGCCAAAGGCGATCCGGACTTAACCCAACTCATTGACATGTCTAAACAAAATCAAAGGTCTGTTTGATTATACTTATATTTTATATTGTAGTTTTCAGTTTTCATTTTTATTTTTTGTTTTCATTTTTCTTTTAAATAAAAACAAAAACTTATTTGATTGTTAATGTTAATATAATTATATTTTTATCAC
>JAOQML010000196.1:28285751-28302951 GCA_027568935.1 Erythroxylum urbanii | reverse complement strand
TTGAAAACTGGAAAAAAACTAAAAAAAAATAGAAACTAAAAATTCAAACAAATATATTTTTTACTAAATTTAAAATAAAAATAAAAATAAAAATAAACATCCCAATTTAACATATTTTATTAAAATATTTTTTAAAAATGAAGAAAAAAAAAACATAACGACCTTTCGGCCTCTTATGGAGTCAAGTCTTTACCCCTTTCATATTATTTTGTTCATCAAAGATCAAAGATCAAAAGATCAAACACAAAGAATCGTTTAATTTATTCATGTTGCCAGGTCTATAAATACTTCATACTGTTAGTCTTAGATACTTCTTTTCTTTAATTCTGTTTTCTTTTCATTCATACAGTGAATCGTAAGTTAATGGCCACTATTTCCAATTCCCTTACTTTAAAGCATTGGTCGGGATCTTCGCTTCATCGGAGCTTCCGCTTGTCTTCTTCTTCTCTTTTCAGTTCCCTCCGCCGTAACTATGTCGTTGCCGCTGACTTCTCCAACGATAATCGCGAGTAAGTTTCACCTTTACTTCTTCTTTTAACTATCTTTTTGGTTTTCTCATTTCATCTGCTCTGTTAATTTTCTTTTCTGAATGAGGGCAAATAGGTTCGTAATCGTTGGTGGCGGAAATGCAGCGGGTTATGCAGCGCGGACGTTCGTCGAACACGGAATGGCTGACGGCAGGCTCTGTATCGTTTCTAAAGAGGTTTTTCATATCTTGTTGCGTCCAAGTTTACCTATTTTCAGTTACATAAAAGCTGTTGCTTTTAAATTTATACACATATATAGAGACACACATACGCTGATATTTAAAAAATCATGGTGCTGATTTTAATGGTTGCAGCCTTATGCCCCTTACGAGCGACCAGCTTTAACTAAAGGTTACTTGTTTCCACTTGATAAGAAGCCTGCTCGCTTACCTGTACGCATTTTATTCATACTTTGCAAATGGTATATGATAATAATCATTGATGCTTAAGAAGACTTGTTTGCTTATTCTATTAAAAGAGTATATAGTCTTAATCAGCTCACATGGTCTGATAAAATTTTGTTTCTTCTGGAGTGTTCCATTTTTAAGTTATTTTTTGCATTGGCGATCTATTTCTTGATGTAGGTTGGTTCTTTGACTACGTACAGGGTTTTCATACTTGTGTTGGATCTGGAGGGGAAAGGCAAACTCCTGAATGGTATAAAGAGAAAGGAATAGAGGTACCACTGTGTTTACCATTTCAGTGAGATATAAATAAATACTGGTTGAATTCAAGCTAACTTCTTTAGTTCCTTTTGGGGTTGTTTCTATGTCTATCTTTGACATATAAGACATTTTTGTTTTTTTGTGAAATATGATTAGCAGGCTCCCATATCAATTTGAAATGCCGACATACAATGAATTGTTATTAGCTTGTGTCACTGCGGCATCTTATTGTCTTAGTGGCTGCTGTGTCATACATAACACATTCTTTCTATTTTCTTCGTGGTTTTCTTGTTTAGATGTTGTATGAAGATCCAGTAACTGGTATTGATATCAAAAGACAAACACTTGCAACAAACTCTGGCAAGCTTCTTAAGTATGGAACCCTTATTATTGCTACAGGATGTACTGCATCAAGGTAAAGACTCACAATTAGCTCTACTTATCAATCACTGAGGCAGACACATAGAACTACTGCACAAACCTTTTCTCGTGAAATATTTCTTGATTACATGTAAAATAAGGCAAATAGATTTTGATTTCTCAATAATCTTCATTTCAGACTTCCAGAAAAAGTTGGGGGAAACTTACCCGGTGTACACTACATCAGGGATGTGGCAGATGCTGACTCGCTTATATTGTCGTTGGTAAATTTGCTTTAACATTCCCTTCCACTTTATTCTCAAAGCTTATAATGTCCTTATTTTTGCTCTTTTGCCCATAAATTTGTTTTCATGGTGAACACTTCAGAAATTTGAATGATATTTACGAAAATTATGCAAGAGGTTGAGATGTTTAGCTTTTACCTAATTGAGTTGCAGCGTTCTAAAGAAACAATAATTTTCAGCCTATCAGGGAAAATGCATGCATCTTTCACAGATTACTTAATATCAAGAGTATTGCAAGCAATTGCTTAATTCTTATGAGTGACAATAATTTTCCCAAATTCTTACAGGAGAAGGCACAAAAGGTGGTTGTCGTTGGTGGTGGTTATATCGGCATGGAAGTTGCTGCAGCATGTGTCGGTTGGAAACTTGACACAACAGTATGAATTGTTGTTATTCTTGATGCCTTTCATTGCTGGTTCAACAACTTTTTTTTTTTTTTTGTTGGCAGTTGCAGAGCATAAGACTTTGTCTGTCCAAACAATTTTAATTTTCAGTTGTTTTTAACCCCTAAGCTTGCTTACTATATAACTGGCTCCATTCTGGAGATGAAAGTTTACTTTCTGGAATTTTGATACAGATTCATACATTTCAATGTCGGATACTTACTGATTATTTCACAATTTATCTGATTACACATCTTTATGTAATCTGGAACAGATAATTTTTCCAGAGAATCATCTTTTGCAAAGGTTGTTTACTCCTTCACTAGCCCAGAGATATGAAGCATTATACCAAGAGAATGGTGTCAAAATTTTGAAGGTATCCTATACTCTGTTTGGATGTCTCATGTAAGCACCTCTTTCTGTTCAAAGCATCATCCACTGTGGAAATCTTGATGGAGCCTTTTATGCTTTCCATTGAACCAGGAAAAGAGCAGCTCCGTTTGATTTTAACCTAAATTTCTTATCTTTGTAATCAGGGCTTTTGATATCTTATCTTTGTCCAGGGTGCATCTATACAAAACTTAGAAGCTGGCTCCAATGGCCATCTTGCTGCTATTAAACTTCAGGATGGTTCCACTATAGAAGCAGATACGGTAAGTTTTGAGCTTTATTTGCTGATGAATTAATAATTCCTATACCTTTTCATATTTTGGCATAGCTCTTTAGAGGGCATATTTCTTGTCGATGGGATGCCCTCTATCTCTTTCTTTCAGTCTAAGGGATCAAGTAGGAAATGATTTCTTATTCCTTTTACTCATTGTGCAGGCAATAATTGGTATTGGGGCAAAGCCAACTGTCAGTCCATTTGAAAGGGTTGGATTGAACAACAATGTTGGTGGAATTCATGTAAGGATATGTCCACTGGTTTTCTTGCCTACAATTCTTGACCTCGAAACCTTGTGAAATTTGTACTTGTATTAAACACGGTATCTTGAAGATTGGACGTAATTCTTTTGTTGCATGTTAGATTATCTATTCCCAAAAGGCTATGATCTGGTAAATATCATTCATTGTCTTTCTTAAATGCAATTGTGTACAAATTTCTCCAAGTCATATTGTAACCATTTTAAATGAACTGGTAATTTGGTTTCTGTCTGAATGAGCTGTTGTATGTTGGACTTGAAATTCATGCATTCATCTCATATGATGCAAAGGTGGTCGTTTTAAGTTTCAACATAGAAATAACACAGAATCGGGGAAACATGGTGTGAATTATAGCATGGCCTCAGTTCATAGTCATTACAAGTGGTTCCTAATTTACCTTCATAAGTGTTTTACATTCTTACAGTACCACATACAGCGACCGTTCATTTGAAACTTTATATCTCAGGTTGATGGTCTTTTTAGGACTAGCATACCTGGAATCTTTGCAATTGGAGATGTGGCGGCATTTCCCTTAAAGGTAAGAAAAAGCAGCAATCAGCTTTAATCTGCTCTCAAACTCTATGTGTTTATGTTTTACATAAACAGTTATACAATCGCATGGCACGAGTTGAACATGTAGACCATGCCCGACGATCAGCACAGCATTGTGTTAAAGCACTACTAAGTGCTCAAACTAGCACGTAAGTTGCTAACCATTCTGTGCACATGACTTGTTCTGGCCCCTAATGATACTTGTAGGTCATGTTAATATGGCTTTCTTGTTGATTACGTAACTATCTGTTGTCCAGATATGACTATCTCCCTTATTTTTACTCGAGAGTTTTTGAGTATGAAGGAAGCCCTAGAAAAGTATGGTGGCAGTTTTTTGGAGACAATGGTACCTAGTCTTACATTTTCTGAATAGTGCATATTCTTACATTTTCTAAATGACTATTCCATGACAAAATCATGCAATTTTAGAGGCTTTTGGGTTTTGACTCTTATCTAACTTATTTGCCTTTATTGGCCAGTTGGAGAGACTATTGAAATTGGAAATTTTGATCCTAAGATCGCCACATTCTGGATTGATTCTGGTAACACAATATGTTTCAACAGCCAAGTCAAACCTTACGTTTATGACATGAATATAGTTGTTAACTAAAGCTTTATCTAATGAAGACTTACTGCTACAGGTAAACTAAAAGGAGTCCTTGTTGAAAGTGGAAGTTCTGAGGTACCAACTTGGATCTATTGACAATTTAGCTGTTTTTTTTTTTTTCAGTATGAGACTGATCCCAGAAAAAATCTTGATTTGCTTCATAACATTTTGGGCCATGACATCTCAGGAATTTCAATTGCTCCCTCAACTTGCAAGGAGCCAACCTATGGTTGATAAATCTAAGCTTCAGAAAGCATCTTCAGTTGAAGATGCATTAGAAATCGCTAGGACGTCCATACGGATTTGAAACTGCAGTATAGATGAAATGATGAGGCCAATCCTTTAACTGCATAGTCCATATGTAAATTCATATTCTAAATCATTTTCATGCAGGGGAACTTATGTGTAGCGGTTATTGCGTTTTGGTTTCTCAAATTTTCTTGGAATAATTGCACAATAATTTCGTTTTGGTCTTTGATATATAGCTCATTTAGATGAAGATCATTTGGGGATTCTTGAGGTCCTAATTTGCTGAGTCTTGCAGATGTCTACGTAGAAATTTAATTCATCACATAAAGCGGTTGTGTTTAAGCAATTTTCTACGAAACAGAGCGGAGAAATGGCTCCAGTATTTAATGCTGGAATTGTAAGGTTTCAATCCAACTTAAATTTATGGCTTAAAACATTTAGTACCTTGACCGTAAGTGTCTGTTAATTATCTCGTCATTTTTCATTATTTGGAGAAATATTATTTTCATGTTTATCTAAGGCGATGATTTATCAAATTAAATAGGAACCGTTTTTAGCTGGCGCTAGCTCTTGGCGGCTATTGGTACAGCGATTTTTCAAAAAGAAAAACCTATATGAACAGCTACTAACTAATCTTTTTCCTTTTGGGTTACAAGGGAAAGTAAACTAAGAAAATCTAGAAAAAGCTATCGGCCCGGGTGTGCCTTAGCGTAGATCGCGAGGATAAGGCACTCCAGTCATAACATGGTGTAGGGCGTCCCTAATAATGAACGGCGGTTCTTGCGGATATTGAATTCTTGACCTTGAGAAAGCTGCTAAGGTAGTTAGGTGATTAGTACACTGATTCCCTTCCCAATAGATATGTTATAGTTGAACTTCCTAAGTGCGGTGAAGCAACCCTCGGATACTTGTCAACAAAGGATAAATGTCAGACGTAACTCTATTAGAAGTGAAGAGAATATTAAGAACCTCCAGCGAATTCACTTCAACGACCATTTGCCGATATCCTTGATCCTACGCTAGTGTAAGCCCTGAATGGACCCCTCATAATTCTACCTCCAGGGGCACACCGATGTTAAAATTCTGTATAAAACCTCCACACCAATGGCCTAGGCTATTCTGCAGCAGCCCTCCAGTTGCAGCCATGTGGGATCCTGTGCTGACAGTGCCGTCCGTATTCAGTTTGACCCACCTCCTTATTGGTTTAGTCCAGCCCATAAGTGTACCCAGAGGCATGCCTTGCGCCTGAAATACTCGGCTTTCCACTGAAAGGGCCCTGATGATCTAAGCGCCATAATCCATGACAATCCTAGCACCTTCCAACGGCCAAACAAAAATGGTTTCAAAGATACTCTCGTTCCTTCATTTCCAAAGAAACCAGCAAGCGACTCCAAAGATGAGAGCCCACTCTATCTTATTAAACTTGAGATGTTGGCAGAGGTTTCTAAAAACCCACATCTCCTTGTCAATGTGGAAAAAATCCTTGTCTATAAATTCAGATGGAAATTTATGCCAGAGAGAGATCACTCTAGGACAATCCCGTAGGGCGTGGAGAGTTGACTCTTCCTGACCACAAAAGTGGCAACTGCTGACAATTATTAAATGGCGCATCACTCGCTGCTGGTTCATTAATAATTTCCTTTTAGTCGACAGTCAAAGGAAAGACCGAATTTGATGTGGTCCTGCCCATTTCCAAATGACCTCCCAAAGCCTGCTAGACTCATTTGTGTTGGTTTGTTCGATGAGGTCATAGGCGGAGGCCACTGCAAACTTCCTGGGGTAAGTGGGGCCCCAAACCAATTGGTCGTTCCCTTGGTCATTGCTAATCAGGCGCATTGATGCAATCATCATACGGACGGTGGAAGGAAGATATTGTTGGAAACAATTCTAAAGCCAATCACCAACATCACCAGTGTAGTCCGCCACTGTGGCATTAAGATCGCTATCTGGCACATGGGCTGTGGCCACTAAGTGCAGTGGTCCCAGGCCCTCAACCTAATTGTCAAGCCAGAAGAGAATGCCCTGTCCGTCCCCTAGCTTCCAAATGGCCCTTGACGCAGTAAGTGCCATGTTGCAGCTATCCCTCTCCAAATTGTCGAAGCTCCCGTTCTAGCTAACGTCTGAGGAAGGTGAGTAGCATCTAGTCGACACTTGGAATGTAAGATCTAGACCCACAATGCATTTGGTTTTGTAAGTAGGTCCCATCCGAGATTTTTCAGGGACGCATCATTGGAAGATCTAATACTCTTGATGCCCAGCTCCCCTGCTTTTTTGGGTTTCTACATTGCAGCCCAATTGACAAGATGAGCTTTTTGATGTTCGTCTTGTGACCTCCATATGAAATTCCTCATTAATTTTTCCAAATCGTAGCAGAGTTGTTTGGGCAGCTGGAACTTTTGCATAGTGAAGATGGGGAGTGCAGAGATTACGGATTGGGTTAGGGTAACCCTACCGCTAAAGATAACACTCTAGATTTTCATTCTGCCAGTTTCTTCTAGGCTTGATCAAGGATATACTAATACGTATGGCGGGTAGTTCGCTCATGAAACAAAGGAACCCCCAGATATTTGCCAAGATTGTTCGTACTGTGGACATTTAATGCTTAACTGATCCGCCGTGCTGTATCTCTAGGTACATTCTTGGAGAAGAATATCCGAGTTTTAGCTTTATTGATGCGCTGGCCCGAAGTTGTGCAGAAGATGTCGAGGGTCCAATCTAAAACTTGTGCTTGAGAAGTAGTGGCTTCAGCAAACACAACTAAGTCGTCCCCAAAGAATAAATGCGAAACTGGGGGTTACTTAGCTTGAGTGGTTTCCATTGGCCTTGGCCCACTGCCCACTTGATAAGATGCCCCAATCTTTCCATACAAAGAACAAAAATCTAGGGCGATAAAGGGACACCTTGACGGATACCTCTAGAAGGATGAAAGGTTCAGATAAAGTACCTTGCCAGTTGACTTGCATAGTTACTGTCGTCACACACTGCGTGATGACTGTAACGAGATTGCTCAGGAACTCAATATCAGCTAGAGTTTCTTGAATGAAATCCCAGCGAAGGCGGTCATAAGCTTTTTCGAGATCTACTTTTAGGGCAAAGTATCCTGTCTTTCCTTGCTCTTTCCTCATCGTGTATGGCCTCCTGGACTATGATAATATTATTTGTAATATGACAGCCAGGAATAAAACTACATTGGTTTTCCGCCATAAGGTAATCAAGGTGGCTTTTCAACCGATTCACAACAATTTTAGCGATGATCTTATAGAGCACCGTACAAAGTCTAATGGGCCGGAACTAGGTAATATGGGTAGGAGCAGGAATTTTTGGAATCAAAACCAAGATGGTATGATTTAAGTCCTCATCCCACCTTTCCAGACGGAAGATTGCCTGAATAAATTCCATCACCGAAGGCCCGACTTTGGCCCACTGAGTTTGGTAGAAAAACGCGTTGAACCCATCCACTCCCGGGGCTTAATTGGGGTTCATGGAAAAGACTGTGCTTCGAATTTCTACTTCATGGATGGGGGCTACTAGCTCGGGGTACCTAGCCTCTGGAAGGGGAAGGAAGGCTCCTGTAATTAAATTCTGTTGACAATGCGCAACTTCCGAGGCATACAGTTCAGTATAAAAATTCCTTGCTAAGTCCTCAGTTGCTCCTGATTAGAAATTAAAGTTCCCACGTCATCATAGAGGTGATCTATCATTAATTTCTTCCTTTTAGACAGGGTTAGGGTATGATAAAATCTGCTATTTCGATCACCTTTGATATCCAATCACATTTGGCTAGTTGGTGCCAAAAAAGCTCCTCCTCACTTAGTACCTGTAAGAGCTCGTTGCTCAGTTGCTCCTCTAAATCTACTAACGAATCTGAGTTGTCAGAATGCATATAACGCTGGATGCCCGCCAAACGTGCAAGGAGACTTTTTTTACAATGGAAAATGTTACCAAAAACCTCCCAGTTCCATTGCAAAAGGTGAGTAGAGAAGGTGGCTAGAGATTTCCTGAATGTCTCCTCAACAGGTTGCTAATGGGTATCAACCACTTCGGCAAAACCTACATGGGATAGCCACGCATTCTGAAAGTAAAAGGTAGGGGAGGGCCTCCCTCTCGAAGAGGGGCTAGTGAGATGAATCAATAGGGGTTGATGGTCGGACCGCAGAAAAGGAAGGTGTTGATTGATCGTTTGGGGGAACTTCTCAATCCAGGAAGTTGATCCAAGCACTCTATCTAAACGCGCTTAGGTTATGCCTCTCCTCCATGTAAATTTTGATCCGACGAAACCCAAGTTATGGAGTCCACACTCATAAACCCAGTTCTTAAAAAGATAATTGACAACTCTCGTTGACGTGGCTCCACCCCTTTTGTTTGACTCTTCTAATTTATCGTTAAAGTCCCCGCCCACTAGCCATGGCCCGAGAATAGAACGCCCTAGCCATTGTAAAATCGGCCATAAAATCTTTTGAGAGTTGAATTGAGGACTAGCATAAATTGCCGTGAAGGGAAAAGAACAACCTCCATACTGAACTTTTATATGAAGGAATTGACGATGGGCGATTACCATCGAGACTTCAATGTCTTGATTCCAAAGCATCCATATACCGCCAAAAAAGCCTTCTGCTTTGACCCTGAAGGAGAAGTCAAATCCTAGAGTTTGAATCATTTTTCTTACCCTAACCCCACTAATACGTGGTTCTAACAAAACCAGAATACAAGGTTTATAAATACGCGTATAATGCCGAATTATAGCCTGCACGCGGGTTCCCCCCGCGCCTTGACAATTTCATATAAGGATCGACATCATGATCTAGGGATCTTGATCGGGCCGCCTTACATCCTAGTGTAAGACAGAATTCTCTGGGATAGGGCCCACATCACCACTATAGCTTTCAAGTCAATTTGATAAATTTTGACTTCCGTAAAGAGAAAGGAATCTTAAACATGACATGGAGTTGCATTAGTGGATGACTCCAAGAAGAATCCTTGGATATGTTACTTGAATATACTGGAGCCCGTAGTAATTATCTAAACTTTGACACCATTTTTGTAAAGTACTGGTAAACTGAGAAGAAAATTTAGATAATATATTTCATAAGGGATTATTAGATCGAGTTATTTGCAAATCAATTCAAGCTCCAAATTCATAGAGACTCTGACGTAGGACAAGCGTCAAATGGGCCGTGATATCGTTCACGAAGACAAAAAATCAGAATATTCAAATATGCATTAACCACTCACGTAAGAATCAATTATATTTAAAACCTATCTGCAAATTTCTGGATACAATGCTTTTATAGACTGTTACAATACTAAGTATACTCTAAATAGGAAACTAACTATGAATAGGAAAACTAATTATGAATAGGAAAACTAATTCTACTTGGAACAGGAAACCTTAATCTATTTGAAAAATTAATCCTGCTAAGAACAGGAAAGACAAAATCATGATATGTTTAGGACTTCTACTTGTTATTGTCGTGGTCCTCCATCATTCTCCCCTACTAGAAAAGGAACTCGTCCTCGAGTTAGGTTGATACAGATCTTCAGGAGGATAGAAAATGGAAAGATCCGCAACGTTGAATGTTTTGGAAATTTCCATTTCAACTGGTAAGTCTACCACATAGGCGTTGTCATTAATCTTCTTTAACACCTTGTATGGACCATATTTCTTCGGCTTCAATTTACCATGATCACCCATTAGTAACCTCTCCTTTCTTAAGTACACCATTACCTGATCTCCAACCTCAAATACTTGTTGTCTTCTATGCTTATCAGTAGCTGTTTTGTAAATCAGATTGCTCTTCTCTAAAGCTTGTTGTACCTCTTAAAACAAATTGGTATAGTTCTCAGTGAAGGCAAAAACAACATTATTGGTCTTCCCATTAGATGGTAGCTTAACAAGATCTACAACATGCCTAGGAACTTTGGTATTGACAATTGCAAAAGGACTTTTCCAGTTGATCTACTAACAGAACTATTGTATGCAAACTCAGCTTAAGTTAATGCAAAGTCCCATTGTCCCTTCTTGTCTCCACAAATGCAATGAATTAGATTACCTAACGAATGGTTGACAACTTCAGTTTGGCCATCGGTTTGTGGATTTGCAGTGCTACTAAACTTTAATTCAGTGCCAAATCTCTTCCATAAAGTCAACCAAAATGCTGTCAAGAACTTGCTGTCTCTATCCGAAGTAATGGACAAAGGTACCCCATGCAATAGAACCACCTCTTTAAAGAACAACTTGGCTATGTGATGTGCATCGGTTGTCCTCCTACAAGGAAGAAAGTGAGACATCTTACAGAACCAATCTACCGTAACAAACATGGAATCAGTTCATCGTTGCGTTCTTGGTAACCTTAGTACAAAATCTATAGAAATGTCATCCCATGGTGCTTGAGGAATAGGAAGTGGCATATATAAGCCTGTGTTTTGCTACCTTCCCTTGTTTATTTGGCACATAGGGTATTTTTGCACAAACTTTTCAGCATCTGTCTTTAACTGGGTCCAATAGTAACATTCTTCCAAATTAGCTATAGTCTTATCTCTAACTATGTGGGCACTTAAATTGCTCGAATGGAGTTCTCTAATCAACTTGTCACATAGAGAACTTCTTGGAATACATAACTTGCTCCCTTTAAATAGATAACCATTTTGGACTAGGAATTCACCCAATGGTTGATTGAGTAAATACTTTGTCCAAAGCTACCCAAAGTCTTCATCACCCTTATACAATTCCTTGAGCTATTCAAAACCTGGGATTTTAGGAGCAATTGTTACTAACAATGTAGCCCTTCTACTTAGTGCATCCGCTACTCTATTAGTCACACCAGATTTATGCACAATACATAATTGAAACGTTCAAGATAAGCTACCCACCTTGTTAACATAGAATCAACATGCTTTTGCCCTCTAAAGTGTTGTAATGCTTGATTGTCAGAATATACAATGAACTCTTTAGGAAGTAGATATGTCTCCTATATTTTAAGGGCTCTTAATATCGCGTAGAGTTCTTGTCGTTAAGTAGACCATTTCTTTCTAGCTTCACTTAACTTCTCACTAAAGAAAGCAATAGGTCATCTCTCTTGTGAAAGAACTCCTCCAATGCCGACTTCATTAGCATGACATTCAAGTTTAAAATTTGTATTGAAATCTGGCAAGGAAAGGGCGGGGGCAGTAGATAGCTTCTCTTTAATCAATTCAAATCTTCGATTTGCTTCCTCATCCTATTGAAATTTGCCATTCTTTATGCAATCAGTTTTAGTGCTACGATAATGCTGAAATTTCGTATAAACCTTCGATAAAAAATAGTCAATCCATGGAAACTCCGTACTTCATTGATTGTTTTAGGTGTAGGCCAATCTCGAATAGCTTTAACCTTTTCTTCATCCACATGTACACCGACACTACTCACAAGAAAGCCTAGAAAAACTAGTCTATTTGCTAAGAGTACACACTTCTTCATGTTTACATAGAGTTTATTCTCTCTTAAAGCTACCAAAACTTGTCTAAGATGAGATATATGATCAATTACGCTTTTACTATAAATTAAGATATCATCAAAGTATACTACCACAAAATGAGATAAGAAAGGTTTTAGAACCTAGTTCATAAGCCTCATGAATGTACTCGGTGGATAAGCCGAATGGCATGACCAGCCATTCATACAATCCGTCTTTTGTTTTGAAAACTGTCTTCCATTCATCCCCAGGTCGAATACATATTTGGTGATGGCCATTCTTCAAGTTAAGCTTTGTGAGGATTTTAGCTCCATGTAATTGATCTAACATATCATCAAGACGAGGAATGGGAAATCAATACTTCACGGTTATCTTGTTGATTGCACGACTATCCACACACATCCTCCAACTTCCATCTTTCTTTGGTGTTAATAAGGGAGGTACAACACAAGGGCTGATACTTTCTTGGATATGTCCCTTTCACAATAATTCTTTCACTTGCTTCCTTAACACTTCATTCTCCTTAGGACTCATACGATAGTGGGGTAGATTTGGTAGGCTAACACTAATAACAAAATCAATGCAATGCTGAATATCTCGCATTGGTGGTAATTCAGTAGGTTCAGCTTTCACATCGTCAAATTCAGTTAATAACTCTTGAATCTCTATTGGGACATCTTATTCTGATTGCTCCATGCCTTTCACCACTAAGGCTACAGCTGTTCTAGCTTCTTTCATAGCTCCCACGAATTCTCCTTCCTCAAGTGACACCGTTAGCAAAGGCTTCTCTGCTCTTAACTCTTATTTGGAACGATAACAATCTGCTTTGTATTCCATGTAAACATATAAGTATTGTTTCGAGCCCTATGTGTTGCATCTACATCAAATTGCCATGGTCGTCCTAGAAGAACATGGCAAGCATCCATCTTTATGACATCACAAAGAACTTCTGCCTTGTAAGTTTTCCCTAATGATAAAGGCAATCTACATTGCTCTGTTATCTTCATGCTTGGGCCTTTCTTAATCCAACCAATGTTGTATAGGGCTGGATGTGGTTCAGTTTTGAGCTTAAGATGCTCCACCAATCTCTTAGACACCAAATTCTCATAACTACAACTATTAATCACAAGTTTACAAATTTTAGCATTAACGGAACATCTACCTTTAAAGATGCATTTGCATTGTGACTCATCCACTTGAGTGGGTGTGTAAAATAGCCTCTTGATTACACACACCACCTCATCTCCATATTCTTCAGCTACCTCATAATCACCCTCTTCTTTGGCCTCTTCTTCAAGGTACTCATCATTTTCTTCTTGTTGAGTGATACTAGTAAATTTACGTCTTGGGAAATCACTAGATCTATGTCCTAGTTCATTGGATTTGAAACATCGAATGCCTTTTCTTGGTTCAACCTTCTTTTTTCCTTTTGGCTCAACTTTCTTTGGCATAGGTTCCTTATTCTTCGGCTCCAAGGTGGGACGGTTAGAATTATTTGGGGTAGCTTTGCTCTCTGTTTGAAATTTTCTATTCATAAGAGTTCTCAGATACCTTCTATTCTTCACCACTCTTTCGGCCTTTAAGGCTAAATTTTGTTCTTGATCCACAGACCAAATGCTTGCATGCCTAATTGATCTTGAATAGTGTAATTCAATCCATTCACATATCGAGCGATTTGTTGATCCTCCGTTTCATTGAGATGGCATCTAGATTGTAATCGTAGGAACTCTTTAGTGTAGGTAGTAACACTACGTGAGCCTTGATAGCAATTCTGAAATTTTTGAACAAGAGTTTGCTCATAATCATGAGTTAAGAAACACCCTTTCAAAAGTGCTTTCATTTGTGCCCAATCCCTTACAATAGGCTGCCCCCTCGATCGAAGCTGTTCTTGATGGCGTTGCCACCATACACCAACCCCACCCTTTAATTTATAGGCCACAAAGTCTACTTTTCATTCAAGTTCTCCTTGCATGATATCAAAGAATCTCTCTACTTCATACATCCAATCAAGGAACTATTCAATGTCAACAACTCTATTAAAAGTAGGGAGATTGGCTTTGATTTTATAAGAGTCACGGTATGGGACTGCTCTCCTTACCATTGGCTGAAAATCTTGCATAGATTCTCCTTCAAATCCTTCCTCAAGGCCATCTAGCGGTTGTATTGGGCCTTCCTCTCTTCTAATCTACACACGCCCAGGAGGAAGGGGGGCTACCCTTGGTGCTTGAGGTGCGGGAGCATTAGCTTGCTACCCTCTTACCATCTCAGTCAAATTCTCCAGGCTCCTTGTTAAAGTTTCTATGTGCTGTTCTATGCGAACACGCCAGTCATCCTGATTTCCCCTTTGCCCAGCCATCTCACAACTGCTCTGATACCACCTGACATAGGACAAGCGCGAAAGGGCCGTGATATCGTTTATGAAGATAAAAAAATCAGAATATTTAAATTTGCGTTAACCGCTCAAGCAAGAATCAATTATATTTAAAACCTATCTGTAAATTTCTAAATACAATGCTTTTATAGACTGTTGCAATACTAAGTATACTCTTAATAGGAAGCTAACTCTGAATAGGAAAACTAACTTTGAATAGGAAAACTAACTCTACTTGGAATAGGAAACCTAAATCTATTTGAAAAATTAATCCTACTAAGAACAGGAAAGATAAAATCATGATATGTTTAGGACTTCTACTTTTTATTGTTGTGGTCCTCCATCAGACTCTCTCTCTATTTTTTAGGTGAAAGATCATCAAAAGTAAGCCAGGGCTCTAAAGTAGGTTTGGTTGGGGGTACTTGTACTGGTGGTGGTGAGGGTCTGAATGGTTCAGTCTTTGTAGATATGGTTTAACTAATATCTGGTTTGACTTCAGTTGATTGAGATGTTTCAAGCATAGTTATCATGATCTGAGCTAATTTAGATAAATCTCCAAATTACTCCAAGTCTTCTGAGGATTGTTCAGAAATTTTAAATTCTTCAAATTTTTGTTTTTCATATTCTTTTGAATTTGATATTGATGCAAGAGTTGCAATGAACTCTTATTGAGAAGCGATATCTTTTCCAATAAACAGAGAAGGATGGGTTTTAGGTAGTGATCAAGGTGGACTTTTAATCTATAAAGGTTTTGTCCATGGATCAACAGGTTTAGTATATAAAGGTGAGACATCTGAGTCCTTTCAGTTTTGGTCTTTGTATGTTTGGTAGGCTTGGTGGTAGGATGAATATGTTGCCTAATTAAAAGATAGTTCATTTTAAGTAAATTTTCATAATCAGTATTCCAGGTAATTCGAGACATTTAACAAATTAATTGTAGAAAACCAACGATTTAGTTTTTACTTGTTTCTTTTTTCTCTTAGATATTGAACAAACTCAACATGTCAAGCATAAAGAAATGCAATCAACAACCAAAATTTAACGTCGAAATTTTAGCAATTCTATAAACATTAAATTCACCCAGTAATCAATTGAATTAAATCAAAAATAATATCCCAAATAATCAAAACAATATGTCTAAAATAAAATTTAACAATTAATCATAACTAAGCTTGGAAAATCATAAATAAGGAAAATAAAGGATTAGGAAAACTCATTAAAGTGCTCCACTTTCAAACCTCAGACTAGCCCTTTCTCTGTCTGAAAAATCCCTCTACTAACCCTACATTAGCTCAAAATAGTTGGAAATAAGTTCCCTATGACCCCAATCACTCTTTGGAATGACTCCCCACTTTAACTAGTTTTGGAAGAGTGTTACGCCTCTCAGAAACTCTCTTCTTCCTCACTACTAGCTCATTATTTTCATCCCCAATTACTGTCTTTTTATAAGCTCACAAAATAAGTCCAAGTAATGCATGTTTCTAGCTCTTTGATACTTCCTTCTTATCTCCTCCATTTTGAATGGGTGAATGAATACAATGTTTACCTCTTCCACGTACTTACCTACTGTTGCGTTTTTTCTGCTACATTTTCTTCTTTGCTTCTACTTCTATTGCATCGTGTTTTGTCTAACTATTGCGTCCTTTTTCTGCCAACTTCTCCTAATGGTTCTTTTTTGCTTTGTTATGCTTCTGTGTGTTGTATTTTATCTTTTAACATTTTCTCCACTTGAATGTTGTTTTGACACCCTTCTCTACTGATGTTTTTCCCTTGCTATTTGCTCTTCTCTGTGCTGTCGTTTTATTTTACTAGATGCTACTTTTTTGGTTTGGTTACCTACATTTTGGCTTCCTTGGGCTTGCATCTTGGTGTCTCTTGGATTGTTGTGTTTTACTATTTTTATTTCTTGTTGTGCTATGCGTTTCATTCTCTCGGCTTCTTGGATTGTTTCTACTGTATGTTTTGTTCTTTGACGTGGACTGTTGCTGTGTTGTTTCATTTGCCACTTTTCCTTTACTGTGCATCATTTTACTTTCCTAAGCTGTTTGCGTTGCTTTTTGTCTTCTTCTATTATGCATTGTGCTTATTGGATGTTGTCATTTTCTTCTCCTAGTTGTTATGTTCCACATGTTTTAAAACCCACAAGATGAGGTTTGGGGTCTAAAAGAGTCTTATAGAGCATGTTGGAATCTTACGGAAGATTCTGGAAGCTTTTGGAACATGGTAGAAGACTATAGAAGCTTGTAGAACAATATGGAACCTTATAGAAGCTTGTAGAATGTTTTAGATTTATACGTAATGTATATGAAGTATGTAGAGTAGTGTCTAGAACTCTAGAAGGTAAATATGGACCATTAGATAAAGTAGATCTTAACCGTCCATTCTAGGAGAAAGCAAGTATAAATACCCCTTAGAGGTTGCCTCATTTGGGGATCATAGAAGATCATATAGTGCATTGTAAGCATTGTAGCTTTCTTAAGAGAGTTCTTTAATAGAAGTGTTCTTACGTTCTCCCACATTCCTTCTTTTCTTTAAGAAAGTGTTTCGTGTAGAAGGCTGACTTGGGAAAGAAAGTGTACTCAAGTGCTAAACTAGCATTGGTGAAAGTCCAAGCCCAGTACAAGTGGTATTAGAGAAATGTTAGAGATCCTTTGAGTTTCGTCGAGATGGGTGGTTCAAGCGAAGTGACTACCTATTGTAACACCCTAACTCCCGCCGGACCCGAACATGATATCGACAGTGATACCCGGATTCGTGCCCCGCGAGGGTGGCGTGTCACATCACTTAACACTTCACTAAGCACTTA
>JAOQML010000196.1:28260806-28285651 GCA_027568935.1 Erythroxylum urbanii | reverse complement strand
CTTCTTCTTCTTATTGTTATTCTCATTCTTTTTCCTTTCCTTATTCTTATTTTTATTGTTGTTGTTCTTGTTGTTGTTGTTGTTGTTGTTATTGTTATTGATATTGTTATTGTTATTGTTATTGTTATTGTGATTGTTATTGTTATTGTTATTGTTATTATTGTTATTGTTATTGTTATTATTAATTTTCGTCTTCACCATCTTCTTCTTCTTTTTATTATCATCATGATTTTTTTATAAAGGTCATTTTGAAGCAGACTCTCTACTATTTAAAGGTAAGGCTGCATACTACTGGACATCTCCAGACTCTGCATGTTTGCAGGATTTCTATTGGATTATTATTGTTGTTGTTGTTATTATTGTTAAGGCAAATCTCGTTCCTCATCTCCTTATTCTGCGATTTTAATCTTCCTTCATCTGTGACTTCAATCTTCATTCATTTGTTCTTAGTCTTAGGTTCAGAAGCCCCAGATCAAATTTTGCCATTCAATTGTTTCAATGTAAGAGTATGCTGCTCTCCATGCTGAATCGAGACTTCATACTATTCATGTTGAATATATTCCTTCAGAGTCTCCAGTTGAGATGTATGTATGTACTTAGAGTTATGTTTTTACCATGTACTAGGATAATTTCTCTGATTTAGAGAATTATCCTATCTGCTAATAAGGAACTATTGATTTCCTAAGCTGAGCAGCTTTAATTCTTATGTAATTTGCAATTACGTTCCTTCCAGATTTCGTATATAGTAAAAATAAAAGTAGTTTTTAGTAAAATCCCATAATACTTTAGGATTTCTACTTCCCACAATACCCAATTTAACAACTCAGTCCACTCTGTAGGCACTCCTTGTATCTATAACATAAGTAGAATTCTAGTCCAAATATTCTCAATGTAACAACACTGGAAATATAGGTGATCTCTACTTTCTGAAATTTTTTGGCTGAGAAGATGTAGAGAGTTTAAAACTCCATAACATCTTTCCCTAGTCTTAAGTCTGTTCTTAATCTCTAGCTAACAAGTTAGAAAGGCTTTAAGCATTAGATTTCCTCCATATTAGGTTATATCAATTCATTTGAGCATAATGTGGTGTAAAAATTTCAACCCAAGATTGTTTGTGAACCCTTTATATTTTTCTCCCATTCATATCAATTAATCATTGTTTAACTGATTAGGATTATAATTAGGAATTATGCCCTACAATACAAAAGAACCTCTGAAATTAGTGCTTCATTCATTATTCTAGATTATTGCTTTAACTTTAGCCTCCTTAGAGAACTTAGACTATAGGAAAAGTAAATCTTGTCTTATATGAAGTGGGCTTTGAGTTAACTGTTATACCAGAATCAAGTCTTTGTCAATCCAAACTTTAGCCTATATATGTGGGTAGATAAGAGATCTCAGCCTCATAATTTTTGAGTGAATATCCAGGAGTGATCTCTACTAGCTTTTATCCACCAAAACTTGGAACCCTTGTTATAAAATTCATTAATCCATTTGGACAAAATTGATAGAAGTGTGTTATAATTTGAAGGACCAAAAGTGATAAGAAATTAGTTGTTTGTCTGGTTAACAAACCAACTGTCCCATTCCTACTTCCTTTTCATTTTTAATGATTACTTGGAATTTACTGGACTATTATGTTGACCTCCACATTCTGCCAGGTTTTGATTACTTTGGTTTTGTATTAAAACTCACCCATTCTTTTTTCATCTTGTACAATCTAATGAACCTATATATTATCATTAGTATTGCAAATGAAGGAGTTTGAGCTACATGTAAAAATTTTTAGTTTTATTAAATTTAAGTAAAAATTGATTGATTTAATTTATCTCTAAATTTTATATATTTTTATTGTAAATAATATAAGTGTGTCTACATTAGGAATAATAACAAAATAAGTTTTTATTTAAAAATTAAAATTATAATAAAAATACAAAAATATAACCAAAATACCCCTTAATCACTTAATCATTCCTAAATTTAAAGTTTTTCATAGTTTCGTTAAGTTTGATAAGTATTTTTATTCTATATCTGAGTCCCATTTCAAATGCTTATTAAATTCGAGGCAATTTAGTACTTAAGTAAACCTTATTTTATTACTTGTAAATAATTTACATAAAAGTTAAATAAATTCATTAATACGGAAAGGGGTTGAATATTTTTAGTTAATGCTTTAATGATAGCAATCAAAACTTTCAAGAATCTATCTCGTCTTGCCAATAACAGAGACAAGAGTGAGGTTTTTGTTTCGTCAGGGATCATGCCTCTTATTGAAAAGATATAAAGAAAAATCGATAACTAATGTATCAAAATTCTTTCTCTTGCAGGTAGGATCTAACTTATAAATTCTGTTCTTAATTCCACATATGTGTATTATTCCTATCATCTAGTGTTTCTAAAGAGTTTGATCAAAATAAGCGAGAAAATGCTCAGGAGTTTCCTACGACCTTATAAATTACATTTTCAATTCCACACGTGTGTATTGTTCCTCTCATTTAGTGTTTCTAAAGAGTTTGTTCAAAATAAGAGAGAAAATGCTCAAGAGTTTCTTATGTTAAGAAGACATTATAAACAAATTATGAGGGTCAGAGTCCCTAAGGTCTCTTGATATAAATTAGTATGGTTCAAACAGGCTATCTCAAGGTTTCCTTTATCTTATATGTTGCCATTAAAGGGAGATTAACCATAATGGATATATTTCATAGTTTCCCTTTAATAACTAAGTGTTTTTATCCTTTATCATTAAGTGCTTGAGATTATTTTTCTAATATAACTTCTCTACTCACCTATGGAACAAGATTCTAACTGTTATATCCTTCCTTGTTCAATCCCAGATTGATCAAATATCATCATATAGATCAATTAAATAGATTGGAGGAGCAAAGAGGATTCCATTATCTTTAAAATGTCATTTATGATAATCGTGAAAGGACTTACAGAATCTTCCAAGGTAAGTTAAATAATAAGTAAAGATCCTGATGGAGATTAAAAACCTAATAAGAGAGCAACTTGTAACATATAAAGTCATTCATCAATGAAGTAGCAATTCTATAGGTTATGGAAATCATGGAAAAAGTACTAATATGGAGAGGTAACATAAAACTCATGAATGGGATATGGACATAAGTGATTGCTTGGTACAACATCACCTACCTCACATGGTTATGAACACAAATACCAAATGAAACTTTATCAAGGGATTCTAGCTCAATTAGATAACTAAATCTAAGATGATCTCGTTATTCAGATGCCTTTTTTTAGAAAATGAATAAAAATTGCATTAACTATAGCAAAAGCTATTTTAACAATACAATGGTTACAACTTGCTTCCTGATTCAGAAAATATGTCTAATAATAATAAGTTATTGTCTTTATGGTTATAAGTTCCATCTAATTTTCATCCCAATAGATAGATCGTTTTGAGCATTTTTTGCTAGTATAATAGGTCTAATTCAATTTAATATATCTTCAACTAGTTGATGCTTTTGAGCTTCCTCTCCTCTATATATATTTTTGTTTCTTTATTTTCATAGCAAGTAGATTGTTGTGGTGAAAGAAATCTTGAAAAGCACCCCATTCTGCTTTCGATGATTTGCATGCTTGGTGATCTAGTCTAGAGTACCGTTACATTCGTAGATTTAAATAAATTCTACTAGTATGTGCAAGATTCTACTAGAAACTGATTTAGAATACCTTCAATGGAAAAATAAGCGCTTTATGTCTTCATCAACTTCTTTATACAAGACATATATGGGATCATAAAAGCAAAAAAATCTATTTTTAGTTTTGATTCTATTTTTAATAACAAGCAAGAAGATTAGGAAGCATTTAAGATTCAAGGATTTCTTCCATAAGCGCTCAAACAGTGGGACATCCCCACTAGTAGTTTAGAAGATCTTATAGCATGATTTGTTTATGAAGACTCTTTTAAAGTTTGAAATCCAGATAGTGTTATCTTGATTATGCCATTAAGTGATTTGAGTTAGATATTTAACTAAAGAAGAGAACCACCCTCTGAAGTTACCCAACCATACACCATTTTGAATGAGTGAGGAAACTTTGGCATTAAGTGGAATTCTGCTCCTCAGATCGATGATATAATTTCTTAGTGAAAGGGGACTAAAATCTATCTAGTTGTCATACTAGAACCTTATGCTTTTAACATTTCTTAGTTTATGTCTTATCTAAAGGTATATCAAGTTTCCTAGATTCTTATGCTTAGTTAAATGATTTTTCCTTATACGTAAGTATAGTTGGATAATTTTTAGCTACTCAAGCTTTTTCTTCTTGCTTTTTTATCCTTGTAAGAACTCTTCATTTAATCAATTATTTACTTTCTTAAATAAAATTCAAATGGAAAGCTCACCCTCCATCATAGTTTAAATCCTTATGTATACTTAGGTGGTCTTTTTTATTAACCAAATTAGTTTAGATAAATGGTACGGAGATACGAATACCTATTTATATAAAAAATCACATATTTATCTACATAGTTACATTTCTCCAAATAAAATCATATTTATGAATAGTTTAATATAGTTTTTCTTAATAGCTCAGCTATGTTAAGCATAAACTGTATAAGAAGAATATTGGATGGTAATATTAAGTAATGAAATATCAATAATATAGTTTATTATTTTTAATATTTTACATGATAAAAGTAATATTAATGAACCAAGTTATCAAAAGGTGAGTATAAATAAGATTAGTAAGAAAGGAGCATTTATGCTTAATTATTATCAGCTTGCTTATTCCTGATTATCTTAACATTCCTTTCCTTTCATAAAATATAAGTAAAGATACTGAAGGATGTATAGAGTATATTATCCTTTTTAGTCTAATAATGATTCTTCAGGGAACAATTGGCTATGATTATCTATTATGATTCATTGCACTGCATATTACAGAGGGTCGTAACTTATGATAAACTTAAGAGATGAAGCTAAATTTAAAGAATAAGTGATTGCATGATTCCAGCTTTGAGTTGCATATTATGTAGTAAGGATTGATTAAGTATCATAATGGATAATCATATTTAAGTATCTTAAGAATATATGTAAGTTTCTTAAAAACGAAATAATTAATTATAACCTTCCTACAAAGTTGAGGTGATTATTATTCCAATTCCTTGATCTTTTGTGGAGCATCATAAAAGGTTTGACATTGTGATACCAAGGTACTTTAATAAGGGTTGATGCAACTTTACTCTTACAATTAATGCAAGCTATTTAGCTAAGTTAGATGGTCTTGTAAAGACAAATATGTCTATTAATTATAGTTAATATTTAGTCTTAAGATGCTCTTAGAAATATGGAGGATCTACAATAATCTTAATGGACTTAATCTTTGCCTTACTTAATAGTGAAAGGTTATTACAAAAGAAAGGTTAAAGAGTTTGAGTTTTTATAACTTAAATGATAGCTAAAGTTTCCTTCATACTTTATTTTCCTATAATATATAAGTTAAAGAGATAGGGGATAAAGGATCTCCTTATCTCAATCTTTGAGCCACCTTAAAGAATTTAATTGGTTCACTGTTCATAAGAATGTTAAAAGAAATTGTTAAGACACACTACTCAATCTAATTCATGAACTTTGTAGGAAATCTAATGACTTCCATGACGTGAAATAAGAATCTCTAATTAATAGAGACAAAAGTCTTATTAAAATCTATTTTGTTAACTAACTCCCAGTGTTTAACTTCCTATTGATAGTTTTTAAATAATTCTAGAGCTATTATGATTTTGTCTTCGATGTTCCTCTAGTGGATGAATGCACCATGACTTAGATTTATCAAAGAATTCATTACCTTTTTCATTCTAATGTATAAAATTTTTTTAGACAAGTTTATAAAGTACATTACAACATGTAAACTTTTTAATATAATTAGGTTTTAACATTTATGGACATGTGAGTGTTTTGTTTAACTACTTTAGCATTTTCCCTTAAAAAAGAATTTAAGTATAACTGAAGTGATTTTTTTGGCTACTATACTAAGATTTTTGAAAATTATAGCATTTAATCTATCAGTGGCAAGTATGTACTGACATTGAGACTACCTAGAGATTTTTCCACATTCAGTCTTGAGAATGATTGATTGAGTAGTTTTAATTTCTCTTGGTTAATTAGGGCAACTATGAAGGTGCTTATGTCTTATGAGGAAGAGTGTTATGTTTTTGGAGTTCCCATTAAATCCTTAAAGTATCTATAGGTCTATCCTAACCTTTGTGTCATATGCTAAAAGAATCAGTTAAAGTTCTAATTTTTTTTATATGTTTCTTCTTATTAGAAGTGCATTATGAAATATCTTATTATTCTTGTCTCCTTCTTTGAGTCATTAAACTCTAGATTAATGTTTCAAAGTGCAACTATGAAATTTAAGTGCTTCAATGTTATTCTATAAAGCCCTTTAAAAAAAAGCTTTAGTAGCTCATTCTTAGGATCATAATACATCTCTTGTTAGGCTATTTTAATCTTATTTCTTAGGACATATATAACTACTTATATGCTAGTGAAATTTCTTTTATTAAGTATTTTTTAATTATTCTTTAACAAGACTAAACTTTTTTGCACATTGGGGAGTATATACTCTAGTTATTACTCTACTCATGCCATTTAGCAACTACTTACTCATACCTATTTAACCCTTGAAGATAATTGTTAAATCTGAATTGGCTCTTCTACCTCTAAGTTTGGCCAAGGAATAGGTGAATGATTTGAGCATATAATGGTATTAAAGTTTGCTTTACTATCAATGAAAGTAGATAACCATATAGAATTAACTAAAGCTTTATCTAACTTCATTCTAAAAAACAATCTCCACTTTGCTTATTATACCATGTGTACCAAAGACTATAATAGGTTAAAATTAGTGAGCCATGTTTTGTTAATACAAATCCTTAGATCTTTATTAGTGAAATTTTTTAATCTATTATAACCTTTTTCATAATAATAGATATTTCTATTGAAATCGCCTAATATTAGTAAGCATTTGTGATAAATTTTGACAGGTTATTAAGATTCTCCCATATTTGTCTTCAACGATCTACATGATTAATAGTATAAATCAAAGTGAAACGTGATTGTTGATGGGAATTTGAGTAAAGTGGATGCATATATGATGATCAATCCATTACTGCTACTTTAGGTTCATTGGTAACCACAATCCAACCATTATAATGAGCCTGGTGACTACTTATGATATTCCATACCTTATGCAAAAACCTAAAACCTTATCTAAATTTTAAGGCTTTTATTTTTGGTATATAGTATACCTATAAGAAATAGTTTATTAATCGTGAGATAGTCTTTAATATTTACTATTTTAAGGGGCAATTAGATCACCTAATTTTACAATATATTATAGACATTAAAAGAGTTTATTGGCTTTCTTAAGACTTCTTCTTTGACTCTCTTCCAAGTTTATTCCTAGTTATGGTGATAGAACTCTTCTTAGGGTTAGAGAATGTAGGATTGAGATATTTTATGACTTGAGGATGTTTTGAAGAAGCAAATGTATTGATAACAAATATAGCTTATTGTGAGTTTGAGTCTTTTACTTCTATGGTTATTTTTAGTTATCTCCTTATTTGTAGTCTCTATCTCTTTCTCAACTAAATCTTTCCAGTAATGGAATGTTTCTCTAGTTGGTGTAACTGTATTGTTAGTATGGTGATCAATAGGTAAGGTTAGTAAAGGCATTGTCTATGAATGGATATTAGATAAGTTATCTTAAGGTTTTTATTCTTCAAGTTTAGCTATCTCCAATACTTCATTATGGTCTCCTTTTTTAAATTTCCTACCAATGGACTTCCAATGTGTCTGTTATTGGCTTAGAGTTTTATTGATATTTGATCATCACATCAACCTTCACCAAGTTCATTTTCCTCAAGCTCCATAATATAGATGGAATTTGATAGTTCCTTTCATATTTCAACCTCTTTACACACTCTAGTATATCCTATTCATTTCTTGCCAATAGTAGCTTCATCTAAGTTAATAGGTTTACCTAAAAAACTAGCTAAGTAACTTAGTCCACTATGGGATAGTATATTAATAGAATGTTGTGAATATTGATCCAATCTAAAACTTGCTTTATTGTAATCCTTTATAAATTTATACCAGACTTCCATTTCTATAGGAATATTGGCTTATTATATATATGTTAAAGTTCAACTTCTTTTAAATATAACCATATATTCTAAAGATGAATAGAAACAAATCCTCTTTATTAATAAGAACACTTTCTAAGCTAGATCTTTTTGAATTATTTTGTGCCCACATTTTCATAATGGGTAAGTTGGTCTCTTGTCAATAAAGAAACCAATTAATGATAAGTATCATTTTCTTACTCCAGCTTTAAGAACTTCTAGTGGTGGGTGGATAATAATGTTCCCTTCTGAAGTGGAAGGTTGGAGATGCCTAAGTTTTTCAAATAGAATTTGATCCCTAACATTATAAAACGGAGTGAGCTTGATTGTTAAAGGGTTAAAACTTGGGGAAAATTGGCCTTGATAAGCATGTATAGAAAGGATAAGATATAAGGGCAAGGGGATGAAGAGATTAAATAAGCCTTATGAACCTAAAGGTTTGGAATAGGTTCATATGTAATAAGATAAGAAAGAGTGATTGTTGGAATAGAAATCCCTAAACATGGAAGGAGGTGTAGAGGTTGGTAAGATATGTCTAATGCTTTTTAAATTTTTATACCTTAAAGGTAAGAAACTTAAGAAAGAAAAAGTCGAGACTGATCCTACTTAGATAAGTTGTGAAAAAAGGTAATAAATTTAAAAACTCAAAGGGGAGGTGAAAGATGTCAAAAGTGAAATGGAGGATTAGGGAATAAAAATATTTCATACTTTTTAATATTTATAGTTCATTACCCATATTTTTATTAGTATATTAGTTAAATCTAATCAGTTGGTTGTATTAATAAATTAAAGATATTCCTTATATTATGTGTTTTTTTAATTTACTAAATCATAAAATTAAGTCCGTAATATAATTATACACTGTAAATAAAATAATAATGAGATCATAATTATGATATATATATATATATATATTTCTTACCCTTAAATCACTCTCAGTCACTATTCTTTAACATTGCATAATATATAATAAAAAATTTGTGCACATTATATTTCTTCCTTATAGATAATGGATCTCGTATAACAAATTATGGGAGATAGTTAAAAAATTGTGGATTCTATATGAAATATTACTTGTATGTTTGTATAAATGTTTGTTGTGATAATTGTATAATGATCCTTTGACTTAAGATCTCCAAGGTAAATTATATATACAAAGTGCTATGTTTTGATACTTATTAAAACCTATGATAATCTAAAGTAACTCATTCAGTAGTTATAAGACATGACATGAATTATGTGGAGGTAATGATCAACATAAAATTCATAACCCTAAAATAATTATGCAGAATATTACATCAATCCCATTTAGTATAGATTTAAAAAACCCTGAAAAATAAGGTTCAATGAACATTTGAAAATACTCAAATGTCATTCAAATGGTTAATTATTATTATTGGACATATAACTAATATGATAAACTTAAATAGAGTGCACACTAAATTCATACACTATGTCTAATAAGAACATTGTATGATGAAATGATTGAATTATTAAAAGAAATTATGTATAAATGTTAATTGAAACTACTTTGATATTCCTAACATTTAGGTAGTTATAATGCGTTATTAAATGTCAAACTTGATATAAGGATATAAATTGTATAACGAGAGAATTAAATATAAACTAAAAATTTTTAATTTATCTCATCCTAAACATTATTTAAGAATATAATTTTTATCCATTTTTAACATTTTTAAAAACCTAATGGGAACATAAAGAACAACTAAAAATAGAAAAAAGATAATTTAATCAAGTAATACTTTATTAAAAATTTCAAGAAACTTTAAAGTTGATTGATCAATATGCAATAATTGCAAGACATAGCTCTAGAGAGAGATGCTCTCATCTCTCTAACTTTTATGATCTCTCCTTTTTGACTTACTTTGTTACTTTCCTTCACCCTACCTTATTCAGCCTGACAAGTTGAAATTTACCGCCACTATAAGTAACTAACTTTAGTGCCTTAGTTAGTTACTTACCTTTTTTCTAACCTATATTTCTAGAATGATGCTTCCTTTTCTTTTCCTACTGTCTCCCTTAATGCATATTTTCAGCCACCTTTAATAAGTAGACTGCCTCAAGCTTCCATAACTAAGTTGTAGGTTACCTTAAACTCATTTTCCCCTCCTATCGAAACTACCCCAAATCTCCACTTTATATAAGAGCAGCTTATTAAATTTCCGAACCCTTTGCCATTTCTTACTCAGCCCTCACAACCAACACTCAGGTTCCTAAGCCATTATAAGGTCTTATTGCTCTCTCTCAAAGTTATTGTGCAAGTAAACTTACCTTAGATTCCCAAAATACCACTAGATCTCATTCTTGTATAGCTAAACTCACCTAGTAACAAATAGTTAAAGATTGATCACCCTTTGACAAGCTAAGGTACCTATCTCCTAAATCATTATAAGGAAACACATTAGTTGCACCATCATTTAAAGTGCTCAAGGCAAAAGCATCCAAATGACAATTAACTATAGCTAGATTTTTTATAGATAAGAGACCATTATTCCCTATAAAGGCCAAGTGGGCTTAGAAAAACTATAATAAAGATGGTTTAGAGAATATCCTTATTTATAAAGAGGATTTATTTCTCTTCAAATTCCATAACGAAGCCTATATGCAAAATATCTTGAAAGTAGGTCATTAGCACATGTAAACCTATTGAACTATAAAGATAGACATTAAGACTAGATTTAGGAGGAAGAAGCTCAAACATAGCCCTATATATATCAATGTTCATAATGTTCCTCTTAAATATTAGTCTATAATAGGGTTAAGTTACTTAGCTAACTTCTTTGGAAAACTTATTGAATTGGATGAAGCCACTACTTTGATGAAGATGATAAATTATACTAGGGTGTGTTATGATTACCCAAATCCATCATTATCATTAACTTATTCTAAGACGATAACCTAAATGAGGTTGAAAATGAGATTAAATATCAATGGAAGCCTTTTTTTGTCAATCAACAAAAGTAATGGAGTCTAGTTGGTAAAATATTCAAGTTTAGAGGAATGAGCTCATAAGGACTAACATCACTGATGCTCAACAATGGCAAGATAAAGTAACTATAAACTATAAACTTAGAACAACACTCAAATGAGAATCTTACAAAATAATAACAATCGAGTTTTAATGATGTACCTTATAAGAGGTGATAACTAGCAAAGTATTAGGTTACACTTTATGAGGAATCCACAATAAAGACATTGTCATTTTTAACCTATCCATAAAAGGAGGCAAATCCAAGACAACTAATTCTCTAATAATTAAAACATTGCCTAACTAATGTTAAACAAGCAATTAATAAAGAATTTTTGTCAAACTCCTCAAAACCAACTTTAGTTACAAGCTAGGCAAAATCCCCAACTGACATTGTAGAAGATGATTTTATTTTAACTACCAGGAAAGGACTCGGATTAACAACACAGAAAAAGGCTCAAATTAGCCACTATTGTCTTACATATCTATAATTGCATAGAGTATTAAGGCTTTAAATAGTTTCTATAAATAATAAATAATAAGTGACTATTTACCCACCAAAAAGCCTTTTTTTACTAGCCTTAAGAAACAAAAATAAGAGACGACCAAATCAATGAAGGACATAGATAATTAAATAGGTTTGGAAAATCATAAGTAACCATTGATCTTATTATAACTATAAGATCATGGTTACCTATAATTCATATGTAATAGTTATGGATAATAGCCAATCTATAAATCAATTTATTCTTTTGAATTTAACCATGATTTGTACTAATCTCAATTTAAGTGCCACTTTTATTTATGCTTCTAACCACTTAAGAATAAATTGGTTCATTATGATTATATTGTTTATAAAGAATTAACTCATGAATTTTACACTATATTGAGCTTTGAGATGAAAAGATATAAAAATTTTTGTTTAGATTCAAAGAACATAAATGTAATTTGGATTATTTTATTATAGAAGTAATACCTGGTTTTCGTAAATCAAAATTTGTTGAAATGCATAGTTATTTTCATGTGACTTCTTTTTGGACTAAGTTAACTGAATTAGATGTGTTTGAACCATATAATGCACCAAATAATGTTATTCAGAGTTTGGAACATTTTTTACTCCATAAATTCATATGTCACATAGTGTTTGCTAAAATGCAGAGTAACAAATGTTCCAGAAAGATTTTAGTTTTACTTTGGTGTATAGAGCATAAAATCAAAGTTTCCATATTAACTCATATTTTTCAAACAATAGTTACTTCAGTTACGAAAAAAGTAGCTATTTAGGCATGGGATTTTTTGTTATCGCTTTAGCTCAATACCTTAGTGTTGTTGTTTATGGACTAACCTCTGTTAAGAATAGGACAGGGCAGGTAGGATATAGTTTCACACCACCACAATGGCATCAATTGGTATCATCTAGCGAAGCTCTAGTTGACAAAACACTGACAGCCGCAAGGGACTTAATAGCGAATATGGCTTCCAATACATAACAATTCGGGATCCGTTCTAGCTATAGTTCCAAAAATGTTAATGAAGTGAATGTGACAACATTGGAGAAAAGATTGGATGACTTTACATCCTTGGTGTGACAAGTTATAGTTACAAAGAAAGAAGATGCAAAGGTATGTGGAATTTGTTCAATGTTAGGACACTCCAGTGACGTATGTCCTATTTTGCAGGAAGAAAACGCAGAACAAATGAATGCCGTAGGAGGTTTTGCTAGACCAAGTCAGAGAAAATATGACCCATTTTCCAACACCTATAATTCGGGTTAGCGAGATCATCCAAATTTACGTTATAGAAACCCACAAGGATAGCAAAATGCAATAAATTTCTAGTAATTTAGACAACCATCTGTGCCTAGACAACCCCAACAAATGACATCCAATTCCGAAGGTAAGTCTTCCTTAGAAGATATAGTTCAATCTTTGGCCACTAACACTTTGACGTTTCAATGGGATACTCAAGCCAGTATTTGGGATACTCAAGCTAGTATCTGAAACCTTGAAAATCAAATAAGCTAAATGGCAACCGCCATTAATAGATTGGAGGAACAAAGTTCTAGAAATTTTCCAGCCCAACTGAAAATCAACCCCAAACATAGTGCTAAGGCTATCATGCTACGAAGTGGAAAGGAATTGAAGGAACCACCACCGAAAAATTAAGGACGAAGCAACAAAGGAGGTAACCGAACAACTAGAAAAACGCAGAAATGTCAGAAAAATCTGATTATACAGCCCCCTTTTCCTAGCTGATTCACCAAGGCAAAGAAGAATGACCAAGAGAAGGAAATATGGGACACTTTCAGTAAAGTCCAGGTAAATATTCCTTTACTTGATGGAATAAAACAGATTCTACGTTATGCTAAATTCCTTAAGGAACTTTGCATTTCAAAACGAAAATTAAAATTTGATGAGAAAGTGCAATTGGGGGAGAATGTTTCAACTATTTTGCAAAAGAAAAAGCTTCTACCTAAGTGTCAAGACCCAGGTATGTTCACTATTCCATGTAAATTTGGTGATTTGAGAATTGAAAAAGCTTTGTTAGATTTGGGTGCTTCCATAAATGTGATGCCTTATGATGTTTATAAGTATTTAAATATGGGACCTCTCAAGGAAACTAATGTAGTGATTCAATTAGGGATCGTTCAAATCCTTATCCAAAGGGTGTGTTAGGTGATATGCTTTTTCCAGCTGACTTTTATATTTTGCAGATGGAGAGTGATGATGTATCTTCTTCAACCCTGATTTTGTTTGGAAGGTCATTTTTAAAAATCACAAGAACGAAAATTGATGTTCATGATGGGTCATTGACTATGGAAATTGATGGTGAACTAATTAAATTCAATATATACAATGACATGAAAATTTCAGATGATGAACAACCTGTTCTTTCTGTAGATTTTATTGGCACATAGGTGTAAGAAAATTCACTATTGAGTGGAAGGGATGCACTTGAAATACTCTTGGAGAAGGGCGATGCCCAAAAAGACGAGTGGACATTAGAGTATGAAAGTGAAACGATGAAGTTCCACTCATCAGAAGTCTTGAAGCATCGTGCTGAGAAGGAGTTGACTTCAAGGGAAATTGCTCCAGGCTTCTCACGAAGTCTGAGCATGCTTCCTGTTAGGCTCAAGCATCCATTCGATAATGGATAATGAACATATTTCAAGGGTCAAGCTTATGACCTTAAATAAGCATTTGATGGGATGCACCCCATCTGTATCCCTTTCTTTTGTGTGTTTTTCTCTATTATGCATATCTTTTAGGTGTTTGCATTGAGTGTTTTACTTGTTTTCTTTAGTTTGTTTTGTTTGTAGGCGTTTGAAGAGAAAGCTGCAATCTTTCACTTCAACACTGCTATCTGTTTTTTCAAAGCTACAATCATTCATTTCAAAGTTGCATATGGCGTTTTCAATCTAGGGGAGTACTTTTGTTGCCATCCCTCTTTTGTGTTTTTATTGTTTATAGACATTAAGGACAATGTTGGTCTAGGTGTGGGGGAAAGATTGGAATACATATGTGTGTCTATGTGGTCTTACTTTTTTTTTATTCTCTTTTCTTTAAATTTTTCTATTCTTTGCATACTTGTGTCGTATATTGAGCCTTGAAACTTTATCATATTAGTTTGGATAAAATTAAGGGTATGCATGAAATTAAATTGGGCTATGTGAGTCTAAGTTAAACTATACTGATTAATTACAATAACCGATCTTATACACTTAGTCAAAGTTTAACATTTGAGTGAGTAGGTAATATGTGGAATTAAGGTGAATTCTTGAATTAAACCTCTTGTGAGCGAATTTGAGACTTAATGACATCATCTTTATGTCATTCTATTCTTGTATTATGTGATGCTCCTCTAATCAGGCTTGCCTTCAGAACTTGCATTGAACCAGATTGAATTTGTTTAATTACATGGTTTATGGAAATGATTAAGGTCTTCTTTATTTTAAACCCCTTAGCTTAAATGACCACCAAGTAAAGTTTTCCATTGCAAACCTCTTTAGGCCTTTAACCTTGTTGTTTTGAATTAATCACCTTACATTGAAACCCAAAAATCCTTCAGCCTAACCTTGTTACAAGTTTAATGAAGTACCAAGTAAGCATTTAATGTCTATAATTTAGGGACTTTTGTTTTGTATTGTATTTTGAGATATTTTTAAAGGTACTTTTAATCATGTTTTTTTGATATATGCTACTATTGTTATGTTATTGAAAAAGAAAGAAAAACAAGAGAAAACAAAAAAAGAAGAAAAGAAAATTATAAATAAAGTATAGTAGCATTAGTTAGTAATGAGTAGTTGTAGTCCATTGTATTTACATATTTATCTCAGAATTTATAGTTGGTTGTCCCTCTTACTTGATACTTTGTGAATGCTTGTGATTAAACCTTTGCCATTTTTACCTTACCCCTGAACCCAGCCACATTACAACCCAAAATAAAGTCCTTCTGATCTATAAGCTCATGTAATTTGAACGAATGATAACTAGTAAATTTGCAAGCCTATGGTTGTGCAATCTGTTAGAGGGAGATTTAAGGGAAACACTTTATCATTAAACACTTGAGCGTAAAGAGAGAAATCTGTGAGAAGAATTCACCTTGGTTTCATAATTGCCTTTGAACAAGAATGTTTTAATTTGACTTTGTTTATTTGTATCGGTAAAAAGTGATTATCATGTGTGTTTAAACCTAAGTCTTGCTGGCTCAAGTTTGGTAGAATGTGTGCACTTAATCTTATGAAGGACGAATTGATAAAGTGTAGTGGTTTGGCATATTTGCTCGAGGGGTGAGAAAAGGTTTGGTGTGGGAAAATTTATTAAGTTGTCAATTTTGTACTAATTTTGGGATAAATTCTTTAATGTGTTGAAATTATTGTACAAAATTGATAGACATGTTTCTAAATTGTTCTCAGGTAGTTTTCAACACATGAAAGATGAAATTGGACTAAAAAGATGGAATTAAAAGGAAGACAAGTTGAATTCCCAGCTGGCAGAAAAATTAGATGACTAAGCGTGGGGACATATAAGGGAAAGGATTTTCTTTGGATCTGATTTTAAATCAGATCCAATACATTCAAGATTTTTTATGATTTTGAAATTCAAATGTGCCTTATTGATTGGGATTTACAACCTGAAGATCTGGGAGAGATATCTGTTGAAGATCATGATAAGATGAAAGAGAAGAAAATAAAATATATATATAAAGACATGTACTGTTCACGTGTACTGTTCATGTAGAGGCAACTACGGTGTTTTTCATCTTTTACGTAGAAGTTCCCTTTCTGGTTTTTCTTATTTTTAGGCTAGAATTTTCTTACTTTTTTTATAAAGGACCAGGGATGGAGACCTTATCTCTTGTTATTGTTCTATTTGCTTTTACCTTTGCTATGAATAGCTAAACTTTTCTTCTTGGATGAAGGGAACCTCGTTATCATCTAGTATGGTGAGATTCTAAATAAAGTTTCTTTCATTGATAGATATTAAGTGTCTTCTGATTTATTTTTCATGATTGAGTTCATTGATTTTTAGATTGCACAATTAGGAATTGATTTGTTTAATTTATAGTTAGATTAGTAGGATATGACGTTCAGTCTTGCTAATCACAAGTAGTAATTAGGATTATCATCTTTATATTACAGTTGGAAATTCTAAAAAAACGCTTAGCTAGATTAAATGCATTTCGTACATGTGTTGTCTTGTTCATTGGTTTTTTAGTTCTTAATGCTACTAATCAATTAAATTTAAGATCGTATTTAAGTTGTTAACTAATAAGGATATTCAGGATACATGTTTTTATTCATTTAATATTAAGAGAAAACAACCCCTAATGAATATTTATTAAGGGACTGAGTTTTATATTGAAGATTCATATTAATTTAATAACGACGGTGACCCGAAATCAAGGTTTATTAACTGAATTTCTAAATTTGAATATTTTTTTTATTTTTCATTTTCAGCTAATTTTAATTTCTTTTAATTTATGTTAAATCAACCATTGAATTAAATGGATGAAAGGGATGGGGTTTCTCGCCGCCCATTGAATTTAAAATGTCGACATTTTAAGTTTAAAGCAAAATAAACAGTACTCCGACTCCCTCGTGTTGATCCTCATCAACCACTGACTATTAATGCAAAAATTAATACGCCCTTTCACTTTGATGGTAGAAAATGTTTAAAGTGTCTTTTAATTGCTATTCTGATCATGATAGAGACCGTAAGCTTTCTATATATATATATATATATATATATACATAAAACATTTGTTTCAGGAGTGGTAACTAAAACCATAAAACTACCATTTTTCACTTTATTCAAACATGCATAAAAAGAGTTCCTATCTATAAAACAGAGTTTCACGTTTTTTCCATTTATAATCTATGATGGTTGGAGAAAATCATCCATTTCCATGTACAATGATTCTTCCTCTCTTTGCCACCTAAATAAAAAGGTTATTAGACAGGAAGAAGGTGCAGATGTTTTCTTCTTTACATTCATCAGAAGTTGTATCTTTATGATTAATAATGGGAATAACTTATTTGCAATCCCTTGCATCACTACTTTCCTCTTGATTTTCATTTGGGGTTTATGTTTAATTATGGGAAGATTGAACTAAATTGCATTCTCTCCAGTTTGACTACGTCTTAAGGAAATTTAAGCGTCGAAACTTCAAACTTGAATATTCAAAAGGAAGAAAAGAAGATTCAAAGTCTCGAATGGTCATCACAAGAGCGTAACGAAGCGAAGCGCATTCCTAGAAGGGCTTCAACGAAACATTAAAAGACAAACCCGACAACAACCGCAAGCGCACAATGGAATGAGTCTTGGTTTCAAAGTCCACGCTTTTACTCTTCCAAGTCCTTAGCTTTGATTCCAGAAGGCTCTTAGATTCTTGTTATAAAACAATTTTGTTTGACTTATTCATACATCAAACCTGTGGTTTCATCGAGGCCTTGTTTGACAAGGAATTTATCGTTTCTTTCATTTATTTGAACAGCCTTGGCTTTTCACTTGCGTGGGTTTGTTAGTATATCCTTTTCTTGTTCTCGGATTAGCTTCAGAGACTTCCCAAGTCCAGGTCACTGCCTTTGAACCCTCAGCCAAAATGAAGGTGAGCTAAAGTTTCCTCGATCAAATTAGAGATATTGGTTTGGTTTATATCTCCTATTTTTGTACGGTTTGTTCTGTTCTTACTCTGGACTTGTCTCTACGCGATTTTCATTATGTCTAACCTTTCGCAACTTCCGTATTATTTACTGAAAGACTCTTAGTAAGCTAATTTTTTATACTTATAATTTAATAAAGGGATAGTCCTCTTACTAATTCTTCCAGAAATATGGATTTTTACCATGAAAAGCCAGAGGCTTTGGCTTTCCTAACTTAGGATTTGTGTTTCTTTCGTAGAAAGTTGTTCTGAAACTGGACCTCCACGATGACAAGGAAAAGAAGAAAGCCATGAAAGCCGTCTCCACCCTTCCAGGTTTGCTGCTTTGTCCTCTTTCGAGTTACAACTTACAACAGTTACTGTTCTGTTCCTCTGAATTAAAATTTGAATTTGTTTTCTCGGATTTTGAACATTAAAACCTTTTGGCTGCTGAATTTAATCCTCCAAGGAGTGAAGACTTCATACAAGTCTAGTTGTTTTGACTATTCAATGATTGTCAAGGACCAGTTTTTGGTCTGAATGGCTGATAATGTTCTTAGGATAAGTTGTTTACTCTGTTTCGTATTGCTGCTATATGTGCAGGTATAGACTCTATTTCCGTGGACATGAAGGACAGAAAACTGACGGTGGTCGGCGACGTGGATCCGGTAACCGTGGTGAGCAAGTTAAGGAAATCATGGGTGACAGAGATTGTAACAGTTGGGCCAGCAAAAGAGGAAAAGAAAGAAGACAAAAAAGAAGAAGGCAAAAAGGAAGAGAAAAAGAAGGACCCAAATGAGCAGATTGCTGAGCTTGTGAAAGCTTATAAGGCCTACAATCCTTACATGACTCAGTACTACCATGTGGTGAGTGCTGAAGAGAACCCAAATGCCTGTGTCATATGCTGAGACAAGTATACAGCTCAGTTGTTTTAGGATTTTTTTTTTTTTTTCCCCCTTATATGTTGGTGATGGAACTTAAGCTCTAAAGGAAATTTTCACTCGATTTGTACTATTCAAATGATGGAGGGGGCTCGATAGTGTTCATAGTCTGGAGGATGGGTAGGGTATAGAGATAATGTGCAAAATTTTGGATGTTTGCATCGCTTACCAAGATATAGCACCAATGGATCTTTGCGCCATTTTCTTTTCAATCTTCCTTGTTTATTAGGACAGGAAATCTTCCTCGTTTATTAGAAGTAGGATACCAATGCCGTACCCTCCAGGCACTGTGTTATTAAATCGTGCCAAAACTGAACATTATGTTAACACTGTTAATTCATCAACATTATCATCTATTTGAGTATCATCTATTATGTTAAATTTTTATAAAAATTACATTGAATTATTCTTAACAGTTATACAATTTTTAAGTCATAATCCCAAGCATTAAGGTTTTTAGAGTAGTAGCAACTCAACATAATTAATTTATAATATTAATTATGATATATTTTTCATAATATATAATGTCAAAAATATTTAGGTGTATTCAATATTTAACTATTCTAGATAATTACCGTAAATATAATGAATATTTAGAAGCACCAGTTCATACTCAATTACTTAGACTGACAGTTAAATATGTACTCACTGAATTGTAAATATATACTTATTAAATTGTAAATAAAATTTATATGTTAATAAATTGTTCATTTTATATGATGCTAATGTTATTAACTTATAGAGATTTGATATTATATTGTTGAGTTCTGATGACCACTTTTATTAAGAACATGGTAATTCAAAAGGGGTTAATCACCCTAATCACTCCTCTAATTTCACGGTACCCAGATGTAAATGGAATTTTTATCCCAATTTCTTGTGATTTGATACTTAATAAAATAGAGTAATTTATAATTTTTTTAATAAGACCTACTGTTCAAAATTAACAAATAATATACTATATATATACGCATAAATATAATATGCCAATAATATATAAAATTAAAGTAAGACACTAATAACAAGTATATATTGTTAACGGTCAAACCTATAAAGACTTTTGAAGTTAAATTGAAAAGATAAAGAATATTGATAACAAATAAAACATGAAATGGGTAATTTAACGGGATAGTATTTAACAAATGACCTGTAGAGAGTTAAGTTTTTGTTTTTTTAGTTGCCCGCGAGATGTTTTAGGTAGGTCCCAATTATAAAAAGTCACCTTTAAGTTATCCATACTTAGACTAATTTTCATTCAAACCGAATAGAACATTTGTAGGAGGTAAAGACTAATTCTCACTCAAACCGAATAGGACTTTTGTAGGAGGTAAAACTCTAGCCCTAAGTTTTAAATAGTGCATACATAAGAAGGGTTTAATTTATTCTTTTGATTCATTATTAGCAGTGTTGCATAATAGTGCTTCATGATTGTACGGATAGATTCAGGATTTATAAATCCAATAGCTTTGGACATATGTTAAATTGGTATGTGATCTAACTTCATGTATGTTGCCGTAGCATATATAGCGAATCATCTAATGAAACAATTCCGCTGTATAAAATTAGAATTAACAAAGAAAGAATGTAAATACTAAAGATAAAGTTCCTAAAAAGAAAGGTGAGAATTGTGAGCCCGTTATGGTTTTTCAGTTACATTTAGCAGTAGTATACAGTTTACCTTGGGTCGCGAATGATAAGGAAAAGTGATCCCGCAGTAAATGAAAGTTACCGTTTTAAATCACTAGCAAATACAACTGACAAAAACAAATATTTGAGGGTTCACTTTACCTGGAGGCAGGAAACAACACAAAACTACTTGCTTAAATCTTGTGTGTTTTGATTCTGGCTGAGCTGATTTGGACAGACAAAAGGAAATACCATTGCGTTGAGTTTTATATTGCATGATAATGTCATCCAACTGAATGATGTCATCCTCATCAGATACGTTTGTCCACCAAAATTCTAACAACTCTGCTTTATTTTACTGAACTCGTTCAAATTTCCACGTCATTTGCCCGCCTAATAACGTTAAATATCAATTAGTAATTACTTTGTGGAAAGGATACTGACGACCGACCACCAACTTTATTTTATCAGTTATGTTAGATGACCTCAATCATCCTTATTTTGTTACTGCACAAAGAGGTCAGATCTTCCGTCTCACTTTGTTTCATCCTCTCTGTTTCTTTCTGTCCCTTTTTTTATTGTGAAATTTTGTAGCTAAGTGGGGATGACACAGAGTAAGAACAGAGAGGATAGAACAAAGGATCTCGTCCCTGTGCAGGTCGGTTTAAGAATTGCATAGTAGGAGAACCTAATTGGTCCACTCTTTTTCATTTGAAAAATGCTTATAAGAATCTTGGGTATTAGTGTTCAGGGATGACCTAGCTACTATATACGATATGAAATGAAATCTAAATAAACCGCATCACTAGGGGCTTGTACTTATGAAACAGGGCAAAAGCCTTCTCCCCTGCTAAAGTTAAAAATGCTAATCTCAGCATAAAAGAAATCAATCCCTTAGAAATGATAATGAATTGACAAAGAAATATATTTTAATTCGAACGTTATGTGTAAAACAGATGACTTGATTGGAAAATTTGATGCTGGTAAGGTTTTACAATAGAGGCAGATGTTCATATAACTTTTTGTTATCTTATTTTCTAGTTCTCTTTTATTTACAAAACAGAATTGACTAGATAGACATTCAAATATTCTCTTAAGTATCGATTAGTTATACCTCGTGGCACCAGTCGAAAGATAAATCTTATAGATGCTCCTAGACCATTTTCTTCAATTGGAAGACAAACATGACTGAATTCTTTGTCTCGTAAGAAAAAATTATTGACTTCTCTTCAAGCAGTCCATTTTAGTATTTCTCTACTTGCCGAAAGTTTGTTCTGGAACCTGATGGGAAATAATTTATAATGGAACAATACGAATGCATGCATGGCTTGGTTCTTCCTTACTGTGGAGTTACTACAATTTCGATCAGAATCTAAGCTACAAGAAGAAGGTGTTGTGGAAGTAAGGTTAATCTCCACTAATAATAACAAATTCACCTTAGAACAGTATTTTCTAAATGAATAGAGTATGAACGATTATATTGAAAAATCACACCAGGTAAATTCTCAGGAAAAATTAAAGAGGTCACAAAAAGTCCTACTTAAAACCTAATTTTTTAGACAAAATTTTTCTAAACATGTAATTTAATAGCACAATAATTTACTACAAATATACCCGATAATAGCTATTAAATAGACAAATAAACAACACCAAAATTTGACGATATTCAACCAATTATGCTTACTTCTTCGAACATAACTAAATTAATATTTCACTATTTTTTAAAAATAATACAAATAAAATACTAAAAAAGAGAAGTAGGAATTTTGTAGTATGGAAAGACAATTTTTTGGGATGTTTAACCAGACGAAGATACCCTCCTTTTATGGCTTAAGGAGGCTCCCCCATTATTGTGTTTCTCCGTTATGGAATTTGAACATACGCCAAAAAGTCAACAGAAGGATAATCATTGAAGAGCCTATATATATAAAACTTGAGTTTGAAATTGTTCTACACTTGTTATATATATATATAAACTTGTACAGCTTGATGCCTGAATCCTTACACGATACAGTTGAATGAGCCACGCTCAAAAGCTGAACTTCTTTTCACGGATGAAAAAAAGTAAAAAATAAGTACACTAGAAAAAGAAATGAAAGATACATGAACACCAATAGAATCCCATACATGCAAATCCTTTCTTTTGTCAATTGGGCTCTGGTAATGGTAATTTCTATGGAAATGTAGCCCGTAGCCTCAAGAGAGAAAAATTATATAGGACGGAACCAGAAGTTAATAACTCGGGATTGAACCCAAAAAGAAATGAAGGAACGAAGGAAAGAATCATACTCGATAAAACCCCTCTTTAAGTTCTTGCTTGAACGAGAGGCGACTGAGGGATAGGAGATTGAGGAGACATAACGAAATCATCGTAAATTCGAGACGAGAAGCTGAGCTTGAGGCTACCTTGCCAACACAGTTTCTTGACAGGCTTTTTGGCCTCCTTGTTTTGAAGCACAAATGTCCTCATCCTTGCCAAAGCAACTTCCACAGTTTCGTCATCAATGTTAGCAAAGCAAACCCTGAACCAACCCGGCTCCGAGCAATGAAATGACGAGCCTGGCGAGACATTGAGCTTTACTTCATTAATTATGACTCGCCACAGAGCCATCTCACCCTCGAACGACTGTTCTTTGAGCAATCTCCTTAAATTCATCCACACGAACAGACCAGCATTGCTGCCCTTCAGGCATGTAATGCCTACTCGTGCAAGTCCCTCCGTTAGCAATTTGTGCCTGGAAGCTAGCCTATTTTTGCTCTCTCTAATGAATCTTTCCACAAACTCATCATCCGACAACATTGAAGCTATTAGGTGTTGTGTTTGTGAGGAGACCAAGCCGAAGCTGGACATCTTGCGTGCACAATTCACCACAGCGTCATTGTAAGAATAGACAATTCCAACTCTAAATCCTGGGAACCCCATGTCTTTGGATAGACTGTAAACAATGTGAATTAGATCAAGATTGCATTCCCTACCCTCTTCCTGTATTATCTCCGAGACGCTCACGAAATCGGGTTCGCTGAAAACGGTGGCAGCGTAGATCTCGTCACACACTAAATGGATGTTCTTATCGTTAATGAAGTCAACTATACTTTTTAGTGTTTCTCTGTCCAATATTCTTCCTAATGGATTTGATGGATTTGTTATGAGCAAGCCCTTTACTCTGGTGTTGCTCATTTGTGCCATTTCATAGGCAGATTCCAATGCCTCTCTTGTGACCTCGAAATTGTTAGAGCTTTCACACTTCACTGGTACGAGTTGAATCCCAGTTCTCCATCTCAAATCTCGATCAAACCTGCAGTATAGTAATACTATCAGTTTTAGGTTGTTTTTCCAAGAAAATTAACTAGCTGCATAAGTTTTATTTATTAGAAAATGGTCACGAGTTGAGAATCAAATCAAATCTACACTCTAGATTGTTGTCGTTGTCTCGGAATATTTAGGAAGCCAACCAAGTAATCGAGGAAGGTATGTCCCATGTTCCTCAATTCGGAATTCCATTCTCTTCCAGACACGTTAGTAGTAATGCTGTGAGAAAATCTTAGTTGTAGACTTTGGCCTCGTTTGGTTACTAACTAATCAGCTATTTTTTTAACTGATTGGTTGATTTTGGCCGTTTGACTTTTCAAACAGCCAAAAACATTGTTTGGAAAACAACTTTTTCATCAGCTTGTTGATAGTAAACAGCTGAAAATGAAAACGCTGTTATATAGCAGCGTTTTCATTCAACAGCTAAACTTATATGTATCAAAGTTCAATTATACCCCTCTATTTATGTATATGCCGCTGCAGTAGCTAAAGAAGAAAGAAGAGCATCACATAATTCAACTCTACCTAAATAAGGACATTATTTCTACTTTTCTTCTTCCACTTATTGTGATGCCAACTATAATTTCAATTCTTCCATTTACGTAATTGTGAAATATTTTGATGTTTAAATTATATTCTTGATTAAGTTGCAATTAAATACTACACATGTTATATTTTTGTTAGTTT
>JAOQML010000196.1:28244296-28260706 GCA_027568935.1 Erythroxylum urbanii | reverse complement strand
TTTTTTATAGATGATGAAATAATATAGGTGAACATAATTTTTCTAAAATTTAAATTCTTACAAAAATACTTAACGAAATATTAAGATATATAATATTTATACCTTTTTTTTTCAAGTCATGTCCTTATAAGTCATTTTACACATAGACAGCTGATACTAAATAGCTAATTTTACCAAACATCTTTAACAAACAGTTAATGCAATCCGCTGATCAAATCAGCTGATAGAATCAACTATTAGCCAACAGCTGATAGAATCAACTAACAGCTAATGCAATCAGCTGATTGCCAAACAGGACCTTTTAGTATACTAGTGCAAGTTGTTACGTGGTCATGTCCCTAACAAGAATACAGGTTTGTCTGACTACTACTGATCGCCATATGACTTTCCTAGCTTAATAACTCAAGTTGTTTACATCTACTTAAAAGTCAGAGGTTTTAAATTATAACCAAATGATAATTAAATTTAATTATTTGTCTCCCTATCTTTCTCTTACTAGATAAATGTCAGTCAATATCTCGGAGGATATGGTATGGGCAGACGAGCACAAAATGTCAAATTTAGACTTGGACCACGAAATTACGCAGCTGAATCGTAAAAACATGGCCAATTTTTAACACTGAAAGTACCATTATTAAATTAGATACAAGGAGCTTGACATTGATAGAATCGTAAAAACATAGCCAATTTTTAACACTAAAAGTACCATTATTAAATTAGATACAAGGAGCTTGATATTGATAGATTACCCTGGGTAATATGGAGTAGGTACCAAAAAAGCATCGCCGGGATCGGCCAAGCAGAAGATTATCATCTCATTGGCTCCGGTAGCTCCTCCACTCATGACAATTCGGTCAGCGTCGAACACAACTTTGTCTCCTCTTACTTTCCCCATAAACTTTGCTACGGCCTGTAAAGAATAAATACCCATCTTGATTAAATGGAGATATTCACTTTTAGTGACATTTTTGGCTTCACTGAAGTTGAGTAAAGAAGATAGATCTTTTGAGTTCTTACGTTTCTAAATTCTGCCAAGCCATGGTAATCCTGAAAGATTGCTACATCCCTGAACTCATGTACTCCTTCAGCAGTGCAAATGGAAGCATGTGGGTTGAGTTTGAGCCACTCTTGGACCAAATCAAAGCAGAGCTACATATATATCACAAGCAACAAAAATCAGCATTTGTGCTCCGGCCTCTTACAAGCTAGCTAATCATTCTACAGAAGCATAAAATAGTTACCTGATTCTCTGCAAGACCCATCTGAATCACCCCATTTGGATTCTTTGTGGCATGGAAAGGATTGTTATCATAAGCCTTCCAGCCATCGAAATATGGGGAATCTTCGCCATGCCCGTTGCTGGTGGCTATCTTAGACAGTAGCTGATTGTTTAACTTGAACACCATGTTTTCTGGAAAACGATTCCTTTGCAATTAATTCACACTTTAGAATATAGAGCTGGAGAAAGTATATTTAGATGCGAATTATGCCTTTGGAGGGTGTCGTAATTGCTTGTTTGCTCTGATGGCTACGCAATCGTGGGGCTGAATATGCTCTAGAACAAGTAAGAAATTAAGGTTAGGACTTGAGCTTCCGCAAGGGTGGTATTGAGTATTTATAGTGGAAGTGCTTGTGGTCGTCTTTGTTTACTAACTTTTTTTTTTCAATGCTAAATGAGGGTTCCATGAAAGAACGTACAAATTTGGTAGGTTCGGTAGCGAAATAAATAAAATTAGCGATTCTGGTCCGCAGAAAATACGAATTCTCAGCAAATATATCTATAAAATGCTCAGGCTACTTATAACATAGTAAAGGTGAAGACCTTATTTTTCTCTTCTTTTGTTTTTGACTCTCTTGTCAAAGATAAAAAATCGTATAATATATTTGCAGGTGCTGTTCAGGTTATACCAAAGCATACCTAATGGCTTTGAATCTAGTTTCTGTTCAAGAACCGACTTTCTAAATTCTAACATCAGAAACATCTATAATATAACTATCTTATCACAATTCAAGATTCTACAATGTTTTTAATGTTATGGTTATCCTGTATTTATCTATATTAAGACTTCCCTTCTTCACACTAATTTTATGTTTTTATCACTTTGTTCGTATCTCTAAATTAATAGCGGCGTTAAAACGTAAAGGAAAGAAAAAATGGTCTCAAACATTTTTGTACATTAAATTGCTATCCGTTTTATTGATCATTAATTATGTTGACAATATATATTCTAAAAGAGCCTAACAACTGGTTGTATCTGGATTAATTGAACCGCAATTCTGAAACAGATATAGAAAGATTGAAATTGAAATATAATTTGAAGGCCCAGGAATACGTGTTTTAGGATATTAATTTAATTATTTTGAAAATTATTCTTTGAAGAAGATTTTCCAACGGTGTTTGGCATTAAATAAAGAAAACAAAATATCAAGGTTTTCCTAAAATGAAACATGCACAACCTTAAAATATTTTATTTGTGAATCTATTACCAATTAAGGGCACTAGATATAGCCAACAGTACTGTGAGATTCTATGTTGAAAAGATGAAAGATGTGTTAGGGAATCAGAACATGATCTCTTCATGAGTATATGGTAGAAGAAAAATAGATTTCATGATTTTTCAAAAATTAAAATCACTTTAATTAGTTCATGCAACTTAACTATCATTATCATAACAAAGTTTAGAATTGTAGACGCATACGTGTTATAATGCTTGATTATATCTTCTCTCTATAGCACCATTTTTGCAAAAATTAATGAAAATCATTAAATAATGATTTTGTTGTATAAGTATAACCCCCAAAATACCAACTAATACATTTAGTTAATATAGTACCTTATTAAATGGGTAGAAACCTTAATTGCTTCATTCATACTTCTCTGTAAGTGAGGTTACTACTTGTATATAACACCAAATTATGCAAATTAATCGGGTAACTAATTCTGAACTTGGAATATCTAAATTACTGTGTCAAGCATTTTGGTTGGGGTATACTGCAACATGGGATGACTACAAAGCAATAAGCATGGCTAGGTAGAGCTAAGTTAGTAGATCCCGTGCATCACATATTTCAGTTTGCACCGTCTTGAACACATCCTTGATGATGATATATGATTCCCTCGGTGGTTTAAGGGTTATGTCAAGGTTTGATACCTAATCATATTTGCTACATAATTTGTAGACAATTACGTAGATATACGCGTTTCTGTGTGAAAAGACTGCTAGGCGTGGGTTGTCATGTGACCTAACAGACGATTCTGCCTTCGTACACACACACATATTTGATAGTACTCCTTTACTCAACTAATACTTGATACTCCCATGGATAAGGTGCTGTCTTAATTAGTTGTTCTGTTCCATAGATGGCTTCAAGTTTAGCTACTCAGGTCCAACATTTTGCCACTTTTTCTTTTGTGGACCTGGGAAATTATCGGCAACCCTTTTTCTCATAGGAATAACCATTGGCCGATGGGGCAATGCAACTACTTAATTATTAATAGGGCAAGAAATACTAATATATTATTAATCAGTTAAATTAAGAGTTGATATTAACTTTTCAAATTTAAGGCATTTTGCTGCATTTGCATATAAATGGTTCTGGTTTATAAAACTAGCATTTGCATAGGTTGACAAATTAGTATAGATAAGACAAATGTCTAAGAGAAAGACAATGTTTTGCTAAGTTATAAATTTATATTAATTAAATTTATTTCTTCGACTCAGGACATTGATACGACGAAACCTCATATAAAACAGAAATTCGTGACGGTGGTTCATCCACAAAAGAGAAAAATGACATATGGGCAATAATTTAAGGGAGAGAGTTCATGTTTGGTAGTACTCTTAAATGCAAAATGCCAGGTAGAAGGAGGAGTTGACGTAGGTGCACACGGGAGGCGACCAATACTGCTCCGTCAGTTGACGTAGCTGCACACGGGAGGGGACCAATACTGCTCCGTCTCATTGGAACTGGACCTACACCAAATACGGTCTTGCATTTCTGTTCGTGAAATTTACATCTTTTTGAGATGTGGTGAAAGAAGGTACTTGCAGATTAGATTACAGGTCACACATTTTATTATTAACCAACAAAGATACCAAGGATGGATGATAGGATTTCTTTGAATAGTTTTCTTTTAACCTTTTATTTATAGGATGATAAATTTTAATTTAAATTATTTAGTAATATAAAAAATTTATTTTTTCCGAACATCTAAAATCAATAAGAGGTCATTGTAACTGCTTTAAAAAATTTAGTTGCATATTTTTATACTCTATATCTTGAAAATTATGTTAAATAAATAAAAGATTTTAGTTTGATGAAAAATTCTACAGTTAATGCTACTTTTAAAGATTTTAGTACTTAGTTGTAAGGTTATGAAAATAAATAGTTCTTAAAATTCGCCTGGTATCTGCTGAGCCGGATAGGATCACCATCAACGACAAACTTAAGCCGAGTTGGGTCCACTAGGAATTTGCAAAATGCCAAAATGCAATTTGTCCAAGGTTATAAATGAGTCAACACCTTTTCCTCATAAAGTTATTTGATTATTCATGTTCTCATTAATTGACTTTTTAGTGTGTTGACACCTAAACTATTGTATTGGCTACGGTTAGACGATTCCGAATACTTACTTCTTCGGACTGCCTAAAGGTATAGAAAAGAACCTTATCTGAGGAATCATGGTTAACTTGTCAAATGCATGTGGGTGGCTGTGGTTGATTCCTAAGACCATATTCAAGGCCTCAAAATCAGCTGAGAACCGTTGAAGCCACCAAGATGACTAATTGGACCGCTCGTTTATGTTCTAGTTTCAGTTGAATCTCATCTCTTTTCATCATTCATTTGGTCATAAGTTGGAATTCTTGCACGTGACCAAGTTGAGAATTGCAGCCTTCCTATATTTCATAAGCTCAATTTGTTATGGCAAACCACTTTACCATATTGATTGGATTATTTGCTACATTTTTTATGTGCGATTTTTGCCTTGTTTAACATGTGGAGTTTTCGTTGTGCTCTTCCATTCCAAGAACAACATAAGGTCAAGGAAACTTGTTTAGAGCGGACATAGGTTTCAAGGTTTCTGGCTTGGAACCACTTGCAGCCAAATTTTGAATATAGGGTGTGGTAGTTCGATTGCCAAAGTTTTACCAACATCCAAGAGCCGCATTTGCTAACAAAATGTCTTATTAGAATACTATTCCGTAAGAGGAAAGCAAAGAACAAGAAACAGCATGAAAATTGAATGAGAAATTATTCAAGAATCGTGATGTATTGTTCAGGCACACCAAATGGCGTTTATATGGTAGAAATGTAATTTATTATTGCCAAGCCTCAAACCATGAGAAGAACAATGTTCAGATGCAAAATTACTCCGGTCAAGTCATGATGGTTTCAAATTTACGAAAAGTGAGTTTGACCGCAAATATTCAATCTTAAATAAAAAAGAACAGCCCGTTCCTCTTTGAAAACATCACAAATTCAAGGTCTGTTGGTAAACTTTAAGATGCACACAGTCATTGCTTGAATTATTATACACTTGAATCAAAGATATACGCTTCAATGTTTTCTCGGGCTTTTAACCTTCCTTGCAGCCTAAAAACTCTTCTTTATTTTTTTCATAGAACAATATTAGAACTTTTATATTTTATTCATCTTCTAACACTGTATTTCATATATTGATTAGAGTAACAAGGACGAGAAGCTTATGCCACACTCAAATTTCTAGTTGGTAGCTTGTGAGGGACTCGTATTGGGTCAAGTTGGACTTCTCGGTGGGAACTGTATTCTCCTTCTCAACACTTACGCCACCAGTTGTCGTTATGTATTCAAAGTACGAAGTCCAGAAGAAATCAAGTCATCTCTGCTGAGGATCTTCACTTCCTATTATTACCGTATTTCAGTTAGTAACATTTGGATTCTAATGTTTGACCGTGATCTCAATAGGTTCGTGTAGTCTAAATCAAATTTCATAAATTATTATTATTATGAGATAATGTTTTGCAATAAGTTTCTGTTGGTAGTTAATCTAGAATAGTACTATTAATATATAATTATGTTTTTGCTATATAATTTTATTTATATTAATGTTCATAATTGTATCAATAATTTCATAAGATTGAATATTAAATTGCTAAAAAGCTATTGTGATAATTAAAAAATATAATAACACCAAGTGTGATATCAAATATGTTTTTTCTAAATTTGTATTTTATATTGTTTGTTAAATTCAGTGGCCAAGGTTAAGTGAAGTGATATCTGTCTTCTTATTTAAAAAATAAGAGGGTAGCTTGGGAATTTGTCCTATTATAAAGACTTTATGATTAAGAGAATATGTAGACTACTAAAAGATTAAAAAAAAAGCTTTATGGGTTAAGTGAGTACATATACAAATTCTGAAGAGAAAAATTTATGGAGTTTGAAACCTAGAACTAATACCTTATGGATAATGTTGCACATCCTAAGACTAAAGGACTAGGTCAAACTTTATTTCAAATGTAAACTTAGTGATGGACTTGTTACTAGTTTTTTATTTGACAATTGGAACAACATTGGCCTCCTAAATTTCAATAATGGACTCTCCAATCTCAAAGACATTATACATGAACAAGATTTGTTAAAGAAGCCTTTATTGGAATTATTCAACAACTAATCCCTTTAGTTTTATAAGGCCTCTCAAATCTTGCTCCAGGAAATTGTTTATACTCTTAGTAGAGCTGACATCATACACGGTTGAATCATTCTTCTGGTGCATTCTCTAATAAGACATGCAAACAACTTCTGAAAACAAACTCATTTAAGGTGTCCAGCTCAATTTGGTGTGATTTAAACAATCCTGTCCTAAGATGTCATTCATCTTGTTGTTATCTAACAAAGAGAAGATGTTTACTCTTAATAGAATATATAGTTCACAAAACAATACAAATTGTTGTCCTCTTTGTAGATATTGCCCTGAATTAATTACTTACATGTTCTTCCAATGTTGCTTATCATCTTGCCTTTGGATGAAATACAAATAGCTTATAATCTGAATTGTTAGAGTAAGGATCTACCCAACATCATATCTCAGATGAGCAATAGTAGGGAAAGAAACAAAGAGGATAACCTGATAATTAACATAACTTTTAGATGCATGGTTTATACAATAGAAGGAAATAAATTCTACGATTTTTTGGACACTAGTTATCCTTCATCTTAGACACTCAAAGAGATAAAAGGTAGAACAAAAGAACTCATCTTCATTCATCAATCACAACTCAAATGCAAGTATTACCAGCAATTAGACTTAGGAATACAAATCTTGAGTCGGGTATGATAGGAATATTTTAGTAAGAACTTAGTCTAACCTTGTGATCCCTCGAGATATATAATATATGTATATAAATATTCCACCCCTATCTTTCCTATTTTTTATTTTCACCTGATTAAGGTTACTATTCAAGAAACCATCATCTTCCTCTATTCTTCACCACTAATGGCTCTAACTGACTAATCATATATACCAATCAACTCCTGTCTTCCAGTTCGTCATAACCATACTCATTTTACCTCATAACAACATCAAAATAGTCATAAAATTGAGAAGAAAAATAAGAGAAAAACTTAAATCTTCAATTAGTCGCCTCTAGTGAGTGTTGTTGACCACTACCACCATCATTAAACTCCCCTTGATGTCCAAAGTAAAAGCCCTATGATCTTGTCATTGACCATCGTCTATATAGCTTTCGATTAATGAAAATAGAGGTTAAGGCTCTGAAATATTTTTTCTTTAATTCATTTAAGATTAGTTAAGAATTTGACCTTCTTTAAGTTATAAAAGCTTTTCTACTCATCAAAAGCTTTCATTTGGTATAAAAATTGTTAAATTCTGATAGATGCTAATTTGATTATAATTATACACCCATATTTGATATATTTTTCTTGATATTTTATAGTTTTCTTGTATATTTGGTACTTAAGTTGGTCCAAGTGCATTTATAGGTGATAATTACCTTCATGGACTAAAAGGACAGAAATTCAGGTGAAATCATAACATAAAATGAACATTTGAAATAATTAGGAGATACATGACTGTGTATATAGCTATGTAAGTCTCTCAAAACATATAAAGTCACAATTTTAAGTATTTTTGGAGCTACATGGTTTGATATGTAGCTATGTATCAAACCACCGTGTATGTTTCAAAAATCCTAAATTTTGTTATAAAAGACGTGAACAAAGGGAAAAAAAAGAAGGGAAGACTTTTTGAACTGATTCGAGAGTTGAAGAACATTCAAAAGGGACAATATTGATCCAAGAAGGTGGAGAACGCAAAGAAATCATCAAAAGATCCAATATATTACAACATCAAACATTAAACATCAAATTTGCAAGAACATTCAATAAAAAAAGAAGGTCGATTTAGAATTATGATTCCTTTTTTTTTCTATTTTTCTTTCCTGTTTATCTTTGATTTCATTTTCTATTATGTGTAACTAAATGTCTTTTTAGTGTCTAGGTATGGTGAACCCTAATTGGAATAACAATTTGTCTTGTTTCTTTTATTTAATTCAATTATTTTGATTGTGATTCAATTATATGTTTTATATATGTTCTAATAGATTTGGAATATTAATGTATAATTTGATTTCCTAATATAGAGATTAAGAAATTTTGTGTATGAATAGATTCAATATAATTGAAATGAGTTGAATACAAACCTAAAGATAGGTCGACATAAATCTTCTAGATTAAGGTTAAACATAATATTGAAAGTCATACATCGATAATGCAATTATAGAAATTTTAACCTAAATAATTTCGGTTAATAAACCTATGGATTAGTTGTTAGTAGTCTTAATGGAGTTATTAACATAAGATAGCAATTTCCATATTCCAATAGTTAATAAAAAATTTGCATGTTAAAAGGTTAATTATTTAATGGTTTTAGGGGGATTCATCACCTAGACACTAATCTTTAATATTGTGTTTTTCTAAGCGATTTCCTTTATTTCAGTGTTTATTATTGTTTCTTATTTTAGTTTAATTATTTAAAAGTTTTTGTTTATTAAAACCCAAAATCCAATACGAAGGCTAGATAATAGGAGAAAGGTAATTACTAGTAATCAATGTCTTTATAGGATCGGTCCGTACTTACTTGTGCTAGCTATAGCTATGTCGTGCACTTAATTCAATATTGACAAACTAAAATTAATCAATCAAGTTTTTGACATTGTTTTCAGGGACATTAAGTACATAGGAACAAGTGGAGGAAAAGTTTTTACTGAAGTGCTTTCTACCTGTTAAGACTGAGAAGTTGAGGAATGACATCTCCTCATACTCCTAAGCTAAAGATGAATCTCTATATGACACATGAGATAGATTTAAGGAGATGCTCAGATGATGTTTCATGAACTACCCCTATGGATGCAAATTCAAACCTTATGTAATAGGCTGCGTCAAAGTATAAGGCAGTCTATAAATGCAGCAGTTAGAGGGAGATAAACAATAAAACACCTTAAGCAGCCTAAGAGTTAGTGCAAGACATCACCATAAACAACTACCAGTGGTGCTCAGCTAGAGTGTGAATCAATAGGCCAACTGGAGTATACAAAGTAGATATGGTGATGTAGTTGGTGAGCCAAGTGAAGGCCTTAAGTAAGAAGATAGACGGACAGACTATGGCTTCACAAGGAAGAGTGATGCAGTGTAAAGCATACGGGCTAGATCATTAAAGACAAGTTTAATCTCTTTAACCCGCACACATGTATTATTTGGAGAATTCTCATAAACCTCAAAATAATTCATATAACAATACCTTTAATCCTAAATGGAGAAACCATCCCAAATTTTCATAGGAAAATTAAGGTCAACAAAGAAACAATTCTTCACCTAGATTCTGACAACAAATATCACATCCCAAAAATCCTTGTATGGATGAGCTGATCATGGAATTTATTCAAGAATCAAGAACAAAACATCAGCAAATTGATGCATCCATATGTGACTTGGAGGTTTGAATCAACCAACTTGCAAAGTCATTAATGGAAAAACTGAAGGGGAGTATTCTAAGCACAACACAAACAACTCCTAAAGAAAGAATAATGGTAATTACCCAAACTTTTGAGAAAAAGCTCTATGAAGAGAAAAAGGTGATTAATGAGAGTCACTTGAAGGCTGAAGGTGGACAACACCTGAAGAGAGTCAAGGAATATCAACCTACAATTCCATATTCTATCAAAGCAAATATAAATTCATTGGAGGCAGAGTTAGATAAAATCTTTAATCCTTTCGAATGGATTTCCTTATATTAAATCTCTTTTGTAAGAACCAAAGAAGGAAGAATCTTCGAAAGAGAAACCGTCAAACAAAGAGGAAGCACAAAAGTTTGAGACTGCAGTGTTGAGCAAGGTGGGCTCAACTAAGAAGATCAAACTTCCAAAGAAGCAAAATGACCTAGAGAGTTTCTATATCCCTTATAATATGGGTAGTTTAAAAGTAAACAAGGCTCTATCTAAACTAGGGGCCAACATAAATATGATGCCCTATAATTTATTTGAAAAAATGGGAATAGAAGAACTTAAATCGACTAGGATAAGTGTTCTACTAGCTAATAGAATAATAAAACATCCTAGGAGAATCCTGAATGGAGAAACCATCCTAACGTTTCATGGGAAAATTAAGGTCAACATATAAACAATCCTGCACCTGGATTCCAACAGCAAGCATCACAACCCAAGAAACTTGGTATAGATGAGTTGATCATGGAATTTATTCAAGAATCAAGGACAAAACATCAGCAAAGGGATGCATCTATATAAAACTTAGAGGTTTGAATTAACCAACTTGTAGGGTCATTAGTGGAAAGACCGAAGGGGAGTTTACTGAGCATAATAGAAACAAATCCTAAAGAAAGAATGATGGTAATCGCCCAAATATTGAGAAAAAACTCCAAGAAGAGAAGGAGGTGACTACTAAGAGTCACTCAAATGCTAAAGATGGATAGCACTTAAAGAGAGTCAAGGAATATCGACTTGCAATTTTATATCTTGTTAGAGAAAAGAGAAATTCATTGGAGGCAAAGTTAGATAAAGTCTTTGATCTTTTAGAACAACTGAAAAATGAATTTCCTAATACTGAATCTCTTTTTCAAGAACCAAAGAGTAAAGAATCTTTAAAAGAGCAACCATCAAACAAGGAGGAAGCATAAAAGTCCAAGACTACAATGTTAAGTCGGGAGTGCTCAACTAAGAAGACTAAACTACCAAAGAAGCAAACCAACCTAGGGAGTTTCTATACCACTTATACTATAGGTAGTTTAAAAGTAGATAAGGCTCTAGCTGACGTAGGGGCTAGCATAAATATGATGCCTTATACTTTATTTGAAAAAATGAGAATAGGAGAACTTGAACTGACTAGGATATGTATTCAACTAGCTGATAGAACAATAAAACATTCGAGGGGAATCATAAAAAAAGTACTAGTTAAGATTGATAAGTTCACAGTCCCAACTGATTTTCTAATTCTTGACATAAAGAAGGATAAGGAAATACCTTTAGTCCTTGGAACGATCATTCTTAGAGACTGCCTAGTCAATTATAGATGTTGAAGAAGGCAAGTTAACTTTAAGGGTAGGGGATGAAGAGGTTATCTTTAGAGTCTTTGATGTTAAAAATAATTCTCTTAAATTTCTGGATGTTATTGACGCTAACGAGTCTTGTTAAGATGTTGTGTACGACTATACATATAGGGACCCATTGGAACTCTTACATATTCAAGGGAACAAACCAAAGGAGAAACATGGCGATAAGCTTCAAAAGGGAGTCCACTTACAGGTTATAAAACCTACAGTAAGGCTACAACTACTTAGTTTAGATAAGCCGCTTTGAGCATAAAAGGTATGTCAAGCTAATGATGTTAAAGAAACGCCACACAGGAGGCAACTTATGGGTTAGTTTTATCGTTTTTTCAATTTAGTTATTATCTTGGTTTTGCTTTTATGTTAGTATATGTTTTAATTAAGTAATTTTTGTTTGGTGTGCTTTATGATAGAAAGATTAAGCATTTTGAAAAATTGTGCATAACTGTGACGTTAGGGGATGCATATTTATGGGTTATAAATGCTAAAGTACAAAATTTTTATGTTTGAGCATCAAATTATAAAGTTACATACGTTTATAGAGAGTTAGATGCTTTCTGGACATAATGGTGTAGTTTTACAAGTTTTTATCCACATTCGTGTATGAAACCGTATAAACCCGCGAAGAGTTGTAACTCAATGTGTACTCTCACGATACACCTTTAAAAAATTATCTCAAAATTTTCACTTTCTCTCATTCCTCTCTCATTGTTTTCATTTCTCCTATTTCTCCCTTTCCAATTTTTCACATTTTTCAGCCAATCTAATGACATCAAAGTAAGTAATTCTTTTAATTTCACTTGTTTATACCTATTTAATTAGATGTTTTTCTTTATTTTCGTGAATATTACTCAAGAATGCTTTAATTGAAAAATTAGGGATTTATGCAAATTTTTGTGATTTATTATCTAATTGTGGTTTAATAGTTGATTATTTTCAATACCTAATTGATTTTAAGACTTAATTTGACTAATTGCATGAAATTTGGGTGAAACTTCAACTTCAATTGTATAAGCTTGCACTTTGTACTCACTAAGTGTTTACTTGTGATATTTTTGCATTCAATTAGGTTGGTTGTTTACGACAATTAATTAATATTAGACTTGTGTTTGATTGCGCGAATTTAATGTTAATTTCTTCAATTTTGTGTTAATGTTAATTTAGGGTCAAAATGGTATTTTAATAATTACATTGGTTGAATTTGTTAATTACATGATTTCTAATTTTAATATTGAGATTAATTAGTTTGTTAGTTGATTTTCTAGTTAAATTTGTTTAATTGTTTATTTATTTATGCGTGTTCATTTATTAATTATTTCTAGTGTTTAATTTTTCTTTGTTAGTTATTTTTGCAATTAATAATTTAGTGAACATAATCAATTGTAAATGTAGGAAGAAGCGTACCTTTGTAAATTATATGTCCATTTTCTCACATTTATTCAAGTTGTAGGCATGATGACTAGATCACTGCATGAAAAGGAGACCCCAAGGAAGAGACAAGGAGGCAAAGGATCCTTTATTATAGTCTAGGCCCCTAGAGAGGCCATGAATGCTACTGTTCAACGCTGGGGCCCAGGAGGAATAATATCAACGGCTAAAGGATAAGAAGTTCAGTGCAAGCTGATACATCAACTGGGAGGCATTGGAGCAAGTTAGCTTAACCTAACAAGTTTAGGATCTAGTGGTAGTTGGCATATGATCATGATTCTTTGACATCGTGGAATGTTCGTATCGGGAGCTCACACTAGAGGACCTCTCCACATTCTTTTTGAAGAGAGGTTGCTATAATGGGGAAAGTTTGGGATGAATGGAGAGATGTAACAGATGAGCTACATAGAATTCTCCATCACAATGGGTCTTTATGACGAGGAGTACGTGAGGAAACTGGAGTGCCTCGCATTACAGATTGACTTTTCATATGAATTGTCCCTTTGTCATTTTTGGAGTAGGATTAGCACTAAAAAAGGCATGTAGTGCTCAAATACATCTATGGTATTCTGAGTCACACACTAAGTAGTAAGGTAGATAGTTAGGGAGTCATCAGGAATGTTGACGTGTACTACTCTAGAGTATGAGCGAGAGGATTCCAATTCACCTTGGACACGCACTTGTCCAATTCATCAGGCATTAAAGCAAAGATAGCAAGGTTGGCATAATTTGTTTTGGACCCTATATGACTCGATTGACATGACAGATGGGTCTATTTGATCGACTACCACTGATGCAGCAGGTAAACCTTGATGATGCTTAATCTGGTAGTGATGCAACATATGTGCACGGTACATAGACGCCGGGCCCCTATAGGAGGTAGCTACAGACTTATTAGGGAGCCTGACAAGTCGGCACCGAGGGTGGAGACAAAGAGGAGCAATGTGTAGCAGAGCAGTTATCATAACCACAGCCACCTCTACCAAAGAGGGAAGATGCCATTCTAGAGCTTGATATTTCGAGAGCTCTCATATCTAGGTTGCACATCTAAACTCGACTGAAGATGACCTTATTGGAAAAATGGGTGGGCTAGCTTGTGGGAATTCGGCCAACACTTCGACTTTAGTAGGCTAAGCTTTTAAAGTGGGTAGGACAATTGGAGACATCGGTTGCATAGTTGGGCAACCTTCAGTCTACATTTGGATGGATGGGAGAGCTAATGCTTTTAATAACGAGCCGTCTAGGCATTGATTTCTAGCCTCCACCATCTAATGAGGGCACTTCCTCTGCAATTTATCCACTTGGTCAAGATCATCACCATAAGAATCCTTCTTCTTCAAACCAACCAGGATCATATAATGAGGGACACACTTAGTCTTGTATAGTTTTTTTCTTTATCCTTTATGTATATTTCTTATTTTCTTTCCATTAATTATTTTTTCTGTCTAACATTATAGTTAATGATATTCTTAGGTGCTATTCATTTGTGTTATTTTTACTTCCTTTTGTTCTTTTTGTCCCTTTTTCTCTATGTTTTGTAAGGATGTAATCTAGTATTGGATGGATCAGAAATCAAATCTCTGGAGAGGACCACTAGACCTTTTAACTTATTATAAATACTTATATTGTGTATACTGGGGACAATGTAAAACTTTAAGTGTGGGGAAGGGATTCATGATTTTTAATGATTTCTTTAAGCTTATTTTAATCGTGGTTATACAATTTTATAAATTGATATTCTGACTTAATTGAAATGTGTCCATCAATACTTTACTTCATTATTTAATATTGATTTGAATTAGTATGCAAAAGGATCATAATTAGAACAAAATTACTTTTATAAGTTATATTTTTAGTATTCATTGAAATAATCAAATTGAATGATATTGCATATTATTTACACATATATACCTATCTTTATCATGAGCTTTTGAGCCTAAGAGTGAAAATTTCAAAATTTTTAAACTCATTTATTTTTTTCATATGTGATGTTATGCATATTTGAAAAATTATAAAATGTTCTTTTATTATTCATACTGAGATCATATTTATTAAATTAGAAGCATTGAAGTGATAAAATGCACTTAAATTCAACAATTTATTTTAGCCTATTTCTTTGATAATTACCTTACCTAAAATTTATCTTTAGGAATAACCAAGTTTGAGCCTTAGCCTTTTTCATTAATATTACCCATTTATTAACCTTTATACTATTTTTCTTTGAAACCTTTTTATTGTTCTAAACCTTAAAGATTATTTACATTATTTGCTTGTTTGAAACTTGAAAATCTTGAAAGGCCCATTATTTCTTTAATTGTGGTACTAAATGCTTGAAAAATTGTTTTAGATTGAAAAAACATAGAAAAGAAAAGAAGAAAAATATATAACACCATTTGTTTTATAATGAAAGGGCCTATGTACATTGTAACCAAGTTTCTTGTAATGACTTTTTAGTAAATATCCTTCAATCCAATACAACCTATCAAAGACCTTTTGATTTTTGTTTCTAGTATACATAAGTGATGCAGATGTAATAATATTGCAAGAATATGGTAAGAGTTCTACTATGCACTGATTTGAGAGTTTTGATACTTCTCATCCTAAACACTTCAACTTATTGAGGTAAATTCTGGTGAGGTTGTAAAGGTTTATGTTTGTTATTTCAATGTGATTATTGAGTTGATTACTATTAATATTAACTTAGGAAGTTAATCTTAGGATAAGCTAACTTTATTTATTTGTTAATTTAATTAATATGACATGGTAATTTATAGTATGAATGGATATGTTAAGATTAACGAAGGATGGATGTTGTACAATTTATAATTTTGATTATAGTTTGCTTGAGGAGAAGCAAAAGCTTAAGTGTGGGTATGTTTGATATATGTTAATTTGACTACATTTTGAGACTAAAAAATGTTTCAATCACTAGAGGAATATTTCGGTCACTAGAAATATTGTTTTGGTGAACTTCTAATGACTTTTTTTTAAGTTTTGAAAAAATTTTGTAGTTTGTGCTAATTATTTTTTCCTTAAGAGCCATTAAAAAATTCTTAATGGCTTGTGAAATAAAAATTACGAAAAGTTTAGGCAAGAATAGGATCAAAGACCAAATTGCATAATTTAACCATTCGAGAAAACGTAATGAGTCTTAGGCTGTTAATTAAACCTAAAAAAATGTAAATAACACTGATTACAATATTTCCTTTCTTATTTTATATGTATATCAATGATGGGACCTACATTGTAAGGTTCGAACAGACAAGTACATCAATTGGTGAGTTCACATCTATCTAGTGATACCGAATCCATGTTAGCTATTAAATATACTTCTATATACTGATATAAATGATGTCATGTTATGT
>JAOQML010000196.1:28234009-28244196 GCA_027568935.1 Erythroxylum urbanii | reverse complement strand
GTTCATTTATTTCTAACATTATTATTATTTGATTGTCATCAAAATTAATCATCGTAAAGTCCTCTTGACTTAACAATGGGAAGGGAGCCTAGGAGGCGGGTAATAAAGACTAGAAGTATGTTGTCAAGATAGGAAGAGACAATTGTTGTAGCTGTAAAGTAGAAGACCTATATAGTTATCCATATAAATATGATAGCGATGAAATCAATCACTCCAAAAAAAAAGCCTTGAGGCATTTGTTAATGGTTTTTATAAGACGAATGTCTTTCTAAAGGTGTATGATCAAATATTGTAGCCTATTAAGGGAAAAGCTTCTGACCAGAAAATGATTATGAACAAATTCATCCACCAGCTAAAAAGGTAACTCTAGGAAGACCAAAAAAGGGAAGAAAGAGAGATGAGAATGAAATGAAGAAAGTTCCAAGTGCATATAAAATATTATAAAAAGGTTAAGTACAGAAATGTAGGAAATATGGAACTTCTGGGCATAATAGCAGAAAGTGTAATATAACAACACCAAATGATCAACCTATCAATGTAAGTAACAAGTAGTTTAACATTATTTGTTTTATTTAGTCTTCAACGATAATATTATGCATATTATTATGTAGGTCTCAACAACTTCTACAAAGTGGCCAACTATTAGAGAAGGATTAGCAAGAGCTGTTAGGTTCGATCATGCAGCTCATACATGATATATATGAAACATATGCAATAGAAATAAAACGAAACCTCAAAAACCAGATCTACTCATGCATATAGATATAGAAAAACAAAAACATGAAATTTAAGATGATTACATACCTTTCTAACGATCTCCTTTGTTCTTTAATCTTCTCCACATTAGGTTGTCATAAACCACAATGATCAACACAGAACATCTCTAATGAAAGTCCACAAGAAGATAGAAGGATGAAACCTCACTAAGAGATGGCTAGAATTCTTTCTTTGTGTTAGCAAAGACAAGAACTCTTGAGAGAGTTAGAGAGAAAAAATGTGCGTGTAAGAAAAATAACCTTTCTTTTTTTTTCTTACACAAGATGCATAAAAATCATCTCACTTTTCTGCACCATTTGGCCTTCCATAACCCCCATTACTAATAGAAAGTTATGTGAAGCTAATAGTCATGAATAGCATGCATTAATAGAAGTTATGGGAAGTTAATGACCATAAATAGCATGCATTAATGGAAGCCAACAACACTACGTTTTCTACCACGATCACATCGCGATACATTCTTAAAACACTCTCTCATATCTTGAATCACAATTCAAGACCATTTTACTGATCCTTTGAATCTCTTATGTGTGTGACCCATTAGGTTCCTGGTTATGTTAGCCACTTGAAGTAATACTTAATTCAAGTAAGTCAAGAGCAGTATCTAGCAACACATCATGACCCCCAATTGATCAAAAAGTCAGTGGTTTGACTACAACCCGTCCATATGCAATGTTGTTGTGCAATTTTTCCTTTCACCATCTATATCCCACTTGGTTCAGAGTATGGTCAAAGTGTCAACTTTCACTAGACTACCTACGTCACATCTAGTCTAAGTGTTATTAGATCTTATCCTAAGGATCTTATTACCCTATATATCATTAAAGACTCTCTTTATGACATATATTTGCTCTAGCCAGAGACTTCCGAGTAATGACCCCGATAAGAGGTGTGGGTATCATCTCCTTCTATCAGGAGTGGTGAATCCTTTATTGGCTACTCAATTACCTCCGAATACCTCAAGCTGTACCCAATCACCACCCTATGAGTAACCCCTGAAATGCACCAATGAATGGAGTTAAAGCACAAGATCAGTATCTGAGATATCATTGAGCATTTCAAGTCAAAGGATACTTGTACCATTGCTATGATGAGACTACCATTGACACTGGAATAGAATATCCATATGATTGTCTCATAGTAAGTTAATCCAATGTATTTACTACCCTTAGTAAGCATCCAAATGTTAACTCTAAACAACTTATGTCTGCAGCTTATGAGATCTACTACTTGATCTAATCAAGGAGTATAACATGCGCAAGTCTATCCGGATTAATGATATCTCATCTCATTAATCCTATGACTGGGAAAGTTTAGATACTAGTATAATTACACATGATAGGAATCTCATTATCATATTCTCATTATGATTTCCTCCATGCTATGTTTTGTATCAAGGACTTCATTAAATCAATTTAAGATCAACGTCAAATCCATAAACATATGAACATCAAAATAATGAAAAATGTCTTTATTAATTATAAAATTATTTATACAATAAGTGCTAAAAGTGATTGCCTTTAGAGCACTTCTCTAATAAGACCAATATTAACAGAGACACATTCTCAATTAAACTTAGAAGAATTAACATCAATTTATTAAAGAAATATGGTTTTATGAAATATACTTATCATTAGACAAATTTTTATTTCAACAAACTTTTATTAACATTAACATGTCAATTAATCAAGAATGTATATCAAGTTAACAAAGCATAAATGTAAGTTTAATATGTACTTAATTACTTATATTTGTTATCACCATTAAAATGGTTAACATGTGATTAATCAATATGTGTTTTATAGGTTGATTCACAGGTTGCAAATCATATAAAAATGACTAAAAAAATTTTGGACATAAAGATCTTAAATCTTTCAAATTCTTTTAGCATGTCTTCAAGATAACTACTAGCATCAATAACTAAAAAGAGAGTAGCAATTAGGAGTAACGCCCAAGACATTGCCCTAACAAATAGTTAAACATGTTTAGCCATGGATTATAGTTTGTGTTAAGCTTATTTTGCAATCCTTATAAATTAAAAAGTGTATTTTGGTCAAAAAATTCATGTCCTAACTGGTATTAATTTGAGCCATGAGCTTATTAACATTTTTGTTACTAGCTAGTATCCTATTATGATAGTTCCATATATGCTATGATAATATAAGTTTTTTTTTTGCTTAGCCATAGATAATGAGGACTCCATAGGGGAACTCCTCCATTATTGCTGCAGTCATGCTTACAATGTACATTGTTATGCTTATAATTAGTTAAATGAATATATGGCTAATTAAGTGAAGCTCTAGGCCTGAACTGTGCAAGTATGGCTGAGTTTCTAGTGCTTTCTGGAGTCATACCAACAAATTAGTTGATGCTTATGTGAAAGCTCTTGCCGATGTTAAACGTAGAAAAGTTAGATTTTACAATGTTGGAACTAAATTGGAAGAGTTTTGAGTCATGAGCTTATTACCATTTTTTTTCTCCCTCCAGGATTACTCTTGATAATATACTTTTGTGTTATATGGTATTTTTATATATACTTTAATTCATTTTTATGATAGTGATTATTAATTACTATTTCAATTGTAACTAGTCCAAATAGATATAAAGACTGAGCTAAGTAAAAGATAAACAATAAAGTCAAATTTAAAATTTAATACATTTACTTCCATACATATGAATATTGAATTAAACCCATTTTACAATGTTATAAAAAATGATTGGTGAAACCAAAATTAAAATAAAGCCTATAATTATGTTTAAAAACATCAACCTCAACTATTTCTTCTCTTTAGTCAACATTTCAATGCATTACTTCATAATTTTCATTTACTAATTAAGTGCCCCTACTTATTATAAACTTCTCCTTGATTCAACCTCCTTCTTAAGTATGAATATTTCTTTCCTTAACTTTTGAATAATATACACAGTTATTTTAGGAAATTGCTTGTCATACTATTGTAAAAATTTACAATTACCAACTGGGTAATTAAGACATCCCAAAATTTTCTCCTAAGATTATTATCGCTCTATAAAGTCCTTAAAGAAGCTTTTAGCCACAATAACAAAACACTTTTTGCCCATTATTATAGCTATAACTGGTAGAGTCTTCAAATTCCATTAGCGAAATTGTAGAGTTAAATAAACTATATAAATTAGAACATGTTTGCATTCCATTAGTCATCATTACATGACTAATCATATAACTTGTTTGCATTACATGCCAAGAAATGCTCTATTCAAGGATTGCAAACATAATTAGTTATAAATAAAACACATCGCATAGGGGAAAGAACATTAGTTTTTTTTCCCCATAAGATTAGGACCTATAAATCAAAGTAGATTGAGCATTATAAGGCAATAACAACAAATTAAATAATTACATTATTACATAACTAATTTTGCATCAATTACTTTAAACACCTTCTTCACTAACTATCAACAACTTAATCTTACATATATCAAAGTTAAACATTATATTAAGGTATATATGCTTTAATGGTTTTATAAGTTGTAATGGTATCTCTTTCTCGTCTATGTTACACATAAACTATATTACTATTTCCCAATAAGGTGGATGAAGTTTTGTCTATAGGAAATGTATTTATATAGAGACCGTTAACTTACTATATTGTCATATATTGATCATCCTGATCTCTTTTCATTTATAAGGTGTGAAATTTATTTATGTAGTAATGAAACAATTTGTCTACAATTTCACTATAAAGTAATATAACTGAGAACTTGCAATTTTCCCACTATTGATTGAAAACTCGATTGAAGAAGTGTGTAAATGATAATATGTAACCAGAGATAGAAGCAAGGTGAGAAAAATTAAACCAAGGAAAACTTACAAAAATATAGAAATTGAAAACATACAAAAAATTTGCGCATCTAATGGAGAACAAGAGATAAGATAGAACCAGACATAAAAGCAAGGTGATGTAGAGAAGGAAGGCCACATAGAGAAGGAAGGCAATGCAAAGAAGGAAGGCAATGCAAAGAAGTAGGCCACATAGGGAAGCAAGACACAAAACACAGTGGTCTAGAGAAGTAAATCCTAACAAAGGAGATAAATTATCATAGAGAAACATGCTGAGAGAGGTGTAGTCTGACAAAGATGAGTATGTATGAGAATTTGGGAAATTAGGGCTGAAATGGTTAGTGAAATTAAGGATATTCCCCAAAACATATTAGTAAATGAAATTAAGGATTTTTCCCTAATTTTCATATAGACCTCATGCCAGATTAATTATCTATGTTAATCCAAAAAAATTAAAAATTCCATGTTAGAAAATTTTATCAAAGGTTGATTCTCTATTAATTTAGGGTCCTTTCTAAATGTTATCAAACATTTTAAAGTTCAAAAATGTTTGAGTCTAGGTAAAATTTTGATGAAATGGGTCTCTTTTAACCTTTAAAATTTTTAAAAATTCTTGAAAAAACTTTTCCAACTTTTTAATTTTCCAGAAAACATATTCTGTTGAACTTTAATTAAAAAAATGACAATAGATACATTATATGAATATTGGACATAAATTAATAAAATATCAACAATATGTTAATCTAATTCAATTTTTAAATATGATTTGAACCAATTAAATTTGGCTTAAATTACTAATTTAAGATTATTGTAATTAATTATTAGTTTGAGTTAGATTTAATTAGTTCGATTCAGTTTTAAAATTAAAGTTGAATCATCGTGTAAATAACATTTGATTATTATAAGTGTAATATTTATGACATATGTGTTTCATTGTTATTTTTTAATCAACTCTAAAAGATGATATTTTTATTTAAACCAAAAAATTAGAAAAAAATTCAGAGAATTTTAAAGTTTAAAAGATTTTTCAAAGGCTTTTTAAACTATAAGAAGGACTTTATTTTTTACTCTAAAATTTAAATTCTTTACAATTAGTTAGCTGTAAATAAATTTAATATAACGTGGATTTAAAAACTTAGCAAAAAGTCCTGAAGTCCAATATTCGTCGATAAATACTTAAATGGACGCCAGAAAAGGTGAGCATATCACGAACATGCTTTTTTGAATTTCTACTAAACCAATGACAGAGTGTAGAAAATTACCAAAGGCGAGTGGTGGGACAGCTTCAAACGCCCGACTGGAATGAGTGTGTTTGTGTCTCTCGCCATCCATTGTATTGTATGAACTCCCAATACCAATTTTCATGATGCAAAAACTGTGGAAGCTATAGTTGCTCCAAAATCGGGACGGTACCCACTGTTCCCTTCTGTCTCTAACTTCGCTTTCTTTCTGATTTCTGTTTATTTCTCAAGATTTTGGCACAGAAGCCTGACATTTTCATGGGGTCTATGATTGGTGATTGGCCTTCATTCGACCCCCATAACTTCAGCCAACTTCGACCCTCCGATCCTTCTAATCCTTCTGTGAGTTTCCAATATACTTATGCCACTTCTTTTCTTCTCTTGTTTAATGCTGGTGGTTGTATAAAGTTCTAGTCTTTATCATGATCCGTTAAATTTCGCCTATTTTATTGTCGTTTCCTTTCCTGTATACCGTTGCAAGACGTGCTTCTTGGTTTAGTTGAGATAAGGTTTTGATTAAATTCAGTTGTAAAGAAAGCTACGTTCTTATGATATATTTTTGTTGGACTTTAGGATTAAGTATCCGGGATCGACTTGTGTTTACGAGTTTCTATTTTGAGTTGTTTCGTCATTTATTTTTGCATTAGGTGCCACCTTCTGGAGTTGTGAATAAAGGCCATATCTTTTCCGGCACATGGTTTTGTAGATTCCCTCTGTGATTGTTGGGCAGAAATTATGGCAGCTTTACTTTTTAATCTCTTTTTTCCTTCGACTGAGATAGGGATTTAGTCTATCAAAAAGATGAATGGAGAATCAGATGGTTTGGCACAACAATTGACGAAGCTAAGTGGGTATACCTGATTATTAGAAGTTTTGATGAGCAGAAATGTAGATGAGTAACCAGGTAACTCATGTTGAGGTGGGTTGATGCAAGAAGATTGGCAGTCAAGGAGGCTTCATTTTGGTTTGACATGTAGTTCATCGATTGGCAAGCTTTAGGTCAATCAACTTCAATAATTTCCAACTATGGCATAAAATTTGGCATAAAAAATGTGAGCATAATATAAGACGCTTGTTTGCTCGGTGAAACAACGTAGATGTTGTCTCATCATAAGGTCAATTGTTTTCTTTTTTCTTTTAATTTATCTTTCCTTCTACAGACCAAGTTGGAATAACCAACAAAGACTGATAATCTTGACTTTGTTTGGCATTCACAGGTTTGAGATCCTATAGATGTATCATTACTCTGATTTAAAATGTTTCTTGGCATGTTCATATTAGTTTCAGAAAGCTACAGTTAGGGGAGAGAAGCCTCCACACATCAAGGTGTAGAAACATAATGCTCACCTTAGTAGATATATTGTTATGATAAGAAACAGGTCATGTCTTGATATTACATATCGATAGGAGTTTCATGTGCAATTAGTGGCATTAAAATGCTGTATTGATAGGAGTTTCATGTGCCAATCTTCTGCCCAAAATGCTACTGAACTTGATGGGGGGAGTTAGGACAGTGTATCAATAAATTTGGCAAATCTTCTAGTAATCAGTCCCAAGTTCATTGAGGTAGGTTATGGTCATACATTTTCGTTTTTTATGGATTAATGAATAGTATTTGTGGAAAAAGGAGTGATGGTATGCTTTATTATCAACCAAAGTGGTGCCAACAAAGAACTTCAAGATTCTGTAGAGAATGGAAAAATCTAAACTCTCTACTAAGATTCATGACTTAACAAATTGAAGAATCTGCAGAGGTTGAGAATTACTTCCAGTTAACCTATATACCAACTGTAGAGTCCGTGGCTGTTAACTGAAGATGCTGGTTTATGTATGATATTCTGATTTAACTTCTTGAACTATAAGCGAAAACATACAGCTTTCATGTTTAGCATACAATGACCTGAAATTTCACCCTTCTTGAAATATAATAGACTCCTAGGTTAATTTTTTTCATTTAAATAGATTCCTTGCCAATGGGTTGCTAATTAAGCACAGCACCAGGATCGAGCATGCTTGTCAATGAAAACCATAATGCAGCTATGAATTTTATTTGACAAGTTATAGAAAGAAAATGAACTCGCAATTGTTTCAGAATTAAATGCCTATAGAAGTGATAAATTAAGTTATTCATACAATTAAGCACAAGATATTGAACTTCCTTGCTTTCTATTGTTATTTTCGTTGTTAATATGAACAGATGATCCTTGACCTTCCATTCTCAATTGCTTTATTTGTGACGAGATGCTAGGTAATCACTTCTCTTAGTTAAGACCTCATTAATAGTTTTTTGGTTTTCTTTTCTCATTAGAAATTGACTCCTACCACCTATCATCCTACTCATAGTCGGACTCTTCCACCACCAGATCAAGGTAAGGAAAAGATTTTCTCTGCATAATTTGTTTTCTTGGGCTTTGGTTATGATATGGAAATTTTGGAACTTTAAGCCCTCATACATTAGATGACTATGAGGTAGGCCTGTAAGTAATCTCTCAGTTTTTGCTGCTTTAATTTGTATGTGCATATATTGCTGTATTTTCTAACTCTTTTTATACTTAAATGTTTCTCTTGGTTGGAGGAAAGCATATTGTGTTTGATCAATTTTTATAGTATACATATTTCAGAATTGTGTAATGGATATGAAAATTTGGAACGAATGGAGACATTTAGCAAGCTAGAGGAGTGATGAGCAAGGTGCAATATTAAAATTGCATGTCTAATAAATTTTCTTCATGTCTTGTTGGATAGGAAGAAATTCCTCGTGGTAAATAATTTAAGATTCTTCTGGTAAGGGAATAATGTGAGAGGCAAACTTAGGTTGAATATGAATGAAGTATCCTTTGATGACCAAGTTGATTATCATACCCTGAAATTACCAGCTTAACTTGTGTGCTTCCTGTTCCATCTCTTTGTTAGCTGTTATCTATTCAAGTTCATGCAACTCCATAGCATACATAATAGTGCAACCTTGATTGCAAAAGGTTAAAAGGGATATTTGTAGTAAACCTTTTTGGTAAATTTATTCAGTTTCAAGAATGGGTCACATGATGCATCCAAAAGAGAAATAACTTGATAGAATTTTCTAAGGTTAATTGTAAAAAAAATCTCCAACTTTACTCAATTTTACAATAATAGCCCGAACTTTAAAAAGGGATACTAAAATATTCAAACTTTAACTTGTTTACAAAATTAGCCCCACGTTAAGTTCTTGGTTAACGTTGTTGACATGGAATGTCATGTCAGATTTTTCTTTTTCGTCACATGGCTGCCACATTACACAATATTGCCGTGTAGGATATTTATTTTTTTAATGAAAAGTATGTTAAAACTAATTAACCTTAAAATTATTCAGGCACTGTGGCACCATTGATTCCAAAGCTTATGAATCCACTGATTCCTAAAACCGGGTCTTTAATAGAAATGGGTGTAAGAGAATTCTGCAACAACTCACTCATGGCACAAGTCCTGCAAATCCTCCTTTGATTGATGTTTTGGCTTCTGTTTTGAAACATAATGATAATAATATTTTACTCTTCGTTCGAAGCAGAGGCCTATGTAATGGGTCGAGTGAGGTTGATTCCATTGCAAAGAGCACTTTAACAATCGGCTTGTTTTCATTGCTTGGTAGAAGTAAAAACACATTGAAAAATAGCAGGGAGGAGAAGGAAGCCTATTAGCTTTTCAATATTTTAACATATTTTTTATTGAATGACAAATATTCTATGTGATACCACCATGTTACATGGTTGCCATGTCGCGAAAAGAAAAATCTAACATGCATATCACGTTAGTAACATTAACAGAGAACTTAAAATCAGGTTATTTTTGCAAAAAATTGAATGCTCAAGTATTTTAACGTCACCTTTTAAGATTCAGGCTGGTATTGTAAAATTGGGAACTATTTTTACAATTAACCCAATTGTCTAAGTGAAACCCATTAAGAACTTCTTCAATTAAGAATTGAAGTTATTTTCTCTAGATCATCTAGACAAAAATAGGAACATTGCTCACTCGAGATCAATCAAGTAGAACGTCTTAGCTTAAGGACTTTAAATTCTTCAGCACATGAAATTTAAAGGAATATAATATGACCAAATTTCAATGATGATATTGCATTTTGAGGTCAGTGGGATAACTTTCTGACATTGCTGGTTTTTGCATAGATCCTATCACAAGTGTACACTTGAGATGGCATCAGGTTTGTAGTGTAATAAGGATATCTAGAAGCATTCTAAATTGCATGTTGTTGGCATTGTGAAATGCATTTTGCAAAAGATTGTGCATAGAAAAGCTTTTGCATATTTTAGCGAATAATCAGCTGTAACTTTGTTAACTCTTATTGAGCGCTTCAT
>JAOQML010000196.1:28221086-28233909 GCA_027568935.1 Erythroxylum urbanii | reverse complement strand
ATTGTGCATAGAAAAGCTTTTGCATATTTTAGCGAATAATCAGCTGTAACTTTGTTAACTCTTATTGAGCGCTTCATGAAATGATATAGCATCAACTTTACTCACACTCCTGAAACTTTGTTTGCAGTTATAACTACTGAAGCAAAAAATATTCTCCTGAGGAACTTCTATGAGCGAGCGGAGGACAAGGTTTGTAGTGAATTTGACGTCATTCAATTGGCTACTTAGTATTCATTAGAGCTTATTGGCGATTTTCTCTTCTTACAGTTGAGACTTAAGAGAGCTGCTTCTGAGCATCTAGTACCAGAGCATGGAAACAAGCACCCTAGGGCATCTCATTCATAAGAAACTTGAGTTGCTCGTAGCAAATTCATGAATTCAACTGTTGGTGTATATATAAGTCATATCCCACATGCTTTTGGTTTAGTTAAAGGTACTGCTTATTGTTAAGAAAACTGTAAAGCCATACGGTTAGATTTTGTATGTACAAAACGAGGTTATATCTGGGTGATGATGTATCAAAGTCTTAAGGTTAACTGACAAGTTGTAGAGCTTTGGTTGCAAGTCTTGTCTGTGCTTGCTACTTGCTAGGTACTTCTTGCCAAAATTGAGCTTATTACTATGATTTCTTGCAATTCAAAGTTAGAATTTTGGTCAGAGGAAGCGGGTGCTAGTAACACAAGAGTTGGTTTGTAGCAGCCACAGAGAGAAAATGAGATTTTATTATAGTCATTTTGCGTAGAAAATGTGGTGAGAAATACGACATTCATCTCCCATAATCAAAAGTCACTCACTTGTTGCGCTTGCGAGTTTAGGTATACGACATAAAGTATGGTCAGACCTTGCATCTATCATAATTCTTATTTATCTATAAAACCCATTTTTCCTGATGATTGAGAAGTAAAATTTATAAAAATGGTGCGGGTTGGAGTCTAGTAGTTGCTGCTCCATTAATCCATTTAAACAAGAAGTTTACGCTTCTCTTTTTGGTCAGATTTGATCAGCTTTTCCCTCGAAAATTGGAATTATTTTGAAGACTTCACCTGATCATAATTTTAGGTCAACATTTTCCGATTAGGAATTCCTGGCATAGTCAATGACGGTGTGCTCTGAAAATTGGCTTTGAATTCAACACAAGAAATTAGTTTTGTTTTCTTCGAATCTATAACTTAATTTTAAGTTATTAAATAATAATTTATAGTGTATATTAAAAATAATTATTAAATTATAACTAGAACAATAGAGTACCACATACAAATTACAAACATAAGCTCTGCTTCATCTAATCAAATTACAATACTTTAAGCCAACATTTCAATATGGCGTTAGTGTATGTTTATTCTTTAGCGTATTAGCATAATTAAAACGGTCAATCTAGTTGTGCTCTACCAACTCCCAAGAAACGATAAACAAAAGGCATCAAAATCGACCCTCTGTCGATACTCCCACGTTTAAAACAAACAAAAGCCAACCACCAGAAATAAAAAGCAAAATAATAACACGAAACTCATTCAGTGTCACCACACAACACAGCACAGGCCATTCCTTGGCAGAGAGACCTCGAGAGATGGCTATGTCCACCAACTTGTACACCACATTTTCGCCAGTTAACACCAGCAGCAAGACCCACAAAGCCAAGGCCACCCTCTCGGTCCCTCCCATATGCACCGTTAGACATCCCACCTTCCTCCTACAATCCGCCCTTTCTCTCCGGAGAACGCCCAAGTTTTCGATTACGGCTGCTGCGTCCACCGCCGTACAAGTAGACCAAACGACAACGTCTAGTAAAGCGTCAAAGTCTCTGCCTTTCAGGGTGGGTCACGGGTTCGATCTCCACAGGTTGGAGCCCGGATATCCTTTGATCATTGGTGGGATTGATGTGCCCCATGAGAGAGGCTGCGAGGCTCACTCTGATGGTATTTTTGTTTTCCTCTGATTCTTATTTGGCTTTCTGGTTGATTTTTGTCTTTTAAGAACTGACCTGTTCAGAATTTATAATCTTTGTTCCTGTCGGATTTTTGTACTTGATCATGAAGTAGTTCTTTTCTAAACTTTTTTGCTCAATTTAAAACAAAGCAACTTTGGCTTCTCAGGAATTTGCTTGAATCTGACTTGCTCTCTAAGATAAGAAATTTAGGATCCAAAAAATTAGGCTTCTGATTATTTCTTTGCACGAGTTTCTGTGGGAGATAATTGGAACTTAGGCCCTTTTTTTTTTCCCCTCTTTCATGGAGTTGTTGATCTTGGCAGGTGATGTGTTATTGCACTGTGTTGTGGATGCAATATTGGGGGCACTAGGGCTCCCTGATATCGGACAGATTTTCCCTGATAACGATCCGAAGTGGAAAGGAGCACCGTCATCCGTATTTATCAAAGAAGCTGTGAGTTATTTGTTTGATGCATTTATGGGAAACTTAAAGATCTCAACTCCATTCCGAATTGTCAGCCTAGCTTCCTGATTGATACTTCCCGCATTTGGTAGTGGCCAATTATGCAATGGATGAAACCAAGTCTTTACCTGATATTCTGTTCCAATGTTTTGATCTGAAACTCTTATTATTCATGTTAACGTTGAAGGATCACTAGAATGTTCTTAGTCTCTGCCATTATGGAAGACAAAGATACTTCATATATGTGCTGCTCTGTTGACTTACAAACAATTATATGGAACTACTGCAGCCTTCTCTAGTTTCGCAGGACATGAGTGCAATTTGTCATAGGAGTTCCTTTTCTGTAAATTCATGGCCCGCAAAAAAAATATAATGCTTCTACCTGTGGTTTTAGTAATTCAAGTTCAATAGTTGTTATTTAAAAGGTTGCGTAACTAATTATGATGTTACTTGTCATTTAACTGTTTAACTCATGTGCTTTCTTGTCCAGTCTGTCTTTAAGAAGGCTCCTTTTTAGTGTTATAGTAGTCGTCTCTGGGTGCAAGGAAAGCCTTTGGGGTCGCAATCTGAAGGGTTTAGCTAAAATCATGGGGGGAAAAGTCACTTGCTGAAGGATATGATAGTATTCAATTTCATGCAGGCTCATCTTTGATGGACATATGACGGGTTTATCATGCTGTTGCATTATCTTAGTGTCTTTATGCGACCTACTTGTGAATTTTATTCTTCTTTATTCCCAAAAATCTTACTAGGAATTATAATTTAAGCAGATATACATTGTTCAATCAATGTGACATGTGCTTGATTTCAGGTGAGACTCATGCACGAAGCTGGATATGAGATCGGAAATTTAGATGCGACCTTGATACTTCAAAAACCAAAACTCAGCCCATTCAAGGAGATTATCAGAAACAATTTGTCTGAGTTGCTCGGAGCAGACCCTTCTGTCGTAAATCTGAAAGCAAAAACTCATGAGAAGGTTGATAGTCTTGGCGAGAACAGAAGTATCGCTGCACACACTGTTATTCTTCTCATGAAGAAGTAAATTGGTCATAGAAGCTCAAGTTTTGATTCTGGAGATTGTCCTTTAATCTTGTATAATATTACAAAAAGAACTGAGCTTGGAAGCTGCAATTGATAACTATTTATTTCACGCTATATTGACATCTTTCGAAATGAAACCAAGATGATTGTAAAGTCAGTTTCTGTCGTATGATTGTAGCTAAATGCTAGTATCTTGTGCACGATTAGTTGCTAAGATGTTAGCAGTTTTATGTCACTTAACACTATATTCTCTACTTTTGGAATAAACATTTCTTTTTGCAGTGGAACCTAGTTCAAGTCAAATGTTATAGGGAGCATTTATGGCTGCAACGAACCTCCCCATGGTTGAAATTTACGTTTTGGAGCATAAAAATGTGTTGTAGAGATTCATATAAATAATTTTAGTATGCTTGCAGGTTTATTAAAAAGAACTTGTGGACTGAACTATGTGACCAAGATATCATTTTGTTGCTTTCCAGCATAAATTGTAAATTGTAAAGCTGAAACTTGAAAGAACGCCAGCAATCTGTAATAAGTGACGCCTTTCCCTGTTGTAATTATTAACTTTGTTTCAAAACATGAAAATTATCTGATCAGTAATTATGTTTATTTGAACTCTTGGGAGAAAACAAGAGAAAACCTTTCTTAGGTGGATGCATTTCCATTTATACAGCTATATGGTGCCATATTTTCCCTTTTGAGTATTTGGGCTATTTACAATTCAAGATAGAAAGTGATCAAAGAAAAATTAAGATAACAATAGTAAAGCGAAAAAAAAACATGGAGCTTTTTTAAACAAATAATTTATAATTTTAGTTTAGATTAAAATGTCAGGACTCAATTTAAAAACCTTAACATGTGCAATAGTAACATCAATTACTTTAGCTATTCAAACAAAGCCTTTCAAATGTTTTGCTCTGTAAATCATATATTAAATGCCCAAATTAACAAAACTAAAGTGTTAGTGAAACTAGATTAAATGTGACTCATAAATTAATATTCATGTACTAAATAATCCTAATTGGACTAAATTTTAACACGCTCTTGGTATACTATATAAATACAAGAGAAGTATACCTTTTAAATTATTCTAATATAATACTAACTAACAAGAGTCTCCTTTCTTAATATAAGCAAGGATGAATTCTTGTTACCCTAATGAACTTGAAAATCTAAAGGGAAGAGAGTTGTACTATCTTAGTAAATGAGGAACCATACATATATTTGTATAAGTCTTAAGTTATCAAATTTGATTAAAATATGCAGTAAAGACATACAAAAATCTACGATAAAACTATGAGATAAAAGATATACTAAACTATGTATTAGGGCATGCAAAATTAAGCAATAAGACATACAAAGTACAGCCATATAGGATGAAAGAAGTAGCATAATCTTTGATGACAAGGAGCTTCCTCGTGATCAATTCAGCAAGCAGCTTATACAGCACTTCAGGCTCCAAATCAATGGACACGGACAGAAATTTTATGGAATGTCTAGTCCTTGTAATGACTGATAGTCATTAAGCTTTACTGACCTTACCTTTGTATTGGAACATTATTTGTCTACCTTTTAAGCCCTAATACAATTCTTATTCTTAAAAAAATGTAAGAAATCTAATTAAATTAAGTAATCAATCATATTAAATTATAAAACAAAACAAAGCACATATAATGACATAACATACTAAAATATGCAAGCTATATAACATTAAAGTTATATAATATTTAAATGATAATTAGACATCACAATGCCTAGAACATATTAGACATATGTGTAACATGAAATTTAGGTCATAAGTTATTCACATAATTAATACACGATAATAAGAAACCAAGACGGAACAATAAAACTCTCGTTTAAATTCAATTGTGAATATAGAAAAATAATAAAAATATTTTTGTAATCTCAATATTATACATATATCTATTCTATTTATTATAGTTGTTGGAACCATCATAACTACAATTTCATATGTCATGAAATACAGTTTAATGTACAATATAAAGTAATCCATCATAACCAACCAATATAAAAAAGGACACATTACATCCTTAAACTTATCACCAACTTATATTTTCCTCAAACTTTTATCTCATCCATACATTTTTACAGTCAAATATGAATTTTATTAAAAAATAACTTATAAATTAGATTAATTTTTAATATATATATATATTAGAACTAAGCACAAATATAAGTTCAAAAGTTGATAAATCTTAATATGGTAAAATCAATACCACATTTAAACAACAGAAACTATAACTCTTCATACTTAAAAGTATAATTAGATATTGGCATGTAACAACACATCGTACAATAATATATATTTAGTTGTAAGTAGAAAAATAATTATTATAAATATTACCCAAAAAGAATCATCTAATACAAAACTAATAAAATTAAAAAGTTTGGTGACATAATAATCAATTTATTATTATTGACCTAATGGGTATCCAAAAAGAGGATAGGTTGTAACTTTAATTTTAAAAACCAATAATGACAAATAATTGAACACTTGATGTGCAAAAAATAATTAATAGTCCAATCAATAATAAAAATAATAAATAATATCACAAATATGTATATTGTACCTGATATATGATGTTATAAAATAAGAGATAACAGGCAATACTGTAATATTATTAATCTCTTTGAATCAATGGTCGTGCAATTTCAAGTCTTTAGTCAACATACACTACAAGTGTCTAATCAATATATACTATAACAAGAATTCTCACAAATATAAAGTATATAACAAAACCAATAATAGAAAAATATAATAACTAAAGAGATGAAAACTGTGATTTATAGTAATTCAATCGTTAATGATTTATGCCTAGATTCCAAAGTCCAAATGAGAATTTCGAATCCCTTATTTGCTTTTTTTTGAAAGGTGAAGAGAAAATTCCTATAACTTATCCTTTTACTTAAAGATTTCCCACTCTAACAAATAGTGTGCCAATCCAAAGAAAAAGTTTGAGTATTTGAAGTTATTTTAATTATGATTTTGGTGCACTGGTCAACAAAGATATGTTAGAGATCGACCAATATAAGTTAAAGTTATCAAAAAACATAGATCAAGATTATATAGCTAATATAGATCGACTAATATATTGTTATAGTAAACCAATATCCCAACAAGAAGCACATTAATTGACCAATGGACAGTAATGGTCAACCAATATTCTAACAATTAAAAAATCTATGCATTTAATGTATTTTAGTTGACCAATATGGAATAGTAGTCGACCAATGTATAGTATATAGTTGTTAGTAATGATTAGTTCTTGGTTTCAACGGATAGTTTAACTTCAAAGCCTACAAATCTATTATTTTTTATTAGTTTAGACGTGAAAAAATATTTGGGTATTCTATAAACATATTTCAAGAAGTTTTTCAAAGATTTTGTGAGCATTCATTGTTGCATTTTTTAAATGAGTGAACCTTTAAGTTATCAAAGTGATCAAGCAGGGTCTTTTAGATTGTAATTTATTTATAAGTGGGGTTAATTTTTACACTTAAGAAAGCGTGTTCATTTCAGTAAGAGGCTCCTTCACTTTAATAATAGGTTCCTTCTGTTTTCAATTTGCTGATGGTTCCTTTTAGTTTTAATAGGCGCCTTCTGTTTTTAAATTGTTTTAATAGGATTCATCATTTAATAAGCTCCTTTCTTTTAAGTAGGGTCTTATCCCACAAAAGGCTCATATTGCCTAACAGGCTCTTGTTATTGTCTGATAGGCTCCTACCTTTTTTATTCTAACTAGGATTTGTTTTTTATACGAATTGCAAAAAAAAAAATTTAGTCACACACTATTCACCCCCTCTTGCATGTGTTTTCTTTATCATTTGTTATCATAGTGAGGTTTTACATTTTTGTGTTTTACAGCATATGATAGATCATGCCAAACACCTTGAGAAGTTTTGAAGGACAATTCGTTTCAAAGCCTCTTTACTTCAATGAAAATAACTACTCATACTGGAAAGAGAGAATGACCATATATCTTCAATATATAGATATCAAAGTATGGTAAGCAATTAGAGATAGAGCTACAATTCCCAATTTCGATAATGTAGTAGTATTGGTTGACATTAATAGGAGAAATGCATAACTAAATGCTAAGACAAAACATCACCTAATATGTGCGTTGTCTCCAGAAGAATATGAAAAAGATATCCTACTACTCTACAGCAAAAGAAATGTGGGACAAACTTCAAGTTACCTTTGAAGGGACAAATGAGGTAAAGAAGCATAGAATAAGTCTCTTAGTACATCAATACAAAACTATTGACGTGAAATAAGGAAAGACCATAAACGAATTCTTCAGATGCTTCAACAACATCATCATGGCCTTAATGAACTTGGGAAAATATATCCCAATGATGAGCTCGTAACGAAGATTCTGAGATCACTTCCAAAGGAATGGAGACCTAAGGTGACGGCTCTAGAAATAGCAAAGGATCTAAATATTATTTCACTCGACTAGTTACTATGAAATATGATGATCTATGAAACCAAGCTTAGGCAAGATGAAGGATCCTCCTACAGAAAAGGAATGGCACTAAAAACAACTGATGAATCAAACAGTGATGAAAGTGACACTAAGTTGCAAATAGATGGAGATGACAAGTTTAACTTTATGGTCATAAAATATGCCCGCTTCTATAAAAAGAAGCTAATGAAGCAAAGAGAAGGAAATAAGAAAGCTGGAAACAACAGGTTCCTATCAAAAGGCAGCAACAACAATAGCAACACACAAAATAATCAAATCATATGCTATCACTATAAGAAGCCTAGACACATGAGACCAGAATGTTCTTTTCTTCAGAAGGACAAGTCAAAGAACAAAAATCCAGAAAGCAAGTGATGACTATAGCCTTGTCAAATGAGGATTATGAAAACTTTAAAGAAGAAGAGCCAAAAGAAGTCAGCAACGTTTGCTTCATAGCTAAATCAAGAGATGATGAGGTAAGTTAAGGTTGAATATAAGCAAAAGGTTTCTGAAAAGGAAATTCTTGAAGAAAGTGTAGCTAAGTTAGAAAATTCACTGTTTAAAATTGTTTCTGATAAGGTAAAATAGTTAGAAGAAAAAGTCGTCACCTTAGAACTTGAAAAGAAGAAAAGTGTTATCTTTAGAAAAAGATCTGAAAAAATTCGTTGATGGAAAGAAGAATCTTGATGCATTATTTGGTAGTGATAAATGCATTTTTGGTAAGTAGAAATAGGATACAATGAAAATAACAATATCAGGGCATACAAAAACTTCTTTGTTAAATCCAATAGTAGTTATAGCCAAGATAATAGGAACCTGCTAAGTGTCAAAAATCATAACAACTATCATTCATTTGTTCTGTGCAATTACTATGGTAAACATGGTCACATTAGTCATTCTAGTAATTTTGTAAAAAGAAATTATCTCAGATGTATGTTTAGAGACCGAAAGGTAAAACTACTAACCCGAAAAGACCCAAAAAATTTAGGTACCTAAAATGAGATAATGCTTTCTGCAAAATGGAGACAAGGGAGAATCAATGGATAGTTGATAGTGGTTATTCGAGACACATGATAGGTGAAATATCACACTTCAACTACATCGAAAGAGAAGACAGAGGTAATGATGTCTTAGTAGATAAAAATAAAGCAAAGATCACCAAAATTGATAAAATTTGTAATTCTGACTCTACCTCTATTAATAACATTCTCTTTATTGATGGTTTGAAACATAACCTGATGAGTGTAAGTCAATTATGTGACAAGGGTTACAAAGTCATTTTCTATGCATCTCATTGTGAAATTTTTGATATTTATAATAATAATATTGTGTTTGTTGGTCTTAGAAATCAGAATATATATTATGCTCAACTGGAAGACATGTCCTCACAAAGTGTTAAGTATTTTGTCTCTCTAGAAAAGGATTCATTTATTTGGCACAGAAGATTTGGACATGCCATTATGAGGTTTCTATCTAAATTGTCCAACAATGAGTCAGTAAGAGGACTACTGACCTTAAAGTTTGAAAGCAATCAGGTTTGTAAGACTTTTTAAAAGGTAAACAAGTCAGAAGCAACTTTCCTTTTAAAAATATTTTGTCTACTAACTGACCACTTGAACTTTTGCACATAAATTTAGTCTGTCCTATTAGGACTTAGAGTTTTAGTGGTAAACATTACGATTTTGTTCTAGTAGATGATTACTCCAGATTTATATGGGTTTATTTCTTATCAAATAAGAATGATGCTTTTGAAGTGTTTGAGAAGTTTTACAGAAAAATTTAAATAGAAAAAGGGCCCTGCATCGCTTTAATTCGGAGCAATCATGGAGGAAAATTTGATAATAAAAAGTTTGAAGAATTCTTTGACAACAATGGTATAACTCACAACTTCTCTTGTCTAAGGATGCCTTAGTAAAATGGAGTTGTAAAGAGAAAGAACAGAGTGTTGGTCGATATGGCCAGGACCATAATGTGTGAAAGTAGACTACCTCATAGATACTGGGCAGAAGCAGTATCCACAATATGTTATGTACTTAATAGATATCTTATAAGACCTATTCTGAAAAATACCCTCTATGAGTTATGGAAAGGAAGAAAACTAAATGTTACTTACTTTCGAGCATTTGGCTGCAAGTGTTTCATCCTAAACAATGGAAAAGACAACCTTAGGAAGTTCGAGCAAGATTACACGAAGCTATTTTCTTGGGCTACAGTACCGTTAGTAAAGGATTCAGAGTATATAATAAAAGAACAAAGAAGATAGAAGAATCGATACATGTGGTATTTGATGAAGCATTACCTTCAACAATAGTAACTGACTCAGATGATGAAGAGCATCCTTTGATTCCTAAAAGTACATCGAAAAATCAAACTACTCCTATTATACCTTTATAATCACAAAGTCAATAAGGTCCCTTTGAAGCTAGAATAGAGCAGGCTCCTTCATCTCAGTAGGAACCTATGCAACAAAAAACACTGAGAGAATGGAGAGGTCTTGATACACATCAATATATTCTTGGAGATCCCTCTGAAAGTCTAAGAACAAGATCATTGTTCAAGAATAACCTAGTGGCTCTCATCTCACAATTAGAACCAAAGTTTATTGAAGAAACTCTTACTGATGAGAATTGGGTTTTAGCTATGAAAGAAGAGTTAAGTCAGTTTGACAAGAACAAAGTATGGAATCTAGTGCCTCGTCCACAAAACAAGTCAGTTATTGGAACTCGTTGGTATTTCGAAACAAACCTCACGAAAATGGTAAGGTGATAAGAAACAAGGCTAGACTTATAGCTCAAGGTTACAATCAACAGGAAGGTATTGATTTTGATGAAACTTATGTACATGTTGCTAGATTACAATCGATTAGAATTTTACTTGCCTTTGCATGCTATAAAAACTTTAAGTTGTTCCAAATGGATGTTAAAAGCGCATTCTTAAATGGTTACATTAATTAAGAAGTATTTATTAAGCAACCCCCAGGTTTTGAAGATGAAAACCATCTGAAATATGTGATCAAGTTAACTAAATCTCTGTGTTGTTTAAAGCCAGCTCCTCAAGCATGGTATAAGATATTAAGTAACTTTTTTCTTGAGAATAACTTTGAAAGAGGAAAGGTCGATAAAACCTTATTTATTAAGATAAAGGAAAATGATTTACTCAAAGTACAAATATATGTTGACGACATAATATTTGGTGCTATTAATCTATCCTTCTATGAAGAATTCCCGGCATTAATGCAGGGGGAGGTTTGAAATGAGCATGATGGGAGAATTATCATTCTTTCTTAGATTACAAATTAGGCAAACAAAAAAAGGAGTCTTCATCAGCCAAGACTTGTCTTATTGAAATAAGTGACTTGTTAGAATTCTAGGAAGTATCTTAGAGAGTGAATGTAGGCAAGGGTTGTTTATCCAACCACTATAAATTGGTTTGTCTTTCTTCTTCAGTGTACTCTTTAAATTATTTTTTGAGTGTGTGATTGATTTACATTAAATCTATTTCTTTATTGGATCATATATTTATCCTTATTTAATTGAATTTATTAAACAAAAAATTGTTAAAATTCACTAACACCCAATTCATCCCCCTCTTATATGCATCATATCTTATGCCTATCATTTGGAGTCTTTTGTTCACGTAACAATGTGTCCAATTTTTTCCTTTGTTCAATCTTTATAGAGATGCATTGATAACTTTGAAACTTCTTTTCTAAAACTTATAGTTTTATGCTTTAGGCTACTATATTTAGACTTAAGCAACATTATTTGTTATTTGGATAACTCATTTTTAATCTCATTTTATTTCATAAATATATACATGACACTTAGTATGTAACATTATTAAGATAGAGACAACAACAAAGACAATATCATAATATGACAATAATTCTCACCAATACAAGATAAATAGAAAAAATCAATAATAATCACATAAGAGAAAGTATGATAATTAAAGTGATAAGAAAAGAAATAGATTTTAAGATTTAAAGTGGTTCAGTCCTCCTTGACTCACATCTTAAGATTCATCAAGAATTTTAAATCTACTATTTGCTCTTCTTCAATGAGTAAAGAGGAAAATGTGACAACTATCATTTTTAAGGATCAAGATACCTAATAAAATTTGATTTTGGAACTCAATGTGCCACTTACAAACCTTTGAATCATATAAACAATCTTAATAGTTATAATATACTCTATACATAATGTTTTCTCACTCTAACAAATAATTTCTTAATTGAAAGAATAAGTCACTTATCACTCGTAAACCTTTTTTTCTTTTATTTCTATTCTACCTTTTAGATTTTGAAACGTTAATTATAGGTGTTCTCAATTTTTTGAGTGATTTCTAGTGTTAACACTTGTTATACGAAGCAAAATACGGTCATTTAAACCATAGTTTTTGTTATAGCCTATCAGTGGATCAAATTGTGATGGTTAATTGGATATGATCAGTTACCCCCAGTCAATTGCTCTCGATTAATTAATTAAACATTGACACTTCTAGTTTTTGTCTTAATCCTTCAATCCCTCCATTAGTAGATTAATATTTTTTATTATTAGAATTTTGAGAATGAACTTACTTAATTCAACAATTATCCTTTATACTAATCACCTAAATAATTAACAAAACATATTAGAATAAGTTGTTACAGCAATAAGAACAAGATATGAGGAAAAAAAGAATAAAGGAATCAAATGATCTAGCTAAGGCTCCATAAACCCTCTCTTACATTACTAACTTAAAAAGAACTTTAAAATTGGTCTTTCTAAACTCATAATAACTTCTAACAAACTTACTAACGGTAAAATAATTAAATGATTTATTTAAAAATTCTTCAAATTTTTTTATAGTACAAACTAAAAAGAATTTTAGAATTGATCTTTCCAAATTCATTAT
>JAOQML010000196.1:28161625-28175524 GCA_027568935.1 Erythroxylum urbanii | reverse complement strand
CTGATCCCAAGCTCCTCTGAACTCCAATACACAAGCTCTGAGCATATCCTCAACAGTCTTAATCGTCCTCTCACTCTATGGGCGTTCCGGTGCGTACCTTAGGGTAATGGGGTGTTACACTTACGAAGCTATTATGTGAAACCATTGTATTAGGTACCAAATAATATAGCATCATTTCCTTATAAAATGTTGGTTTATTCCCTACAACCTATCATTTTGTTGTAGTTTCATAACATAATTATTTGAAGGAATTTTTTTATCGTAACAATATTCATATGTATATGATAAAGTCTATGGAGTTAAAATATATACTATGAATAAAATTTTTAGATTCATATTACATTTATATATTATCCTTAAATTATTCCTAGTCATTGTTCTATTAAGACTGAAAAATTAACAAAACGTAAAAAAAAGACTATTTAAAACATTAATAGAATGTAGAAAGATTATCGCATTTTATGTTTCTTCCTTAAGAAGGAAGTAGTCAATCTCATAGACTAAAATATGGAGATACTTAAACAAATATGTGGGTGCTTATTAGAAAAACAAGTTCACTAAAATGACCCCATATGAGAAATCCATTTGGAATATTACTTGTATGTCTATGGAAGTTCTCATTAGGATGATTATATAATGATCGTTTGACTTGAGATCACCAAAGTACCTCATATAGGGATTATTGTGTTTTGATACTACTTATGACCTACTCTAGTCAAGAGTAGCTTAGTTGATAGTCATTAGATATAGCATGAACCATATGGAGGTAGCTGAGTGGTCAATATAGGATTTATCACCCTAAAGTGATTAGGGAGAATGTTTCATTATTCTCGATTTGTATTGACTTGAGAAATCATTATCTAATATAGTTTTAAAATGTCATTAATTAAATTAATTGCTAATGGTAGAAAACTAATATGATTAGATACAATAGAGTAGACATTATTTTCAAGCTCTGTGTTTAATAAAAATATTATATAATGAAAGGAATGAATTATACAAAAAAATTATGCACGAAAAGATTAGTCAAAACTACATTGACATTCCTAAATATTTATATGGTCACGATGCATTGCTAGATGTTAATACTGATCTATAAAATATAAATTATTTAATTAGGTAACTAAAGATAAGTTAAAGAAGTTTAATTTTTCTAATCCTAAATATGATTTAAGGTTATAATTTATATCCATTACTAACATATATGAGAACCTAATGAGTCGTGCAAAAAGAATAGGTTGAAAAGAGAATATGTGTTTTAATTAAGTTGAATTTGATTGTAAAGTTGAGAATTTTATAATTAAATGTGAGATATTTAATAAATAAAAACCAATATGAGATATTGGATCTTAATTGGACCCAATTAGTATTTAATTAGAATTAATTGTAACTCTTAATTAAAGTTTAATTGAAATTCGAGCTTTATTTCAATTAAAGTTTAATTGAAATTAGAGCTTGTCTAAGTCTTATTATAAATAGACTTAGACTCAAAACAAGCTAACACTTCTTATATAACCCTCTTTATAATAGTTGTAAAGTTCTCTCAACATGCTATGTGGATACTATTACAAGTTAGACACTTACATGGTTACGGTGGCTGAGGTGAGCTGATTTTAGAAATAGTTCAAGAGAAACGACACACAACAACAAAAATTACTTTAGGCAACACTATACTTGTAACAATTAAAATATGTTGTTTAAAAGTATTAGATGGTTAATTGACTATATTTTTACCCAATATTTAATGTATTCTTTTTTTATATTTTATACTTTTATTGTATATTTGGTACTTGATTTGCTTCAAGTGTGTTTACAGGTGATACTTGCCTTCATGGACTTCAAGGAGAGGAATTCGGGCAAAAATTCGACACAAAATAGAAAATCAACATTTGGAAAGAGTGCATGACAGTGCACTTTTGCACACCTGTGCACCTTCTCGATATTCGACAAATTTTAGGTTCTGTACAGTCGCTTGCACGGCCATGCACACGACTGTGCATGATCAAAATATGCCAAGTATCGCGAAAATGGACAAACGACTGTGTATGATCAAAATCTGATAAGTATCACGAAAATGGACAAATTTGCAAAAATGCACGACTGTGCACTCCTTCAAGATTGTTAATTTTCTATTTTATGCAACATTTTTTCCCGAATTCCTCTCTTTTAAGTCCATAAAGGCAAGTATCACCTGTAAACACACTTAAAGAGAATCAAGTACTAAATATACAACAAAAGTATAAAATATTAAGCAAGAATACATTAAATATGGGGTAAAAATATAGTCAATTAACCATTTATCAATTATCCCCACATATAAGTTTTTGCTTATCCTCTAGCAAACTATAATAAAAAATATAAATTTACAACATCAATCCATCATCATTCTCAACCTGTCCATTTATACTATACATCATCATATCCTATTGAATCAAATTAACATGCAATTAGAATCAAGTTGTCATAAAATTAACTTTTTAAGTAATATTAATAATAATCACATCAACAATCACATTGAAATAAGAAGCATACATCTTTTACACCCTTTCCAAGATTTCACTCAATGCACTCAAGTGTTTAGGGTGAAAAGCGTCAAAACTCTCAATCAATGCATAGCAAAATCCTTACAATAGGCTTACAGTAAAATCACATCTCCACCACTTATGTACAAACTTGAAACAAAAATCAAAAAGTTTTTGTGTAGGTTGTAATGGGGTTTCGATATAGTATGAATGGGATAATAAAAGGCGATAAATTGAAGGAAACATACTCAAAGAAACATTACAAGAGTTGGTTATAAAACACACATAGGTCCTTTCAATGCAACTCTATTAGTACCATAAATTTATTCTTATTTTATTCTTTTTCTTTCTCTTTTTGCCATTTTTTCCACAATAAAAATTCAGTACCACAATCCAATAGATATTGGACCTTTTATAAATTTCAAGTCTTAACAAATAAATAAAATAAATAGCCTTCAAGGTTCAAAAAAGGCTTTAATATGTAGGTTTAATCAACAAAAAAGGCTAAGGCTCAACATGGTTATTCCTAAAGTTAAATTTTAAAGGTATGGTAATTTCAAGGAAAAAGGCTTAAACAAATTGATTATTCTCATCGCCTTTATCATATTAATGCTTCTAGTTTTCACAAATATGGTCTCAACATGTATAATAAAGCAAGTTCTAGAATTATCTTCCTATGCTATGATAACACATAAGAAAGAATAACAAAAGCTTTAAAAATTTTGAAAATTTGCTCTTTAGGCTCAAAAGCTCACTAAAAAGAATAGGTATATGTGTGTAAATAATATGCAAACTTCATTCAACTTGAATATTTCAATGATTAAGAAAAATATGACTTAGAAAATTAATTTCATTTTAACCATCATCTTTTTGCACAACAATTCAAATCAATATTCAATAACAACATATAATATTCATGGACAAATCTCAATTAATTCAATACAATAGTTAAGAAAGTTTATAATCAGAATTATAATAAACTTGAAGAATTCAATTAAAAATTTAGTCAACCTATCCTCACACTTAAAATTGGACATTATCCTCAATGTATATAATAGAATTAAATATGCAAGTGAGAGTGTCGTTTCATACTTTCTTGATTATGATGATTTCTTAAGTTGATCCATCCAATGTTAATTTATCCTTGCAAAAATAAAAGAAAAAGAAAGATAAAAAGAAATAAAAATAAGTCAATTGAAAACAAACCATAAATAATTAACAAAAAGAAGATTAAAATATACTCAAAGATAAACCATAAACTAATTGAAAACAAGAAACAATAAAAATAAAATAAAAATACAAAACTAACATAACAAAAGAAAATCTTGAATCTTGGACTGCCTCCTAAGCAGCGTTTAGTTAACATCTTTAGCTCAACATACTTCTTTGACTCAAGGTGGTTCAAATGAATCATGTGATTGTAGCTTAACTATAGGTTTCATGACTTATAAATAAGCTACCTTTTTGTGCTTCTTGCCACCTTTCTTCCTTGGTTTATTGTTTCAATTCTTCTTTTAAAATTGTGGTTTCTTAGGTGAGTCCTTGTGAGTGGAATCTTGTGAAACTTCTTCACACGCTTCCTTTATTTTGATAACGTTCACAAATTTAAAGGGATTTCTCCTACCAATAAACACTTTAAATGAAACCCTCTCGTCCCCCCCACACTCAGGTTTAATTCGTCTCCATCAACATCTATAAAAGACTTGGAAATTGCTAAGAATGGTTGTCATAAGACAACATGTATTTCTATATCCTCGTTTATGTCCAAGATGGTGAAATTGGTAGGATAGGTCAATTTGTTTACTTTAACCGGAACATCCTTAATTATGCCCTTAGAATGGTGAAGTGATATGTCATCCATTTTTACACACATCCTAGTTGGAGTTAATTCACTTAATTTCATCTTCCTACTCAACTTGTAGGGCATCAAATTAATGCCCACTCTTAAGTTCTCAAAGCTTTATCGAATTTGACACTATCAATAGTACAAGGAATATAAAACTGCCCTGGGTCAACTTGCTTCTATAGTAGTGTTGCCTTTTTATTGGAGCTCTCCTTGCTTGATTCTTCCTTCTCCAACTTCTTAGGTTCCTTTTTGTTTGACAATATCTCTTCCAGTAATTCTGAGCTTTTTGGTTTATACGAAAGGAGTTTATCATAAGGAAACTCTTCTCTGAGTTTCTTCAATAGACCGATGATATAATCTAACTCGTCTTCCATTTCTTTTCTCTTGGTTTACACAGGGTTTGGAATAGAATGTTGAGATTCCTTGACTTGCTTTAGAGTAGGTTCATTAATAGTTTCAGAGTGAACCTCAGTATTCACCTTTTCATCTTCTTCCTTGTGGAGCTTCTTTGCACTAAACAGGGTGATTTCCATCATCCTTTCCCTCAGATTTGTTTCAGTAGTGCTCAGCGAACTTCCTTTAAATCTCTTTGCCACTAATTTGGCCAGTTGGTCAAATTTTATTTCCAAGTTTCTTATGGATGCTTTTGTCTGCTAATTTTCTCCTTTGAATCCTAAACGAATTCCAATATCAGCTCATCCATCCTCGATTTCCTTGGTTGTGATGTTTGTGCTTGAAATCCTGATAGAGGGCTATTCCTTTATTATCCCTAATTACCCCACGAGAATTTAGTGTGGTTTCTCCATCTAGGATTGTATGTGTTATTGTAGGGATTATTTTAGGGTCTTGAAGTACTGCCCAAATAATTTATATGTTCGGGTTGATCAGATTGAAAAATCTTGTCCTAGGTGATAACCTACACTAATTGCATTGCATCGCTCTTCCTTATAGAGCCATAGTAATGTTGTTTATCTTGTTGCTCAGGGCTTCCACTTGACTAGCCAATCTTATCAGTGTGTCTACTTCATACACTCCAGATGGTCTATTGGTGGTTAGTGCTTTAGCTGAGCACCATTGGTAGTTATTCATGGCCATATCTTCGATCAACTCTTGGGCTCCTTTAGGTGTCTTGTTATTCAACTTCCCTCCAACTTGTACATCAATTGACTACCTTGTATTCTAACTTATCCCATTATAAAAATTTTGAACTTGCATCCACAGAGGTAATCTATGATGTGGACGTTGTCAAAACATCTCCTTAAATCTCTCCAAAGTGTCATACAATGATTCTCCTTCATTTTGGGAGTACGAATAGATGTCGTTCCTTAACTTCTCATTCTTCGCAGGGTGAAAATATTTTATTAGAAATTTTTCCGCCATTTAATCTCAAGTGGTCTGTGACAAACGTGGCATCGAGTTTAGCCACTACTTAGCTTTTCCTCTTAAAGAGAAAGGAAATAGACACAAAATATGCATGAATTATGGTTGTTAGATAATATGCGTCAATTATGATTGTTTGATAAAAAATAAAAAATCAAAAAATTGATTGACCTATTTCAATATTGTAATAAACCACAAGTGCATGATATAGTTTTATCTAGTACTGGCAAGTACGGGATGATCCTACGAAGACTATGAATACTAATACTTACCCTTCCTTTATTATCTAGCCTAAGGATTTATTTTAGATTTTTAATAAAAAGAAAATAAAAACTAAAACAATTAAAGAAATAGAAAAAATAATGAATGTAGATACGGTGGAATTCACTTAGGACACTATCGTTATCAGAAATTAGTATCCAGGTTTGAATCCCCTTAAAACCTTAATATATTGATCTTTTATCACGCAATTGTTTTGTTGATGTATTGGACTGTGGAGACTCCTATGGTATGCTAATGACTAACCTTGAGTCTACTAATAACTAATCCTAAGGCCTTTAATTGAATTACTCAGGTTAAATCTTAGAGGATTGCATTACCGATTTATGAGTCCCTCTATTAGGTTTAACCCTAATTTAGAAGATTTATGCCATCCTATCTCTAGGATTACAATAAACTCCTTCTAATTACGGGAGATCTATTCACATTAGGATTTCTCAATCTCTACGCATGAAATCAGATTATCATATAATATTCTTAGGTTATTAGAAAACAACCAATTGTATTAATAAAAGAATCAAATTATGTCAAAGTATTAACATGAGATTCATCTAACCAAAATACTAAGTGGAGTTTTAGCTATATATTATCAAACATGAAATCAAACATACATTGAAAGGAAAACAAATAGAAAACAACTGGTTTATAATTCTAAATCTCCCTGATTGTCTTCTATCGAATGTTTTTGTGATGTCGAGGTTTAATCTTGTATTCTGATGGATCTTTTGATGAAATCTTCGTGTTTACCATATTCTTGGACCAAAATTGCACCTTGAGGATGAACCCAAGTCTAGAAATCACCTCTTAAAGTTTCCTTTGGCTGCCCCCTTTCCAAAAATGTATTTTATCACTAAGTTTAGGGTTTTAGTGAGATGCACAATCTTTTGCACAACCGTGCATCAAACCGTGCACAACCACAATTGTCTGAAAATTATAAAAGTCTACCGGTAGATGAATGACTGTACATTCCTTCAAGTTTTTTACCTTGATATCTTCATATTTAGGCCATAATTTCTTCATATAAATTGTAGCTCCACTTCTCAGATTTCCAGCAAATCCTCTTTGGCTTAAAACAAAGCCCTGTAGGGAAAGTTATGGGCTAAAAACCAAGGGAAGGTTAAAATTCAGATTGGGTCAAGAAAGACATCATATCTCATTCTCAGCCTTTTTACTGCCTCCAAACAACACTTTTAGACCTCAAGTTGTAAAAAGGAATTTGGACCAAGATGTTGGCTTGAATTTAAGCTTTTGGATCTCATAAGTCTCATATATATCCATGTAAAGCTCCAATGGTCAGGATGCTAATTATGCAAAAATAAGTTTTATTTTGAACAAACAGTTTCTAGTCTAAACAAATTTGGGCTTCCTAAAAATCTTGAGATGTCCTCTCATTATTCTCTGAAGACAGCGTTTAGATTCAAACTCTCCATCTATATTAAAAACCGTGCATAGCTTTTATATGTCAAATATTCAGTTTATGTTGTGTGTTCATCTGAATTCTTCTCCTGTAAGTCTATGAAGGCAATTATCACCTATAAAAGCACTTGGAGGGAATTAAGTACCAAATATAGAACAAAAATATCAAATATTAAGCAAAATCACATCAAATATAAGGTATCTATCAAATATCTCCACACTTAAGCTTTTGCTTGTCCTCAAGCAAACTATAATCAAAATTATAAATTTTATAACATCAATCCACCATTAATCTCAATCTTTCCATTCGTACTATACATCATCATATCCTCTCGAATCGAATTAATATACAAGCAAAACCAAGTTATTCTAAAATTAACTTCATAAGTAATATTAATAGTAATCACATCAACAATAGCATTGAAATCAAAAGCATACTTCTTTACACCCTCACCAAGATTTCACTCAATGCACTCAAGTGTTTAATGTGAAAAGTCAATCAAAACTCTCAATCAATGCTTAGCAGAACTCTTACCATATACAAAATCACATCTTTATCACTTATGTACAAACTAGAAACAAGAATCAAAAGATCTTTGTGTAGGTTATCATTAGGTTTAGCTACAGTATGATTGAGATAATAAAAGGGGTTAAGTAAAGGAAATTTATTCAAAAAACATTATAAGACATGGTTACAAACACATAGGTCCTTTCAACACAACTCTGTTATTACCATAAATTTATTCTTTTTCTTTTTCTCTGTTTTGTTCTTTTTTATTCTTCTTTTTTTCTTTTTTACAATAAACACTCAGCACCACAGTTTAAGAAATATTAGACCTTTCACAAATTTTAAGTCTCAATAAGTAAATAATGTAGATAACCTTCAAGGTTCAAAATAATAAAAATGTCTTCAAAGAAAAATAGGATAAAAGTTAATATGTAGGTTTAATCAAAGAAAAAGACTAAGGCTCAACTTGGTTACTCCTAAAGGTAAATTTTTGGGTATCATAATTTTTAAAGAAATAGGCTAAAACAAGATAGTGAATTTAAGTGCGTTTATCATGTTAATGCTTCTAACTTAACAAATATGGTCTCAACATGCATAGTAAAAGCAAGTTCTAGAATTATCTTACTATGCAATGATAACACACATGAAAGAAAGAAAAGAGTTTTAAATTTTTGAAAATTTGCTCTTAGGCTCAAAAGCAAACGAAAAAGTAGGTATATGTGTTTAAATAATATGTAATTTCATTCAACTTGAATATTTCAATGATTACAAAAAATATAACTTAGAAAACTAAGTTCATTCTAACCATCATTCTTTTGCATACCAATTCAAATCAATATTCAACATGAACATATAATATTAATGGATAGATTTAATTAATTCAAGATATCAGTTAATGAAATTTATAATCAAGATTATAATAAGCTTGAAGAAATTAGTTTAAATTTCATTAAAATCATCCCCACACTTAAAGTCATACATTGTCCTCAATATATACAATATAAACATGAATAATGAGTGAGAGGGTTGAGTTGGTACTTTTCTAAACATGAAGATTTTGCTCTGGTTTTGATCCATCCAGTAGTAGCTACATCCTTGTAAAATATGAAAGAAAAGGATAAAAATAAAAGAAATAACATAAAAGAAGATAAAATCCTATACTAACATGAAATCAGAAAAAGATAATATCAAAATTGAAATAAAATTAAAACTAACTCATGGGTTGCCTCCCAGGCAATGCTTTTTTATTGTAGATAGCTCGATGTAACCTACATGTTTAGTGTCATCTTGGATCAATAATCTACTGCTTGCTTCCACCCTTTTCTTCACAAAGTGGTTTCATAGCCTGTAAACAAGCCATATGTTATAAGATAATTAGATGGACATAATTGATTAGATTAATAAAACTAATGGACATAATTGATTAGATTAATAAAATCAATAGACTCTATTAATGCCATTTTTAATGACAAACTATTAAAAATGTAGGGAATAGAAAAACTCCCTGTATCATCGGCTAGCTTAAACAAGTTGTCTTCAAGGAAGTGCTAACCCTCCATACTTAAGGTCACTACTAACACCTCATTAGTAGTTTCCTTATTTGATTCCTCTACTATAACCATCTCTATCCATTCGTCTTCTTCTTCTTCTAAAATAAAGTCTTCTAGCTCTTCTTCTTCAATTCCCTCTGCCACTCTTCTACTTTCTCTTCTTTAATGGAGGTTTCTTTGTCTTCTTATTTAGGAAGCTCTTCTTTATTACAAAGGGTGATTACCTCTCAGTCAATAGTATCAATTTCTATAGAATTAGGCAAACTCCTTTGCATCTCATAAAATAATATATCCACCAGTTGATCAATTTGATTCATTATATTCTGTATACGAGCCTCTATGTCTTGATGCCATATGTTTGATAATCTTGAATAAAATTGGTAATCATATTTTTCAAAACAGCTGTTACCTCCTCGCCTTCATGAAATGTATCTTCATCTATGAAATTGACTGCTATCTCTTTTTCACTCTGAGATAGTTGGAAGTTCAAATTATACTCATCATATGTTAGTGAAGAAAGTCTCTCATCAAATTCATATTGACTAGCTACTCTCTCGACAAGGCATTCCATTAGTTTATTTGTAGCACTTTCTTTTTCTTCCAAAATCTATTTTTGAAATGTCGCTCCAATCGTGAAGCTAATCCTTGTTTTTTCTTCACTCTTGAAGTTGTGTCGATCAGCTCTCATTTCAGCAAGGATTTTCATTAATTTATCTTCCAAAGTTAGCTCGTTAATTGGAGGTGCTTGGTATTATAAGTATTCACCTGGAATGATTATTTCATCTATAGGCATAAGAATTTCTCCATTTTGAAGTGTAGTTCTTCCCGTATACTACACCATGAGGTTGATAGCACATGTTTGGTCGCTCCCTTATATGTGTTGGTGCTCGATATTCATGATTGTAATGATAACTCCCACCAATGACATGACACGACCTAAACACTGGTTAGACTTCCAAAAATATGTGTGAACACCCCTCTGTCCAATATGGTGATGATATAGATCGCGAAGACATATTTTGTCTCTCACAAAAGTTTTGACTACTCCATCCTTCCATTGTGAGTTGTGGCTATGACAATGAATCGTAATTCCTACAATAAACTACAAACTCAAGATCAAATAGAGAAATTCAAAAGATAATTAAATTAATAAGTCACAAATATATCAACATACAGTAAATAAAAACAAAAACAAAATTAAAATTAAAATTAAAGAAAATAAAAAAAAGATAAAACAAAAAAAATGAAAATGACTAGAGTAATAGCATTTAAGCTTCTTCAATGATCAAGCTGCCAATTCTGTAGAAATAAGTTTTACTTTGAACAAACAGTTGCTAGTTTAAACGAATTTGAACAATTATGAATCTAAATTTCTTGAAAATCTTGATATGTCCTCTAATTATTCTCAAAGGATGACGTTTAGATTCGAATTATCCATTTATGTTAAAAACTATAGCTTTTGTGCATCAAATCTTTTCTTTATGCTGTGTGTTTTTCTGAATTCTTCTCTCTTAAGTCCATGAAGGCAATTATCACCTATGAAGCACTTGGAGCGAATTAAGTACTGAAAGTATTAAATATCAAGCAAACACATCAAATATGAGATAAAATTGTGATCCATTATACATCTATAAAATTTGGGTTTAATGAATTTTAAACTGATTTCTTCAAGGTTATTATAATCTTCGCTATAAATTTTATTAACTGATATCTTGAATTAGTTGAATCTGTCCATTAATACTCTACGTTATTATTGAATATTGATTTGAATTGGTATGCAAAAGGATGATGGTTAGATTGAATTTAGTTTTCCAAGTTATATTTTTTGTAATCATTGAAATATTTAAGTTGAATGAAATTGCATATTATTTACACACATATACCCATTTTTTCATAAGCTTTTGAGCCTAAGGGAAAATTTTCAAAATTTTTAAAGCTCTTTTCTTTTTTTCGTGTGTTATATCATTGCATAGTAGGAGAATTCTAGAACTTGCTTTTATTATGCATGTTGAGACCATATTTGTTAAATTAGAAGCATTAACATGATAAAGAACTTAGACTCACTAACTTGCTTTAGCCTATTTCTTTAAAAATTGTCATACCAAAAAATTTACCTTTAAGAATAACCAAGTTGAGTCTTAGCCTTTTTCATTAATTGAACCCACATATTAACCTTTATCCTATTTTTCTTTCAAGAACTTTTTTATTGTTTTAAACTTTAAAGGTTATTTACATTATTTACTTGTCAAGACTTGAAATTTTATAAAAGGTCTAATATTTCTTGAATTATAGTACTGAATGTTTATTGTAAAAAAGAAAAGAAAAAAGAAGAACAAAAAAATAAAAAACGAAAAAATCAAAAAAAAGAAAAAGAAAAAGAAAAAGAAAAACAATAAATTTATGGTACCAATAGAGTTACATTGAAAGGACCTATGTGTTTGTAACCAAGTATTGTAATGTTTCTTTAAGTAAATTTCCTTCACTTAACTCCTTTTATTATCCCAATCATACTGTACCTAAACCCCATAACCTACACAAAGACCTTTTGGTTTTTGTTTCTAGTTTGTACATAAGTGGTGGAGATGTGATTTCACTACAAGCATATGGTAAGAGTTCTGCTATGCATTGATTGAGAGTTTTGATTGACTTTTTACCCTAAGCACTTGAGTGCATTGAGTGAAATCTTAGTGAGGGTGTAAAGAAGTAAGCTTTAAATTTCAACGTGGTTGTTGACATGATTACTATTAACATTACTTAGGAAGTTAATTTTAGGATAACTTGATTCTGCTTGTATATTAATTTGATTGATAGGATATGATGATATATAGTATGAATGGACAAATTAAGATTGGTGGTGGATTGATGTTATGAAATTTATAATTTTGATTATAGTTTGCTTGAGGACAAGAAAAAGATTAAATATGTGATATTTGATAGATACCTCATATTTGATTTGTTTTTGCTTGTTATTTGATACTTTTGTTATATATTTGGCATTTAATTCACTCCAAGTACTTTCATAGGTGATAATTGCTTTCATGGACTTAAACGAGAAGAATTCAGACGAACACATGGCATAAGTCGAAGATTTGACACATATAAGGTATGCATAGCTTTTAATATAGATGTAGAGTCTGAATATAATCGTCGTCTTTAGAGAATAATTAGAGGACATCCAAGATTTTTAGGAAGCCCAGATTCATAGTTGTTCGAATTCATTTGGACCAGCAATTGTTTGTTTAAATTAAAACTTATTTCTACAGAATTGGTAGCTTGAGCATTTGAGTTTTACATGAACATATCTGAGGCTTATAAGATCCAAATGAGGTGATTCAAAAGCGTAGATTCAAGCCAAAATCTTGGTACATAATTCCTATGTGTAAATCAAACACCAAAAGTGCTATTTTGAGGGGCTAAAAAGGCTAAGAATGAGATATGAAGTTTGTCTCGGCTTGATCGGAACTCTAACCTTCCTTTGGTTTTTGGCCTATAACTTTCGCTTCATAGCTTTATTGAGGTCAGTTTATTTTACAAATAGTTAGAGAGAAACGACACACTATAATAAAAAGTACTTTAGGCAACACTGTATTTGTAACATTTAAAATATGTTACTTAAAATTCATATATTGCAACTTATATATGGTTAATTAACTATATTTTTACACCATATTTAATGTATTCTTGCTTGATATTTTATACATTTTGTATATTTTATACTTGATTCACTTCAAGTGTGTTTATAGGTGATACTTGTCTTCATGGACTTAAAGGAGAGGAATTTGGGTGAAAACGTGGCGTAAAACAAAAAATCGACAATCTAGAAGGAGTGTATAACCGTGCACTTTTGCAGTACTCGACAAATTCTGATTATGCATGGTCGTATGCAAAGTTGTGCAAGAGATTGTGTATAACTTAAAAACCTAGGTGTTGAGAAAGTTTTGCTTCTAATAAAACCCCTAACATCTACAAGTATACGGATCGTAAACTTGTAATACTAAAGGTGTCGATCCTATGAGGAAATAGTTATAACTAAGTGAACCTAACTTTGTCTAAAGAGATAAAAGATAATTAAAACAAAAAATAAAGTAAAATTAAAACATTTAAATCAAGCAAATAATCAATTTACAAATGAGCTACCACAAATATGTGATGAACATCAAGGGAAGTTTAGGATTCATTTTATCGTTATTTTGCTCCCTAACTGTTATTGATTCAATTATGTGTTAATTCTAGATCTTCTAAGGGATTGACTACTCTTTCTCAATGTAACATCCCGTTTCCATATAACGGGTTAAATCATAGAAACGGGTACACGGGCGACCAATTGGAGAAATTAGGAAAACACATCTCATGCTCATGCATTTGTAAACAGTGATTTTTGCGCATGAAAAATATCTG
>JAOQML010000196.1:28025785-28037604 GCA_027568935.1 Erythroxylum urbanii | reverse complement strand
TTTATTATTCATGTGCATATATGGATGCATGAATATGGCAAAAACACTTTAGACAGTCCTAACCCATCCCAAATTACCAAAATACCCTTTCCAATAAGTGAAGGGATGTTACATGATAACTATGATAAAGCAAACACACACAAAAGGGGGTGAATTGTGTGTGACTTAAGAAAATTTGTAAATTACTATCAATGGCCATAGGATTACTAACTTAGAAGAAATTCAGAAACATTTTCTGAATTTCTTTCAAGATTCTATTAGTACTAAGAAAGATCTAGCTTCTTCAAGCGAGTATGTGGTAGCTCTTTCTCCCCATCCGATTCTTGAGAACCTAAGAAATAACCTTGTAGCTGAAGTCACTTCGCAGGAGATTAAGGAAGTATTCTTTTCTTTCAACCCGAATAAGGCCCCTGACCTGGATGGCTTTAATGGCTTTTTCTTTAAACACACTTGGCATATTATCGGGAATGAAATCACTAGGGCAATCCAAGACTTTTTCAAACATGGGAGGCTCCTAAAGAGCTTAATTCAACTTTTATTCCCTTATCCGTAAGAAGAATCAACCTTCCACTGTGTTGGATTATAGACCTATCTCTTGTTGTAACATGATTTATAAGGTGATCACAAAAATCATTTCTAATAAACTTAGAGAGATTTTACCCCTCCTTATTAGCCCAAACCAAAGTGTTTTCATCAAAAATCACTGTATAGGGGACAACATCCTTTTAACTCAAGAAATCTTTAAGAACTATCATCTTTCTAATAAGCATAGGAGATATGTTTTTAAAGTAGATTTGGCTAAAGCTTATGATTCTATTCAATGGGATTTCCTCCTCAAAGTGCTGATAGCTGTAGGGCTCCATGCTATGTTTATTAAGTGGATCGAAAAGTGTGTAACCTCGCCTTCCTACTCTATCTTGATCAGTGGTTCTCCTACTAAATTTTTCTGTGGGAAATCAGGATTAAGACAAGGAGATCCTCTCTCTCCGTACCTGTTTATTATCTATATAGAGGTGCTGCTTTCTAGGACTCTAAATGTTACAATAGTAGAAAATCCTACTTTTCAATTCCATTGGAGATGCAAAACTCTTAAACTGTTCCATCTTTTGTTTGTTGATGATCTGTTATTGTTTTGTCATGTTGATCTTAATTCGGTGAATACCTTGCTTTAATGCTTACAAACTTTCTCAAATTTCTCTGGGTTGGATATGAACCCTAGCAAAATCCAATTCTTTTTATCTCCTGATGTGGATCATTTGGCCATTCAGTTGGAAACTATTTCAGGTCTTAAAAGGGGTAATCTTCCTATAAGATATCTAGGTGTTCCCCTTTTAACAGGTAGATTGACTAGGAGAGATTGTATCCTACTGTTGGAAGAAAATTGATTCCAGAGTTAACAAATGGACTCATAAAGCCTTTTCCTACGCTGGTAGACTTCAATTGGTAATTTCTGTCTTGTCTACTTTTCAGGTTTACTGGCATAGCTATTTCATGCTTCCTGTCTCTATCATTAAAGAAATTGAGTCTAAACTTAGGAACTTCTTATGGTCTGGAAAGGTAATGACTGAAACTCATATAAAAGTTAAGTGGAATGACCTTTGTAGACCTAAAATAGAGGGTGGTCTGGGGATTAAACATTTGTCTACTTAGAACAATGTCTTGTTAGGTAAAAGGATTTGGGTTCTTTTCAATAATAAGGAAGCTTTGTAGGTAAAGTGGGTCCATACCATTATTCTTAGAAGGAAAAAAATATGGAGTGCTCAACAGACTAATAATAGTTCTTAGAGTTGGAGGAAACTTATTCAGGTTAGAAATATTATTGGGAACCATTTTCGATTTAAGATAGGAAATGGAATTTCTACTTTCTTATAACAGGACGCTTGGCACCTTAGAGGTATCCTCAATGCCTATCTCTCAATGCCTAGAGCTATCAATGGTTCAGAACTTCCAGTGAATGCAAAAGTAGCAGATATTATTAGAGGCAATATGTGGTGCTGGCAAAGTGTCATAATTGAGACCATTCACATGCTTGAGCCTTTAATATACCATCCTGATTGGTCCGAATCTGATAGATTAGAATGGACTACAAGCCCCCAAAAAATTTACACTAATGCTTCAACATACTCTTTGACGAGACCACCTTTGCTGAAAATGCCTTGGCATAAACTAGTGTGGCATAAAGGTTCCAACCCAAGGTATACCTTTATTTTGTGGTAGCTTTCCTTAATAAGCTACAGACAAGGGATCAGCTCCTTTATACTTATATTCTTAATCATTGCTCCCTCTGCTACTTAGATAATGAGTCTATCAACCACCTCTTTTTTGAGTGCTCCTTCTAAAAATCAATATGGCTACACTGCCTCAGCCTCTTTTAGATAAACATTCCAAACCTGCTAAACCTCCAATCCATTATACTTTGGTTTAACCAACCTCAAAGCCACAGAAACATTGACCTCAACATTTTTATCATTCTACTTTCTGTTATTGTGTACAACTTATGGTTTGAAAAAAACCTTAGAACCTTCCAAAATGCAACCATGGAAGTGGGGAACATTATTTCTAAAGTGATCTTCCAAGTAATGGAACAAGTCAGCTCAAACACTGAGAGAAGTTAAATAGAGGGTTCTGGCTTGTTTTCTTATTTCTGTAGGTGTGCTAGTTGGTTTGGGAAAGCAAATTTTATCTCACTCATCGGTAATATATATCAATGTCAGCATATATGCAAGGCATGGATTATCACTATAGCTTCAGGAAAATGAAAGGAAACTCACCCTTTTCGTCAGCAATAAAGGCGTAAAATGCAGTAATGATTGAACCTACAAAAGCATTGAAGAATGTGCATGGTGTCTCAAGCTACAAGGTCCACTCCTTTGGAAACTTATCAATAGGAGAGCCCTTACTACCCGAATGAGAAGGATTAGTAGGAAGTCTATTAGTTTTCTATTGCTTGAGATTCTTATATGGAAATAGTTGTATTATTGGTAAGATGGGCCTTGATATGATCATTTTTGTTGCTAGATGTGGTTTAGGCATGCTATTATGTTTGTTTGGCCTGAGGGAACAGTTTTTGGGTTCCTCATGCTTTCTTATAAGTTCCTTTAGGATGGGGTAAGAGATTGCCATCTTTGGAAAGCTCTCAATATACATACATTTTTATTTATTTATAAATTTACTGAATTACTAAAAAAAGGAAGTAATTTGGGCACTTGAGACAAGTCTTTTTGGCAAGTATGTCCCTCACTTTTTAGAATTGCCCGTTAATACTAATCGGCCACTACCTTCTATTGTGTAAGCACCAGAAGTGGAGTTAAAGCCTTTATCGACTGATCTCAAGTACGCTTATCTGGGCACCAACAAAAAACTTTTAGTTATCATATCCAATGATCTTATAAAGGTGCAAGAAGAAAAGCTCGTTAGTGTGTTACAGAAGTATAAGATGACATTGGGATGCAAGATTACGAATATTAAAGATATTGGTCCTTCTTTATGCGTGCACAAGATTTTTCTTGAGGAAGGAGCTATCCCAGTCTTTCAAGTGTAAAGATGTTTTCACCCATCGATGATGGAGGTGGTGAAGAAGGAAGTGATGAAGTTGTTGGATGTGGGAGTCATATACCTAATCTTTAATAGTAAGTGGATAAGTCCTTAGCAGGTGGTTTCCAAGAAGTCGGGAATTATAGTTATAGAGAATGAGAAATGAGAGATGGCTCCAAATTAGGTGCAGAACGGATGGCGAGTTTACGTGGATTGCCACAAGCTTAACTCGATGAGTAGAAAGGATTACTTTCCCCTACTCTTTATTGATCAACTGTTAGAAAGTCTTACTGGTCATACTTACTATTGCTTTCTTAATGGTTATTCAGGTTATATTTAGGTTGCTATTGCTTTGGAGGACCAAGAGAAGACTACTTTCACATACTCATATGGCACCTTTGCCTATAGAAGGATGCCTTTTGAATTGTGCAATGCCCCACTACCTTTCAAAGATGCATGGTAAGTATCTTTTCGAAGTATCTTGAGAAAATCATTGAAGTTTTTGTAGATGACTTTACTGGTATGGGGATTCATTTGAACAATGCTTGGATTACCTCATTTTGGTACTTAAGCGATGTTAAGAAACTGACCTAGTTTTTAATTATGAAAAGTATCATTTTATGGTTCAACAATAGATAGTTTTAGGACATATGGATTCTGCTAAGGGTATTGAGATTGATAGAGCCAAGACGGACCTTGTTTCGTCTTGGCCTTACCCCGCTTCTGTGCAGGAAGTTCATTCTTTTCTTAGCCATGCAGGATTTTATTGCAGGTTCATTTAGGAATGTTCCAAGGTTGCACAACCATTATATAGGTTACTTTAGAAGGACAAAGAGTTTGTTTTTGATGAGCAGTGTAAGAAGGCGTTTGACGCTCTAAAAGAGAAGTTGGTTATTGCACCCATCATACAACCTCCTGATTGGAATCTTCCATTTAAGCTTATGTGTAATGCCTCCAACCATGCCATTGGAGCAGTTTTGGGTCAGAGAATGGGGTGGAGCCCTCATGCTATTTATTATACCTCGAAGACCTTAAATGACGCCCAAGCAAATTACACCACCACAGAAAAAGAGCTTCTTTTAGTAGTTTTTGCTTTGGATAAGTTTAAGTCTTATTTATTAGGTACTAAGATTATTGTTTATTCTGATCATGCGGCTTTGAAGTTCCTACTGGCAAAGAAGGAGGCAAAGTATGGCTCATCTATTGGATACTCCTACTTTAAGAGTTCAACGTGGAGATAAAGGATAGGAGAGGCTCAGAGAATGGAGTAGCAGATCATTTGAGCCGCTTAGTAGAGCATGGTGCTAACATAGGCCCTATTAATGATAATTTTCCATATAAGCATCTACATATAGTACAGTCGATAGCTCCCAAGTATGCTAATATAGTAAATTTCTTGGTTTCTCATAAATTTCCTACAGATTTCACCAAGGTATAAAAGGAAGGGATGAAGAGCCAAACAAAATTTTATGTATGGGATGATCCTTACATGTGGCAATTTTGTGCAAATCAAATCATCAGACGGTGCATATCTGATAGTGAATTTCTTTATATTTTGACATTTTATCACTCTTATGTATGTGGAGATCATTTTGGCCTAAAGCGGACAGCTCATAAGGTACTAGAATGTGGGCTTTACTGGTCATCTCTATTTCGAGATGCATATGATTTCTCTAGGACTTGTGACAAATGCTAGCACACAAGTACATTACGTTCCTGTGGGGAAATGTCTAAAACCCCCAATATCAATTTGTACCATTTTTGTTGTTTAGGACATGGACTTCATGGGTCCCTTTCCTTCCTCGTTTGGATTTCAATATATTCTGCTTACAGTTGATTACGTGTTGAAATAGGTGGAAGCAAAAGCTACCCAAACTGATGGTTCATGAGTGGTTGTAGATTTCCTAAAATCTAACATTTCCTCCATGTATTAGAGTCCTGCGAGCCATCTTCAGCGACAAGGGGACTCACTTTTGCAACTAGACAATCGAGGCAATCCTGAAGAAATATCAAGTGATGCATCGAGTCTTAATCGCTTATCACTTTGAGACGAGTGCTCAGACTGAGGTGTCCAACTAAGAGATCAAGTTCATCCTAGAGAAGGCAGTTAATCCTAACAAAAAGGATTGGAGTTTGCACCTCAACGACACCTTATAAGCATACAGTATTGCATACAAGACTCCAATTTGGACGTCACCATTCAGCCTTGTTTTTAGGAGGCCATGCTACCTTCTAGTGGAGCTATAACATAAGGATTATTAGGCAATCAAGAAGTGTAATATGGAGTTAGAAGTAGTTGATGCCTTCAGATGATTACAGTTGCAAGAGCTTGAAGAGTTATGATATGAAGCATTTGAGAATGCCCGGATTTATAAGGAGAAGACTAAGGCATTCCATGATCATAACATCTCTAGGAATACATTCGTGCTGGGACAAAAAGTACTTTTATATCATTCATGCCTTAGACTCTTTCCAAGTAAGTTATGCTCCCTATGGATAGTTCCTTTTAATGTTACCCAGGTATATCCCCATAGAGCAGTGGAGATCAGAAGTGCCAAGATAGGGAAAGACTTTAAAGTAAATTGACATCATCTCAAGCCTTAATTTGAAGGATTTCAGATTAACAACGTGGAAATGATGGAGCTTGAAGCTCTAACATATATTGTTTAATATCAGTTGACAGGGGTCGAGCTTGTGACCTTAACCAAGTGCTTGTATGGAGGCACCCCCACCTTATTCTTTTCATTTTAGTTCTTTGCTATTTTAGCTTGCTTTCATTTGAGAACTTTATTTTCTTTTTTCTGTTTTGTATTTGGTCATGCAAAACCAGAGCTGTGAATTCTACTTTTAAGTTATTGAACCCTATTTGATCCAGAGGAGTCCTTTTGTTCTCATCCCCTTGTGTTTTTATTAATTTTAGGACATTAGGGACAAAGTCCCATTTAAGTGTGGGGGTGGGGCCAGTTTAAAATTTTTGTACTTTTACACTTGACCTATGATGAATGTTGAACCATGCCATGCTGTCACTAGTTAGACTGAGAATTAAGTTGTGTGCTTGAATTAGAATTAGGTAGCTTGAGTGGAAGGTGAATCATAGGGATTGATTTAAGTAGTTAGTTGCATAAACTTAGTCAATAATTTGATACTTGAGTGATTAGGTAATGTATGAAAATTTTTCATATGACCACATGCAAGGTTTTAAGCCTATATGAATGCATTTCATAGTCATTCTGTTTCTTTGTTGTGTGTGATGCTCCCCTATGAAGATTACCTTCAGAAATTGTATTGAACCGATTTGAAACTACGAGATGCATGCTTTATGGAAATGATTAAGGCCTTCTTTATTTTGAACCCTTAGCTTAAATAAACCATCAACTGTTTCCCTTGCCAACTCCTTTGAGCCTTTAACCTTGTTTGCTTTTGAGTTAATCACCTTACATTGAAACCCAAAAACCGTTAGCGTTACCTTGTCACAAGTTTAATGAAGTAATGAGTGAGCATTTGATATATATGATTTAGTGACTTTTGTTTTGTATTCAATTCTAAGATGATCAAGAGGCACTTTTACTCATGACTTAATGAATTGTGCTGTTATTATTTCTTATTGTTTTCATATTATCCAAAAGAAAAAAAATGAAAAGAGAAATAAAAAGAAAAAAGAAAAGCATCTTTGTTTTTTGGCATTATTGATTAAACGTGTCGTTATTTCTACCATTGAAGAAAATGTAGTAGCATTAGTTAGTTATGAGTAGTTGTAGTTCATGATATTTTTATGCATATCTCAAAATTTATGTTTGGTTGTCCCTTATTGCTTAGCACTTTGTTAATATTTATGAGTTACCATTTGACCTTTTTGCCTTACCTTAACCCAAACCCCATTATAACCCTAAGTAAAAGCCCTTTTTGATCCATGATAACATGTAACCTATGCGGTAAAGAATTGGTGAATTTGCAAGCTTATGGTACTGTAATCTCTTAGAGGGAGTATTGAGTGAAACACTGACCTTAAGTACTTGAGTGAAATGAGTGAACATTGTAAGGAAAATCCATCTTAGTTTTATTTTAATTTTGACCGATGGTGTCTACTTTTGACTTTGTTTATATGCATTAATGAAAAGATTATGATATATGTAGTAGCTCGATATCTGAGTTTGTAAAAGTTTAAAGGATTGCACATACTTGATTTTCTTTGAAAACAAATTGAAAAAATATCTTGGTTATTTTAAATTGCTTGAGGACAAGTAATAGTTCAATTGTGGGGGTATTTGATAAGATTAAATCATCTTATATTTTCTTATGCATTTCAATGTCTTTTTAATCCTATTATTGTGTTTAAATACTCCATTTGTGTTCATCTTGTGTTTACATATAGATTAAAGGAGTGAACAAAAATATATGCTAAAAGGAAGAACTTTGACAAAGTTGGAGAGCCATCCATGAAGAGAAAACCACCAAGGACATTTGAAGGAGAATCGAAGAAGACCTAAGAAACAACCCAGGGCCATGATCATGGCAAATATGCCATGATTATGACAGAAGCTTGATCATAAGGCCACGATCATGGGCAGTCAGCCATGATCATGACAGAAGCTTGAGCACAGGGCCATGATCATGGGGAGTCAGCCACGATCATGATAGAGAGTAGATAAACTAGTCACGATCATGCACTAAAGGCCATGATCATGGCTTGAGCGTGGACAAATGCCAACGACCTTATGAAATTAAGTTTTTGAGGGGCTTTTGGACTTTTGAGGCATAGGAAAATCCTATGTTTTACCCTAAAAGGAACATACTACATAAAGAAAAAGAGGAAGGCCTAGGAGGGAGGCTACATAATCTGCCACTTTTGGAAATCTCATGAAGAGAGAAAAAGAAGAGAGAAGGAAGGAGTAGAGAAGTTTTTGTTATTTTCTTTATGCTTAGCTAATTTATTTCATTTTCAATGCTTTATTTTCATATGTCTTAGTCTATTCATTCCATTAGTTTAGAGCTTTCTTAGTGTTAATCATGTTTTTACATGCGCTAGAATATTTAGAATGAATGTTTGAAAGATTTTATAGTGGAAAAATCATGAACTTTTGTAATAAACCTTTGTAATATATCAATTGATGTTTATTCCTACAATTTTCCTATTTTAGTCTTAGTTGTGTAAGTTTATTTATGTGTTTTTGCATATATGAATTTATTGGGTATTTGAATGTTTAATAGTTTATGTTATGAATTTTTGTTTATTTGTGATGCTTTTGATTAATTAGAGCTTAATAGTTAGGATCTACGTATGTTCTTAGGTTTAGCATCAATTAATTTAGGTTTGTGTGCAAGTTATGTGTGTTGGAATTTTCATTTTGATGCAATTAGTACAGATTTTGTAATTTAGGTTATAATTAGTTATTTTTAGCTTAAAGAGTTTTTATTTCTAGTAAGTTACTGTTGAAGTTTGGTTTCTAGGACTTCGTTTATAATTTTCGGCCTTGGCTGTATTTGAGTAAGTATGAGTTTTTTTTGTTTAATGTCTATTTGGCTTAATATGAACATATGTGGCTAGACTACTTAGGAGTTTGGAGATATTATAAGAGTAAAGGGATGTAAATTGTGAGAATAAGGTTGAATTTTTCTTGAAATGGTACTTATAGGTCTAAGTTGGTTTGGGATTTAGGATAAATGTCATGAATTAGGAATTACTTACAGGTTTGATCACCCTTTAGGTAACTTTCTAATCTGAAGGCCAGGGTTGAGCTTGTGATATGTGTAACATCGTGTTTCCATACTACGGGATAGAACTCTGGAATACCGCACATGAGAAATATTATTGAGAAAATTAGGAAATGCATTTCATGGTCATACATAATAGTAGCATACATACACATGCAAATTTGATTTTTTGTGCACATTACAATGACTGTACATGCACCTAGTTGACTTTTTTTGGGTACAAATGATTGTTATTAAAATTATTAAAATGTGAATAGTGAATGAAATGCCTTGAAAATCAATTTGATGAACTATAATATTGATTTATAATTTTTGGTGAAATAGGGGAAATTTATGAGAAGTATCACTACCACTCACCACTCATCCCACTTGATTCTTGCAGTGACAAGTGTCACCACCACTCATCACTCATCCCACACGATTCTTAGATATGAAAGACTAACATTTTTATTGTCTTTAATTCTTATTTTACGACACATATTTCTTTTCTTCATCTTCTTCATCTCTTCTTCTTCATTTTCGCGACACTCTCATCTCCAAGCATCAACATTGAACTTTGTTTTCTTCCATTACTATCTCCTTCAAAGTCTAGTGAGATAATGATCGTCTAATACATGGAAGAAGCTAAGGTTACGGAATTTTGAAGAAGCTTGGAGTTTTATCAAGTAAGTTATACATTGATCTTCATGGGTAGCTGAGAATGAATCAAATATAATGAATGATTTGAAATTTACTAATCACGATGACGATCATGGTTATATCTAAATGTGCTTTAACGTGGGTGTAAATAAGTAAAGAGATTTAGGTTATAATTTTAGTATGTTAATGTTGCTCATGAATTTCTTAATAAAAAGCATTTATGATGAAAGATTAAGGGATGAATGATTATGAAAAAGGAAGTTGAAATAAGATGATGCGTGGATGAAAGTAAGTAGGGTTATTCCTTGCTTTTATGTTATGATGAGTAATAAAGTATGAGTTATGTTAGAAGTGATTTTAAGATGATTAATAATGAAAGTGGTAGTTGAATGAGTGTTAAAAGTCAAATAAAAAGAAGAGATATGATTATATTCTATTATTGTGTGATAATGAAGGTAGGAAATTAATGAATGAATATATATATGTTGTGTTCTTATTTTGAGAATATGAACATCATGAGTATAGGCTAAATTGTGGATGAATTAGGCTACAAATTAAGGGTAAACCGAAAGAGGAGATTTATATTAAGAAAGGTGTTATTAATGCTCTCGGAATGGGAAGGAGTAAGGATTTAGTAAACTAGGATATGAAGACAATATGTTCTGTTTTATATATGATTGATGAACCTCAAGTTTCAAATTAGTTTATGCTTAATATTGAGTTAGAAATGAGGAGAGAATAAAAAGGGGAATGAAGTAAAAATAATTGACTTTGCATGAACTATCTTTAAAATAGTGAGGAGAATGTTAAAAATGCATGCATGATGGGATCTCAAGAATAAATGAGGATAAGTGAATGATGATGAATTAAAGGAGCAGAGTTTTGTAGATTTAATGCAACTAATATGGTAGTTGAATTAGCATGTAACAAAGTTTCATAAATCCATATGAATATTGGAAAATTTGGTGTGGAATTGATGTTATTACGCTTATGTTGAATTCATGAAAATGGAGGAAGAAAATGCAGGGTGTAACACCCCCACTGCTATAAGGTACATATCGGAACACCCTTATGACATTCTAGTACATACCCTATAATAACAACGTGTTACCTATCACACTTTCACTTTATAACATGGCAATTTATCCCACTTAATCATGACATCTACTATCATACAGGAAAGTCACCAAATTTTAAAAACAAATTTCCTCTTTTCATTTCATAAATATCGAATGTACATACATTTTAACTTTCCAAGATCTATACATGTACATCATCAAAATCTAATACAAAATGTACTACATGAAAGAGGAAATACAGAAGTTCTAACTAAATTCTTCAGTCCAGCTGACCAACCTTTGAGCCATATCTTCTTTATAAAAGTACAAGAATTAAGCTTCTTGTATGATCTCTCAGTAGCTAGAATCCTCTGTCAGTTCTGAAATGTCAACGTACAAATTTTGGATGAGTTTTGAGAACTTAGAAGAGGTAACCATCAACGATGGTTCACTCAATTCATGCAACATATCATTTCACATAACGAATAATTCACATTATTGCATTTTTCATATAATATCACATATCACATTTTCATTTAATAGTAAGGCAATTGCATTTCAATCAATCAAACATACTTAATAAAAATGTATATGAAATGCACATGTGACTTTTTTCTAATTATTACGTTATTGTGACCGAGTACCTAAACTGTCCCATATCCATTGTGGATACTGGGCTCATTTATACTGTCCCTTATTCATTGGGGATATAGGGCCCATTTTACACAGTGAGCCTTTGGCTCTTAATCACATTCAGAGCTTTGAGCTCGTTTTCAGTGGCTACTCGGTCACAACTCTTATTATCTGATCATGCATTTATGTATGGAATGCATCTCATAATCAATCAATCAATTCAAGAAACAATTAGTTCTTCCC
>JAOQML010000196.1:27978176-27989314 GCA_027568935.1 Erythroxylum urbanii | reverse complement strand
TATTGAAATTAATTAATTAATTACAATATTTTAATTACTTAATAATTATATTTTAATTAGTTAGATTTTAATTAATTGTAACAAGCATACTCTTACATAACAATGATACTCATTCTTCTATATTAGGAGATGAATGGGATATTAACTAAAATTAGGTAATCAAAATAATGGCTCTATAATTATAGTTCCTTACCGAATTTAATCTTTTATTCTATACTCATTCTTTTTGAGAAATACCTCCTCATTTGTTTTTTATACAAGCTCTGTTAGTAAGAATAGTCTCCCAAATGTCAATAATGATTGTACCCTATCGCTATTGATTGAACAAATTATTACTTATCTTTTGAAAAAGAAATGAAATGCTTAACCGCGAAGTAGTATTGGAATCATAAATAAAAGGACTTTGGTTAAGAAGAAAACTGGGATTATTTGTCTCAACTTATGCATAAATTATTTTATATTTTTATCGTACGTGAATCATATATCATCCATTTGATTCACACTAGTTACGTAAATGATTCTCTTTTTTATTTTTATCATTTTCTTCCTTAAACTTAAGAGCTAAGATCATTTTCAAATTGCTCTCCACGTGTCATCATATCTGGGAGACCGAGTCATTTCGTCTTTCGTTGACACGTGTAAAAAGAAGCTATCCAACGGGCGTTAATGCTATGCTCGTTCGAATAAAAATATAAAATGCACCCTACCCTACCCCACCCTTCGCCTTTGTCATCCTAATCTTTTCTCTTTCCAATCCTCCCATACTGCAGAACCCTTGAATGGCCCAGATCACATTTTAAATTTAAACGGTCAGGATCGATACAAAGCAACAGGGAGGGGGCCCCATGAGAGCTAGAAGAGAGATAGTTGGACTTATTGTACTCTCTGCAAGTAAAAGGAGAAGTGTAGAAAGAAAGGTGTGATTCTGTTGCGTTTCTTGGGTTTTTGTTGGAACCATGGCGGACGCGGAAAATAACCACCACGAGGAGGCCAAAGCAGAGTCGATGATGGACAAGATAAAGGACAAGATCATGGATCACGACGACCACTCGTCGTCTTCGTTGGACTCCGATCACGACGACAAACCAAAACCTTCTTCATCGTCGATCAAGTCCAAGATTAGTCGTCTCTTCGGCCGCGAAAAACCCGTGCACAAAGTCCTCGGTGGCGGAAAACGTATATGATTTGTTCTTGTTCTTTCTAGTATATTGTGTGGTTGTGTATTGGTGACCGTTGATTTCGATTCTGATCATTTTACGGCTTCAGTTTAGGAAAGAAGATTTATTTTATTCCTGATGGCTTCTCTTGGTTGTGAGATCTTGAGGAAGGAAATCAAAATTTCGAAATGTTTACATTTGAAGCTTGAAATCTCTGTTTTTCAACGGATCGTTTCATGTTTTAGGGAATGAATCTGTGTTGAAACCCTATAACGGCCTTGAGCGTTTGGGTTGCTTCAATTTTGGTGTATTTTGGAGATCTGGAACTGGTTTTAAGTTAGTACTTTTCGTGCGTGAAGTTTCTTTTTTTCTTTTTGTGTGTTTAAACTTAATTGTGGATATTGGCCTAAAAGCTTTAAATTTTATGGTTTTGTACATCACTTCAGTAATATTGCTTCGATTGGTCGTTGTAAAGCTAAGCTTTACAGCTTTATGCGAGCAAGGAACCCCACTATTGTTGTCTATCTTTTCAATCCAAGGTTCAGCTACAGCTAAACTATTGGACTATCTTTTCCATCCTTGGGGCAAATATTTTTTTAAATACTAGGGCTCTTGTTACTTCTCACTGAATCTCTTGCTTACTTTTTCAAGTGGAGGATTCTGGAGTCTAAATGAAATTCTTTTCTTATATTGCTTAAACTGGTACACGTGTTTAGCTGCGGACATTTTCCTCTGGAGAAATAAGAAGATATCAGCGGGAGTGCTTGGTGGAGCAACTGCTGCGTGGGTACTTTTTGAATTGCTCGAATATCACCTTCTCACTTTGGTTTGCCATGGGTTGATTCTTACCCTTGCTATACTGTTCCTATGGTCAAATGCCTCCACCTTCATCAACAAGTAATTCTTTTTTGTTCCTACCGGTTCGTGAACATATCTTATTTGGTTTTCTTTATTCAGCCTGTTATTTTTGGATATAGGACCCCTCCTCGAATTCCAGAAGTATATATCCATGAAGAACCAGTAATAAAGTTTGCATCTGGAATGAGGGTTGAGATCAATCGGGCCTTTGCTGTTTTCCGGGATATTGCATCAGGAAGGGATCTGAAGAAATTCCTCTCGGTAAATCTATTTCTTCAATTGACTTGTCCTACATTTTGTTTTCTTTATCATGCTGTATAGGTACACTGCTATATCATATTTCTGCCATTCTGTCCTTCTAACCTTCATTTGCCATTTGTTTAACAAGGTTATTGCGGGTCTCTGGGCCTTTTCCATTGTGGGAAGTTGGTGTAACTTTTTGACTTTGTTCTATATAGGTAAATAATGTTACACTAATAATTTTGGTTTTCTAATTTGCAACACTAGTCAATTGGTAACGTTTAATTCCGTGGGTTTGGTTACCAGCCTTTGTGCTGCTACACACATTACCTGTCTTCTATGAGAAGTATGAAGATCAGGTAGATGCATTAGCTCAGAAGGCTCTGATCGAGGTCAAGAAGCAATATGCTGTATTTGATGCCAAGGTTTTGAGTAGGATTCCAAGGGGACCTTTGAAGGACAAGAAGGCATAGATGAATTGCTCTGTCGCTGTTATGTGAGATTGTTTGAGGAGCTTTGTCAACCTAACCTGTTCATCATTTTCATCTCTAGGTCTTGGTTCGCAATTTGGATGAATGTGAAGTTCCTGTTTGCTACGCATAGAGTATTGTAAAACATATAAGTCTATGTTCTAGGAGTGGTCTTGTGACTTGGATATACTGCTCTACACACGAATAGTTGTTTAAATTACTTTTACAAGTTTCAAGTACCGTGCATGAAAACAAGCACGTTCATTTTTGGCTGTTGAACCGTTTCTCATATCCTCTGGCCCGTGTACCCTATCCCTACCTTATCTTATGGCATCTCAACTATCCATTAATGTGGGATCCATAAAGATGGATGGTTGAGATGTCATGGGACAGGGTACACGGGCCAGAGGATCTGAACCCGTTGAACCGTATCACTAGGTGTAACGAAGCCTTAAGGGAAAATTACTCGTCACTTTGTCAGGATTTGAGGGAAAAAATAGTTATAAATAGTTTTCAGAACTTCAAAAAAATTGAGGGAAATAGTTATCAAGACTTTCAATTGCAGAGTATGGCAAAATAAATTTTGATGTCAAAAAAGCAAGTCGTTTATCTGGAAAAATAAGGTGATATTTTGAAGTTATTTCACAGTGATTGCTATAGTTTATGTAGAATGGAGCGTGTTAAGCTTTTAACCAATTTCCGTACTTTAAAACTATTGCAACTTGAATTATTTAGCTACTATATATAAATTTTTTAATCATAATAGTTATTATCATCATAGGAATGAAGTTGACTGTAGACACAGCACACCTTGACCACACTTTTCTCGTTCCTTATTGTAAAGACGAGTTAGCCTCAGGATTATTGCTTTAAGCGTACTAGTGAACCAAGTCTCTCTCAAACTGTGTTTTATGGATTGGATAAAACCAATAACAATGATTTATAAGAAGCAGTATATACATATTTCGCTTAAGAATTGAGGAAGCATTAAGGAAAGCAGATAATCTCACTTAAATAATAGGAAGAGGGATGTCGGAATAAGTTGTTTTTAGGCTTCTGATTTTAGTATGTATGTGTTGGAGGGGCAAGAGTTCGGTGGCATCCGCTATCAAATGAAACCCCCAAGTACAACAATTGAATGATATCCCCAAGGAAAGGTTTTCATCTTACTATTTCCAGTGCATCCAAGATTATGGGTATTCTTGCTTGTTCAAGGAAAACAGCTATAAGCAGTTAAGGGTGGGTTTTGTCTTGTGTCTCACAGTAACAGGGTCTCATAAGAAGTAAGAAAGCTGCTCTTTTTTCCTTGAACCCCCTTCCCCGTACAAATCATTCCATTGCTTCAGTTCGCTCATTATAGATCCTTCTGCTGCGAAGCTGGCAGCCACCTGCGTATATTTCCCCTTTTTTTTTTAGATTAAACATGCCCAATATATATCATTATTGCATAATTTGCTAACTCTAACCTGATTCTTCGCCAGTCTGAAGTCTTCAATATTTAATGGCCTGAGAGTGATTACTCTTTCTTCTTTGTTGTTGTTCCCTACAGTATCTGCGGATTCCCCTAACTTTTGTGCTTCAGCAGCTCTTTCCTTTTTCTCCTGAAGGTGAAATTTACTCTTATCATGCCTTTTCATATATAAAATAAGGATAAGTTGATTGTTAAAGTTAGAACAATGTCGCTAACCAAATCCTTTAATCTCTCTTGTTGTATCAACTCTCTAACAGGCCTGTAAGCGGCTGTGGTGCAAAGATTCTGTGAAATAATAATTAAGAAAAAAGAGTTATAAGGATCCATTATAAAGATCCAATGTAACAGGAGGCGGCGCAGACCTTAAGATCACTTCCCGTGTAGCCCTCTGTCATAGTGGCTATCTCCTTAAAGTCTAATCCTTCCTCCATCTTTTCTTTTGACAACAAAGTCTTGAAGATCATCTCTCTATTCTCCACCGATGGAAGTCCCACCATAATTCTGCAGATGACACCAAAATTTCAGTACTTTTACATATAGGAATTTAACTTGGAAAGAATCTAAGTTAATATTTACCTGCGCTCGAAACGCCTAATAATGGCTTCATCCAGATCAAATGGTCTGTTGGTTGCGGCAAGAACAAGGATACGCTCGCCTTGTTTTGTCATGAGCCCGTCCCAATGAGTCATGAACTCGTTCTTTATCTTCCGCATGGCTTCATGCTCCCCAACTCTAGTACGCTGTCCGAGCATGCTATCAACCTCATCTACAAAGATGATAGTTGGAGAAACTTTGGCTGCTAACGTGAACAAAGCTCGAACATTTTTCTCATCTTCGCCAAACCATTTGGAAGTGATAGTAGACATTGAAACGTTAATGAAGCTCGCTCCAGCCTCCTTGGCAATAGCCTTCGCCATCATTGTCTTCCCAGTGCCCGGAGGCCCAAACAACAATATTCCCCTACAAGGTTTGAGTAGTCCTCCTTTGAATAGATCTGGTCTTCGCAGAGGAAGCATTACTAATTCCTGAAGTGACTCCTTGATTTCTTCCAAGGCTCCAATATCACCGAAAGTCACATTGATCTCATCCGCTGGTATCACCTCTGGCCTTATACGCTTCTCGAATTCATTGTCAGGAGGAACTTCCTGATATTATATTATATTACCCGTTTTCAGAATAGACATATTCAAGATGAAACATATTGTAAGTTCATGCATAGGCAAGTTCTTATGTAAAATATTTCATGTTAAAAGCATAGAAGGACGTACAAATTTTGGTGCTGGTGGTAAAGAATTGTCTCTATCTGTTTTCACCCCTGAATCTGACTTCTCTGCTTCACTTTTGTTCTCAGGATTCACATTGTCACCTTTCGTCTCTGGTTTTGCAGCGATTATACCTTCCTCTCCCCCTTGCTATAATCATTAGAAAAGGTACAAACAGACCTATTAATGCACAACAACTCATCTCTTCAACGTTTTGAGTCTGAACTCATTAAAAATTATCAAACCTGTGTTCTTCCAGCTTGTGGCTCGACCTTTGGTCGTTCCTTGTTAGCAGTTTTGCCTTCCTGGAATATACCCAACCCATGGGACAAACTGTTTCACAAGTAACACAGTAAGAATTGGCAAATTTGAGTTTTAAGGGAACACAAGTCTAGGATTATCATTACCTCTTGGAGGATATCAGAAGTTTCCCATTTCTGTACACGGGATCCTTATTGTTCATTAAATGATAAGAAATTGCAGACACTACAATCTCTTCTATGTAGTTACTGAGAACCATGGTATCTGCAAAACAAATTGAATCCAGATCATCACATTCAAGATCATTAGAGCAAAGTACTTCCATGATATGGTTCCTGTTATCCTGAACTTGGATCATCTTCATATCCTCCTCCAGTTGAGCCTTCCAGCTGACATGCTGGCTTTCATCTTCAGGAGGCTTGATTTCAATATTATAAGGAAAAAGAGCAGTGAGCCTCTCATCCACTTCTCCCTTATCATTACCTAGATCTACAATTCTTGAGCCAAGGATTAGCACTGTTCCTGATATTTTTATTACCATCTTCTGGAACAATGTATATGTCCTCTGCGATCTAAACAATAGCTTCTCGACATCCCTCAGGTAGAGTACAATGGGACTGGTTTTAGACACATAAACCAGAGCCTGCATTGCAATAGAAATAAAATTATCTCTTTGCTAACAAATCAAAGACTATTAGTCAGCACGTACTCTTTATTCCAAGGGTGGCATTACCTTGTAAAGAGATTGTATAAAAAGCTTCTCATTAAAAGACCAACTGCTTGTACGCTTCAAAGTAGCTTCAGAAGGAAGATGACGATGTCAATTAACATGTCCGCAAACTAATATACATGAACGAGAAGAAGGAGAAGTGACATCTTTTTCTCTTTGGTTTTCCAACCCAACAAAGGCTGCTATTCTATGTTCATATGTTTACAACCAAACGCATACACATATTGACCTTCTGTTATTCGGGGATAAATCACATCATTATGCACATTTCTGTCTACGTAAAAGCAAACATAATCAACCATATATCACAATATTTACACCCGGAAATATTTTGAGGGAAAACCTGTATTAGAGGCAGTGGGTTGGGTATCTAGATTGCTTATGTTAGCTGCAGCAGAAGCATTCCTTCGTAGCTTTGGAGGATCTGAAGAACATTCTGCTCGCCTAAAGCCATAGAACAAGACCACGTCAGAAACAAGATGTTAAAGTAGTTACAGCTTTCCAAGGCGTCAATCAGAGAGCTACCCCAGGAATGAGATATCCACACCACTGTGTTGCCTCCGCAATGTCCCTGGAAAAGATCAAATTGTTCAGAGCCTCAGCCAAGGTAGAAATGCAGAGTAAATCACCAAACTATTCAACCTAATACTATCTGCAGACAACAATAAAAGTGCAATGCAATCACTTTCCAAAAGTAGTCTACTGAATAGAAAAACATCAAATAGCTGTTTTAGGCCTACGAGAGGATCTTTGACAATTAAACTGTAAAAGCACCTCAGCCCACAAGCCAGAACCCCAAAACTAAAAGGCACTGGAATACAGACTTTTGAATCCATAAATCGTAAACAAAATTGAGAAGTCTTCAGTAAAACGAGAAAGAATAACTCATGTCTCGTACTCTTATTTTCCTCCTTCTGCGGTAGGATAGATAATGATCCAAGGAAGCCTGACAACCGTTCTAGCGTCGACTCCGAAGGGGACCTTTTCAGAAACTGTATAAATGAAATGATTTGCAGAATATGAGAAGATGCAAATTGAACCATTCCTAATTTTCATCCCTTATTTCTCTCTACAACATGACAGAAAAGTGCGAGAACTTGGTCATAGAATGACAAGCTTACTGATTCCTTGTTGGAACAACCATACTTGTTTTGAACCTGTCACGAAGCAGCCCCATTACTTATTTTCTTAACAATGCTACATATATGGAAAACAAACATCCAGAGGACGAATAGTTGCGGAAGCTTACCTTTAGAGAAAAATCAGTTACATCTAACAGCAGTAGTTTTGCTTCAAAGTAATGCGCTAAGGCCTTGGCAAGCATTTGCTGGTATAGTTCTTCATGGATTTGAAAAATGAAATTTGGTAGTCATAGGTGATAAAATATGTGAAGACTTGTATAACTATGAATGAAGGTGGTTAATTGTTGATTATAGATAACCAACCTGCAGGTCCTGAGAGCAGTATAGTCCGACTTGCAGGTCCAAGGTTCCTTATGTGCTTAGATACTTCAGCATGCTTCAAGTGGACATAGCCAGCACTTGTCAACAAGGCTCTCGTTTGCTCACTGTCGACCCAATGCCAAAAGTTGATGCAAAGTAGTAAAAATTTTATTTTATTATAATAATATTTTTATTATTTATGATACTAATTACTATCAATAATTAGTCACCAAATTTTTTTTAGTTAAATATTAGCTAAAAATAAAGGAACAGAAGATAATTCTCCAATAAATTCTATATAATTTATATTTTATTATTTTCTTCTTTTAATTTTTTGGATTGATCTTAGTAATTTCTGTTTTTGGGTTCTTTAAGTTGAACGCCATTTTTTTAAAATAAAACTATGCATTGCATTTTAGCAAATAATATCTAAAATTTGGGGTTAAATGAGTTGAAAATTCGGTTTGCTCTCGGAATAGTTGTTCTTTATCTGGTACTGCTTCTGTTGAACTAACCAGCAATAGGCGCCAAATGTTCATCAGCCTCTAGGCCTTGGTCGGAAATAGGACAATTCATGTCAAACGTAAAGCACTACTCTAGATCGGGCTCTACCGTCCGCCGAATCGCGATGAGATCTTATGTGCCACCCCTGATTTAATCTTATATCACTCCATCCTAATTACTTATTTATATAGATTCTATATAAATAGATGATTAGGATGGAGTGTTATAAGAATAGACCAGAGTTAGTGACAAAGAAAATCTCATCTTATTTCAATAGATGGTTAAGATGGAGTATAATAGAATTGGATCAAGATTAGTGACACAGAAGATTTGAGTTCGACTGAAACCTAACTGTTGTGTTAATAAAAACAACTTTTTCTGATTTTCTGAGATTAAAGTGTAAGGCATGACCAGTTATAGCTTCTCATGACGGGAAACAAACAACGCATTCCGAAAACCGAAATTATGGCAAGCTAATCTTGCAAATCCAAAAATTTCTAGAAAGTTTAAAAGTAACACATCCAAAACAAAACCCTGAAACAACTACTATTATATTATTATACTACAGTTTGTCTAATCGGACGTCTTATTCATAAGATCTACTTGGGACGATGTTATAACCATTAGAAGTGATCGTCATATAAGGTTATAATTTAATTGCCCAATTAACTTATCGGAAGGCAATACAAGCTTTCTATTTATTGAAAGAAATGACAAAAACTAACCAAGTATTAAACTTTTTTAAAATGTAAATCAAAGCCAAGAAGTATACGTAAAGAGAAACGGAAACCTGAGGTAGTAGGGAAATTGGTCAAAGGTGACGCTGCTTTCTCTTCCATCAATAACTTGCCTTAAAATTTCCCTCTCCATTTTCTCAGGCGTAACTCCCACGTCGGAAAGCGAAGTGTTACCACCGCCAGCCCATTTGCTCATTGTTTGTCCAGACGCCAACCCCAACCCTACCCCAACTCCCACTCCCAACGCCGACATCAATATATGCTTCTGTTCCATTTCTATATTATAACACTACTAATAAACGATATAACCAAAAGATGGTAGATCTAACCCAAAAACAAAAAACACAAAGAAGAGAGCTTGCTGTGGTAATCGGTCCTTTGGTAGGTCCTAAAGTGCCTTCGTAGTGAATATAAATATAGTCTTATTGAAACTTAGTGGGAAGGCGGGGGACTTTTGTATGGATATGGAAGTAGTTATGTAGAGAAAATAAGGAGAAAAGGAAAGGAAATAAAAAGATGGGGTTTGATTCAGACAGCGGACAAAACTGGTACACCAATCCTTAACCGCTTCTTGTCCCTGGAAGTTCGGTTCGGTTAGTTTTCTTTTTTTTTTCTTTTTCTAATAACAAGTGGTTTTTACTTGCAAAGAAGCGAAGTGAGCGGTTCCCACGACAAGGAAGGAGTGGCTGAGTTTAGGAGGATAGGATTAGGGATCACTAATATTAAGAAAGATGGCGGCGGAGGGAAAGGCGCTTATAATGGTGGTGGACGACGGAGAGGAGTGGTGGTTCCCGCTTCTTCAGGTACACGAGTCGGTGTCTCATACTAAACTAATTTATACATGAAGTGACGCAGAGACAGCCTTGCAAGTTCTTTACGTGTCGCTATATGGACGGGATTCCCTTTCGGTTTGACAGTTCAAGGATTTGTACTTCAAGCTCTTTCTTTTCCGGGAAAAAAAGAAAATTTTCCGGGAAAAAAAGAAAAAGCATAGGCGAGGTTGCGAGACTGGATTCTCTTTTTAATTTTATTACGTTTTGTTTTGTGTAGTAAATCTTATCTATTTATTTATATGAGTTCTGTATTTATTTACATAGAGCTCACGTAGGACATAAATAAATAAATGATTAAGATTTAGAAAATAAAGTAAGATACCATAAAATTAGACAGAAGATTTTGTTTCGAGATTACAAAGGAGTAATATGTTGGTTATAAGTGAGAAAAGATAAAATGAAAAAAAAATTTGCTAAGTTAAGCACAGAAATTGAGGTTTTGTGTGCTACTGCTACATATAAGCTTCAACGGATGAGTGTTTTAAAGTTATAATATTAACATTCCGAAATTTTATATATCCTTGTTAAATTTAATACAAGTATATGTTTGATAAGGTACACCCTTCCTTAAATTCTTATGATAATATTGATGATTGAGATGTTGAACTTTCATATGATAAAATTAGCTGAATGCTTAGAGGCTATAAGCATGAAAAGGAAGAAAGTATTCTCTTAATATAGAAAAGGTAAAAAATTATTAGATGCATGCATGATGGAACATGAGAAATTAGAATGTGAAATGACAAATTTTAAGAGTGTGATTATTACCAACAATAAGGTATTCTATTTATTGTATAAGAATGAAGAGTTCAAATCCTCTGTCCAACTTTATCCTGTCTTACTCTGTCTAAGAATGAAACGGCGCCGTTTTGTCTTAAAATTTGATAAAGAATAAAGTAAAATGTGTTGACGCCTATGGGACCTACCTACAGGTGCTGTTTTTAAGCTACTTGTTAGCCAAATCAAAAAGTCACTTTTAATTTTGGCTATTCTTATTATTCTTGTGATTATTAATTGCATTATTATTATTATTATTATGATTATTATTATCCTTCTGTATTTTATTATTAGAATTAGTAATATTTTTTTAGATTCCTTTTTATTATTTAATGGTTTTAGTTTGATTAAGTTAGTTTGCCTTAATTTATTTATATTAGTAATATAAATTTCCTT
>JAOQML010000196.1:27956936-27967114 GCA_027568935.1 Erythroxylum urbanii | reverse complement strand
ATCTCATAATTATAATCTCATTATAATTTCATTTGCAATGTACAATTATTTCATGGACTTTATCATATACATCTAAAGATGTACAATATAAATAATGCCTTTAAATAATTTGTCACTAACTACAACCAAATCGATTAGCTATAGGGCATAAACCAATATAAACCACCCACACCAATTATATTTAGTTTAAATAGAGAGCTAATTTAACAGAGTCAATACATAAATGACTTGCTGGCTGCTTCTTACTTTCCTAGACAAGGCAAAGAAGATGAGGTAGTATCCAAACCAAAGAGAACTACAAACTGTAGGTCATGCCCACCTCAATAAGAGAAATGCGAGGAATACTCAAGCTGACGGCAGGAGCTCGGCAGTTTTTACGCAATGAAGAGTAGAAGATATTGATCAAAAACCTCTTGAAAAATGATGAGTTCCATTTTACCTTAACGTAAGAATGGCCAATTACATATGCTATCCCAGCATGCTTTGCTTCCAGAAGTTCCAGGAGCTCCTCCTTAACATTTGAATCCTTGTATCCCGTATCCAACAACCTGAACCGAATTCTCCTCCGATCACTCAGTCGAGGTTGCTCCTGCTCGTACATACATTTTAATTTCTGCAGCGTCAGTGACTTGCTTTTAGTTACAGTTGCCACGAGGCCTGAACTGCATTCTCCAATTTCTCCTGATGCTGATACTTCAATTCTTTTCCCAAACTTCTCAGAAGTCCTCACAACAACCAGCCTCCCATCAATCGAGCCGTCGGCAGTCCTGGAACCTTCTGCTTCTAGTTGGATAAATTCTGCCACACTCATCATTAGTTCATTTTCAAAATCACATTCACTTTCATATTCTTGGACATCTTTGTAACCATTTCGAACAATGCAGTGATACATCCGGTAAGATTTTGGACTTATCCGACCAATAAGATACCTTTCCTTTTGGGGCACAAAAGGAACTGGAACAGTTTTAACACAAACAAACACGACGACTTTGTCAAATGCTGGCAAGTTGGTTAAGAATTGGGAAAACGTTGCTGGAACTCCATTTGCTAACTCGGTGTAAATAAGGCCAATCCCGGGGACCCTAACAACCCCAAGATCAGAACCTAGATTTAAAATCCATTTCATGGGTACTTTGTTATGTTGGTCATGTAGATACTTCTTCCTGCTACCATAATGCCACGCATACATCAAGAACACAAAAACTACAGAGAGCAGAAGAGAAACCCATCCAGCTTCGTGAATCTTCATAAAAGAAGATGAGAAGAAGATTATCTCTATCACTCCAAAGAGTACAAAGTAACAAAGCGCTAGCAGCAGACTCTTATGCCATACAAAGTTGATAACCAATGAAGTAAGAAGAGTAGTCAAAAACATCACAATAATGCACGCGATACCTGAAATCAAATTTGCAGAATTAGTTTTTCTAATCTAGCAAATGAAAGAAACGTGATCTAAGTTATTAATATATCTTAACCTAAATCATAAACAGGACTTAGTCAACAGCGATAATAATAAATGCTAATGCAGTTAAACCAGAGCTCCCAGTGAGATCATCGCAACCCATGCTTTCCATGGGGCCTTCAGCCTAACATTCAAAAAGTCTTTCGGAGGGATAAATATGAGCAGTTTGCAAGACTACAGATGATGAGATCATATTCATAAACATCATTCATTTTTATGTAGTAGAAAAGTGCAGGTCAAGTAAATAAAACTTGAAAAAACTCTAGTTTTTGCTTTTAAATTTATCTTCCAGTAGAATTTTGTTGAATCCAACACTGATGTGTTCATTTAGCTATTTGGAAAGGAATTATTTATTAGTAACCCTATTAATCAAAGTCATAGTAAAGGAAATGGAAGGTTAGTTCTTTTTCCTCAGGACCCATCTATCGCATGTCTGCTTTTAAACTTGTGCCTAGGGCCTTATCACTGTAGACCCAGAAGTCAGTAATTCATCAAACAATGGCCTCCAAAATTTCAAACATTGGACTCAAAATGTCCTGATCAAATCAAATTAAGCTTCTAATGTATTATCAGATTTTAATATTACAATCATAATCTGGATTCACCAATTACGGAAAGACTTCACGTTACTAAATATGTGTAGAAGTAAAGAAGACTAACCGTAAGCATTTCCTATATGATTAGTGTCTTGAGAACCTACTGTAACCAACAAACAAAGAATCATAAGGATCCAATTTATTTCAGGAATAAATATCTGGCGATTACTCCAATTTGACTTGCGGACAATTTTGATACGTGGAAAACATCCTAATGTATAGCATTGTTTGACAATTGAAAAAGTGGCTGAGATCGCAGCTTGACTGGCAACTATTGCAGTTAAAGTTGCCATCGCCATGATTGGCCAGGAGAATGAATCTGAGAAAAAGGGTAAACATAGACATGAGAAATGGACTGAAACAGCAAGAAGAAAATCAATATTTGTTACCCAATTTTATTTCTGTAATAAGTATCGAAAAGAAAATGGCATCAAGAACCACAATAAAATACATTTTTGTTAGACAATGGCAGTAGTAAGAAATTTGTTACAGAAATATAGCAGCTGTAAATAGCTGTTACAAGCTGTAACATATTCATAAGGATTATACAGCTAATGTAAATAACATATACATAGGTATTTTAGCAAAATCATAGGAATTACTTTCCTAGTTTAGCCTACGTACTGTTGTATAAATACCTGTATCGTTCTAATAGAATATACAAAAATCATTCTTCTAATTTTCTCTATTTTCTCATGGTATCAGAGCTTCGTCGAGTTTTTGGGTTTCTTTCTTGAAAGTTTTTTTTTTCGTTTTTTGCTCTATATTGAGACAATGCATTGTTTGTGGGTAACACATTTTGAGAGAATTTTTTTCCTCACCTCCTCCTTCATAAGGCTCTATGGGTGCTGATAGGCCATCCTTTCAAATCCGATAATCGGATTTCCAGCGTGTGACTGACATGCACTGCCATATTCCCAGATGTCCTTCCCGCTCGTCGGCGCGTGAGGAGGGATGAGCTGTCGGATGCCGAGCCAATTTCTTCCTCCAATGTCAACTACTCCGTCCTGTCTAAATATCCAGTCAGTTTCTTCCAGGTATTGCTGATTTGTATTGGTGTGGGTTGACAGTCCTTCGCTGCTCTCTTCCTTGGTGTGAGTGTCTCTGAATTTATTTAAGTTTTTTGCATTAAGGTTGGCTTTTTCTTTTCCTCCTTTATTTGATTGATATTGTCATTTGGGACTGATTTAAATGGCTAAGGGTAGTGATATGGGTGGTGAATAAGAAGAATATTATTGAAATTACTTTGGGTTTATCCAAAATTACTGATAGAAAATTGGCTCGAAGAAAAAATTATATACAATGGAAAAGGATCATTCGTAGATTTGTGACTAGTGTAGAATTGGAGGATCATTTAACTAGTAATCCGCCTCTTAAGATTGATGTTGTTGCTTGAAAGAAATGGATAATGGAGGATTATAAATTATTTAATCAAATCCATAATATTCTAGACCCAACTGTTGATAGTGTTGCGAATCATGGTGATTGTATAAAAGAATTATAGGAATATCTGGAATTTCTGTATGTTTGCAAACAAGATCTGTCTCATGTTTATGACTAAAGATTTATCGAGTAGAACAAAAAGGTCGCTCCCTATTTCAGTATTATATTGGAATGAAACAAGCCATTGAAGAAAAGCGAGCTATGTTTCCTATTGTTGCTGACATAAATCAAATGCAAGAACAAGAAAATCAGATTGTGGTACAGTGTTTCTTAGCAAGGTTGGGTTCTGAATATGACGTGGCACACACATGATTATTAACTAGTTAGACACTTCCTTCCTTTACGAAAGTATATGCCTGTTTGCTTTGTGTTTGTAAAGATGGTGACATGACTTCTAATATGGTGTCCAATGACATAGTGGCGTGGGTTAGTAATGTTTCAGATGCTAATCACAGTGGCAAAGGTGGAAACGGTAGGGGTTCTATTGCTGGGAATAGTAGCAACCCTCGCACCTATAATTATTGTGGAGTTGAGGGGTATATTAAGAAGAATTGTTGGAAATTACATGGTAAGCTTTCCAAGTACTCGTGTCAGAATAATAACAAAAAATTTGCAAATGTGGCTACTTAGGATGACATCCTATTGCTTGCTTAGTCATCCTCACCTTCTATCACAATTTCAACGGATGAGTATGCTCGTTTAACCGATGCCTATCAACAAATTTTGGCCACTTACGACTCACAATAGCCATCCTTTGTGACATCAACTTTGGCTAATATAGGTAACCCTATTGCCTGTCTCTCTACCTCATCTTGGATTATTGACTTAGGTGCTCCTGATCATATGACCGGCAACATAAGTATCCTCTCTTCTTTCAAGTCTACTGCTAATTTACCTCATGTTACTTTAGTCAATGGATTTACCGCTTTTGTAATTGGGCATGGGATAACCCCCACAAAATCTCTCCCATTATCATTTGTTTTATGTTTATCATAATTCCCTTTTAGCCTATTATCTATCAACTAACTCACCAAAAGTCTTAACAATTTTCTTGTTTTCTATCCCAATTATTGTCCTTTTTAGGATCTTCGGACGAAGTAGATTATTCGTAAAGGGTGTCTGGTGAATGAATTGTATGCTCTTGATTCGAATTCTGAACCAGTATCTCTATCGATTGCTTGCATAATAATCTCATCTTCTCTTTTGCAACTTCATTGTCGTTTTGGTCATCTGTCTTTAACAATTTCACAAAAGTTATGTCCTTAACCGAGAATCTACCTAAGAGTGCGAAGCTTACCAATTTGCTAAAAATTATATAGTATCTTATTCTCCTAGACTAAATAAATGAGTTGAGTCTTCTTTTTTCTTGGTGCATACTGATGTGTGGGTCCTTGTCCTGTTTTGTCCAAGTATGGTTTTGTTATTTTATGACATTTGGTGATGATTATTATTGGGTTACTTGGCTTTATCCTATGAAATCTCGATTAAACTTGTTTACTATATTTTATGCCTTTCATACTGAAATTAAGACTCAATTCAACAAATCCATCTGCATTTTGAGAAGTGAAATGCTAAAGAATTTATTTCCCATACTTTAAAATCTTATCTCTCTCAGCATCGTATTATTCATCAGTCATCATTTATTGTTACCCCTTAGTAAAATGGTGTAGCAGAGGAAAAGAACCGTCACTTATTAGAAGTTGCCCGGGCACTAATATTCCATATGCAGGTCCTAAAAGTTTCCTAGGCCGATGCTATTTCCATTGCTTGTTTCCTAATTAACCAAATGCCTTCTTCTGTTCTTAACGGTCAGATTCCATATTCCCTTCTCTTTCTCTCATCTACATTTTTCCCTCTTGCTTCTCAAAATTTTGGGTGTACTTACTTTGTTCAAGACATGCGACCTTAGGTCTTGAAACTAGATCCTAAATCTCTTAAGTGTGTCTTTCTGGGATATTCTCATGAACAAAAGAATATCATTATTATTCTCCTTCATTGGGTTACTTGATATCTGTTGATGTTAACTTTTTTAAGAATACACCTTTTTTTGGTTCTCCCATGTCCTCTTCTTCACACTCTAGCAATTTAGGAGGCGATTTTCTTATTTATATTGTCAGTGAACAGGTAGTTTCTCCTCCCTCTCGACTTGTTATTCATCAGGTTTATCAATTCTTGACGTGTGTAACAATCTATTGAGGCACCTCTTATTGGCGAACATGGACCTGACCTATTTTACTTCGTCTCCATATTCCTTACCATTACCTGATGCTAGCCTTTACCTTCCTATTGCTTTTCGTAAACGTAAACGCACCTATACTTACCCTGTTTCTTCCTTTGTATCTTACCATGCTCTATCTCCCTCCTCCAAGTCTTTTGTAGCTTCCTAAGACTCTGTTGTTGTTCCAACCTCCCTTATTGAAACATTGGCTCATGATGATTGGCAAGCTACAATGAAAAAAGAGATGATGGCCTTAGAACAAAATCATACTTGGGATCTTGTTCCTCTTCCTTCGCAGAAACGAGCCATTGGTTATAAGTGGGTGTTTATTGTTAAAATGAATCCTGATGGTTTTATTGCTCGATTAAAAGCTCGGTTGGTTTCTAAATGATATGTTTAGACATATGAGGTGGATTACTTGGAGACTTTTTCTTTAGTTACAAAACTTTCTTCTGTCTGATTGTTTATCTCCTTAGCTACTAATTACAGTTGGGCATTTTACCAACTTGATATGAAGAATGCATCCTTACATAGGGATTTACATGAAGAGGTTTACATAAAGCCACCACCTAAATTTGTTGCTCAAAGGGGTTAAGGAAATTATGCAAATTAAGAAAGTCTCTTTATGGCTTGAAGCAATCTCCTCATGTCTAATTTGAGAGATTTAGTACTGTAGTGATTGAGTATGGCTTACGAAGAAGTGCATACGATCACTCACTCATTGTTATTTGCATCTTCTAATTTTGGGTGCATTTTACTGGTTGTATATGTGGATGATATAGTGATCACTGGAAGTGATGAAGCTTAGATCACGAGGTTGAAAGCATTCTTTGGGGCTCATTTCAGACAAAGGATTTAGGACTATTGAAATATTTCTTAGCAATCGAAGTTTCTTGTAGTCATAAGGGGATCTATCTATCTCAAAGAAAATATTGCCTGGATTTATTAAATGATGATGGTTTTATCAAGGCAAAGACATATGATGTGCCAATAATACTAAATGTGAAGTTAAAAGCTGAAGATGGAGACTTGCTTAAGAATCCTAAAATGTATAGGAAGATTGTGGGAAAATTGAACTATCTTACAATCACTTGTCCTGATATTGCCTTTCCAGTAAGTGTTGTAAGTGAGTTCATGTCATCTCATAGAACCTCATATTGGGATGTTGTTATTCATATTTTTAGATATCTAAAGGTGTGCTAAGATGTGACATCTTATATCAAAATCATGTTCACCATATTATAGAAGGTTTCACACATGCTAAATATGGAGGAGATCTTTCAGATAGGTGTTTTACCACCGATTACTATGTTTTTGTTGGAGGCAATCTTGTTTTTTGGAAGAGTAAGAAATAGAGTTTTTGATTCCGATCAAGTGCATAATCCAAATACAGGCTATGACGCAGGTTACCTATGAACTTATATGGCTACGTCATTGACTTGGTGAGTTTGAGTTTGTTTAGTCTAGACCAGTGAACTTATGGGGTGATAATGAAGCAGCTATTTATATTGCAAACAATCATGTGTTTCATAAGAGAACCAAGCATATAGAAGTCGACTGTCATTTTACTCAGGAAAAGCTAGAAGATGGATCAATCTTAACTCCACATGTCAGTACAGGGAGTCAATTAGTTGATGTGTTCACCAAAGCCTTATCTGAGAATCAGATTAATTATATTTGTAACAAGCTAGACATGATTAATATCTATGCTCCAGCTTGAGGGGGAGTGTTATAGAATATAGTAGCTGTAAATAATTATTACAGACTGTAACATATTCATAGGGATTATATAATTAATGTAAATAACATATTCATAAGGACTCTTGTATAAATACCTGTATCATTTTAATAGAATATATGAAAATCATTCTTCTCATTTTCTCTGTTTTCTCGAAACAAAAATTCCCGAAAAACTGCACTAAGTCAGCAAATCTAAACTATGGTCAATGCCGAATAAGAACATACCTTGACACATTAATCAGTGAGCAAACAAAATCAATGATTTGTAAATTTTCGGCAATGTAATAATATATGGGTAGAATCCATGAGAAGAACTAAATATAATAATATATGGGTAGAATCCACCAGAAGAACTAAGTTTTTGGATCCAAGGCAGTCCCGATGGCAGGTTTGAAGATTGTCAAAGGAATCAAGGCTTGTCTGACAAAAAGGTATATCAACTCTATGACAGCTTACCAGGAATTGACATATGGAAACTCAAGGACACTGCTGAAGAGTTTCTGGAAAGAAATGCAGCCTGTCCCATGTATTGAAGCACCAAGCATGGATACACGAGAAAACAAAACGAAACCTGCAGAATAAGAAGATTTAAAAAGTTTCAATAGGCTTTATTTGTTACAAATTGAAATTTCTACTTATAAGAACCAATAAAAGAAGAGAAAGGCACCAAAGAGACAAAAGGCGAATAAAATGATAGGAAAAACCAGAAGAAAGGAATATATGAACTCCATATTCAAGAACATCACTTAAAAGAAGAATACGTCGAAGTAAATTTTGAGCAGAAATATCAAACCAAGTTGTTATGTTGATTAATTGTCCTAACTTCCAATGACCAACTGATGGAGATAATTTAACGTGGTCAGACTTTAGACACATGAATACTTGTCTCCAGTGCATCTTGATATAGCCTTACTTTGGAGCACCTGATCTTTATCATTTGGGGCTGAAGTCCCACTTTAAGAGGAGATGAAATATCATTGCATATGGCTTATTACAGCACATAAAGTTAGGAAATGAGGCAAGAGTATCAATTTGTACGACATTGCTTCCCAACAAGTGCATCTTGAGAAATGAACTTCTTTTTACCTTAAAATTCTTAAAGCTAATGCCAGTTAGAAGATCTGAACCGCCAAGTGGCTCTCAATATATATCACGTCTTCATTTATAACGACCAACTGAATAATTAGACCTAAATTCCTGGTTAGACACCTTTATCGATGAAGGTGTAACCTTTCCAACTTCTGCAAATATAGTTTCACTTCCTGAAGTTAAAAAGACAAGCATGAGCTAACAGTGAAAAGTTCAACAAATTAATTAAGATTCTAGTTTTATGTTACCAGTAATACATAGAAGTATTCCACCAAGTGAGATCCAACCATCTTTTCCAGTGCCCTTTGAAAACTTGTAGATATAGCATGGAGAAAGAGCTTGGTAAATTTTTGGATTCCAGTGAATGATATTATAGGTTCCTATAATGGCAATGGATAGCAACCATAGAATTATAATTGGACTAAAGGTGAAGGCCACCCTGTGTACACCACAGTATTGCAAAACAAAAAGGCCAATCAACAGATAGCAAGTGATGACGATCACCGTTCCTGTGTGCATAAAGAAAACAACTTCAGAGTGGAACATCAATTGCACTCAAAGCGTGTTTTACAGTATAAAAACAAAGTGTAAAGGCAATTCATCCAGCATGATTGTCCTTTGTTCTACTCTTGAAATTATTTTTCATATGTGATCTGAAAGATGAGGTATCCAAGACTTGATTTGTAATATATAATGTTTGGTTAGATGAAACCAAGTCCGAGAAAAACAGTTAATAGGTGGAGAAGCCCACTGATGAAACTTCCTATCTGTTGACAGAATTTTTTTTTTAATACAAGGCTGCAAGAAGCCTTTCCACCATTAAAATTAATATATTGTCGTTTCCTAAGAATGCGAGCTATATGTGACACCTTGCACTCAGCACCTAAAAGTAGGTGTTCAATAACGTTCAATTTGTTGTATGTTCTTACTTCTTACATCTAAAGCCCAGCATCTTATTCTTCCTCAGAGTATCTAAATCCAATCTTCTTTAGACGAATATCTTTTGCGTTCCAAAGCCATATCTGTTCTCCAATAACTTCTATCTACTGCTAATTGTAGTGCACATTGCAGTTAGAAAATTTGCAACAGCGGGTGCTCATAGTTGCTCAAAGTACACATTTGTGCCTTTAATGTGAAAGTGAAAATGAAAAATTTCATTCTCCAGAAATGCATCCTTACCATGATGAAAATCCTTGTTTTGAATTTGCAGTCCTTCAATTGACGACAGAACTGAAGAGAAAAGCATCGTTCAGCAAAGGTAAGAAAGAGAAGGAAATCAGGCAAAATAGATCGTATGGTTCAAGATAGATATTATCAGCCTGTTCTCCAACTTTATTCTATCAATCCAATTTTTTAATTTTTCAAAAAAAAAAGTTATCAGCCTGCACTCACTTGATATTGCTGGGGTGAGGACACCAATTGTAACAATCATACAAGCACTCGACAAGACAAGAAGAAGCATTAACATTCTTGTTTTCTTTCGCTTCTCAATCACTACAACACAAATGACATACAGTAACACTAGACAGTAACACTTTTGACAATATGTTATAAAATTCTTATCTATGGTAACATTATATCTTAAGATGTTATGATTCTTAATTTAATAAGTAACACTTTATGATTTTAT
>JAOQML010000196.1:27931615-27950908 GCA_027568935.1 Erythroxylum urbanii | reverse complement strand
TCCTCCACCCATAGACATTCTAATTAAATCCTAACCAAAACAAATTAATCAAACTCAACCTCAAAATAAACTGAACATATGCTTATTTAGTAAGAAAAAGAATCGGGGCCCAACATAAAGTGAGTCAAAAGCTATATATTTTGGCCATTTTTCGAAGATTAATTTTTACTTGTCTTCATAGAGCAAGAAGAAGAAAATTAAAAGATAAGAAAGATGGAAACACAAAGAAGAAGAACGTGGGCTATATGGATTTGCATGGCCATGCAAGGTATTAAGTTAATTAACGGATAATGCATAAGGTACAAGGTGAGAAAAAAATAGTAGCTACTGGGATAAATCACCAAAATGGAAGTAGAGGCAAGCATGAAACGACAACACAAAGAGGAGAGCTAAGAAGACCAAAACGCAGATGAACATAGACGACTCATATCTGCGTTTCATGTAGTTAACGTTAGCATTTAACACAGATGATTTTGTTAAGCGCAGGCAATGTTTGCGTTCAAATGAGAAGGCCATAGATTTATAAATAAGAATGAACAGTAGCGTGGTCCATTGAATTAAATTGTCTCATAAAGCTACAGTGAGAAACTAAGGTGAAGAGAGCTGCGAGAGAGCACATAGAGAGTAGGGATGTTGGGCCCTAGTCTCGGTACTTATTTCATGGCCACGATATGGAAGGTTTAGGTGGCTTTAATATTAAAAAGAAGTTATGGTGAGATCAAATGAGAAAAGAAAGAAAATAAAATAAAATAAACAAAATTTAATAAATAAAGAAGTCATGTTGTGAGCAAAATTTACAGCTGATAAATCAAAAATTATGGTCGGGACTAAGAGAAGTCACAGCCGTGAGTAATAAAAGGAATTAAAGTCACAGTTGTGACTAAGAGAAGTCACAGCCATGAGTGAGAAAAGTCATGGTCATGACTTCTCAAGTCACGACTGTGCTTTGGTCATGCACGATCATACACACTTATATTATTTAAAAGGGCCATTGGACGACCGTGATAGTGTATGATTGTGTCCTCTTGTCTTTAAAGAGCCATTGCACGATCATGCTAGTGTGCACGATCATGCAATCCTGAGATTTAAGGGCTCTATCACGATCGTGCACCCTGGATGAGCACTCAAACTTGTAAACATCATATCTCTTAATTATGATGTCCAAAAATTACAAACTTTACATAGTTGGAAAGCTAATAGAACAAGCTACAACTTTTATGAAAACAACTTTATATAATTCTTCCTATATTAATACAGTTTATTCGTAGAAGTTAGAACACAATTTTTGTCCCCTTTTTTCTCTACTGCCTATACGAGCTTCTATACATTTTCCAAAAGACTCGAATCTAACAATCACTAAGCATACATATATGAATCATAACATAACAGACTCCTAACATAACAATTCATTTTAAACTATCCAAGGCAATCTAACAACTTACAATTTTATTCTCAACCATAATTAGTAACTCAACATAAAAGACAAATTTGAACATGTACAAAAGAGAAATTCTTCAACTCTTACTTTCATTTCTCAAACACAACCGAGTTTGTGTATAACTTAATTACATGTCAAGGATCTAAACAATGGCATAATCTAAAAATACAACATGAATGCTCATGCTTAATATACTTGCAAAGTTATCAAATGTATTCGAACAAACTTAGTTATAAAAGACAGATTTCTTGGAGTTTGCTGAAGCTGTGCAAGGTTCAATGATCTGCTTGTTCTGCACCTGAGGAGTGGGAAAATGGGGTGAGCTGCGACGCTCAGTGACTAATATGCTTATAGCAATTGGTGAAGATCGACAAACAATCAAGCATATATGTATGTAAATACATATATTGCATCTTAATCTAGCAATTTTAAAATATCCACAATTCTAGTTCATATAACACGTAGTTAAAAATGCTATCACATAAATTATATCATGTACATTCAACCATCAAAAAGTAGCACTCAAATGTATGTCGAGCTCAACAAATCACCATAAAATGCACAAACATAATGGCTTGAGAGAATCTTATGGAACGAAATTGAGAAACCAAATTTTACACCATGAACGAAATGAGTCTGATTCTTAAGAGCTCATATGCCACAAGTAGGTAGCTGAGAGAAGGCTTTAAGTCAACATTCACGTGACGAACGAAATGGTACCTCTCTTACCCACACAAGCAAATTTCAATGCTCAACTTATTCCATCACATATTCATACTTTCATGCTTCTTGTGCTTTTTCTTCTTTTCATTTATACAAAATACAGTAAAATCTTTCAAGAAATAACAAGATAACAAATCATAGTACATTTTCCAGCAATCATAATAATTCAAAGTCAAACAATTTAAGCATATAAGCAAACAAGAATTTAGCCCATCATCACAATAACTATAAACATATAACCCACCTAATTTATAATAGGTCCAAAGTCAAGTTTGCCTTTCTTTTTGCTCTTGCGTATTTGGATTTTCTTGGTTTCCTTTAAACAAATGAACCTTCATTCAAACTAATATACAAATAGAAAATCCATAAAGCTTTAATATTTGAAAATGAGCTTAGACTTAATCTACTCATGGTTTATCCAAGCTAAAATAATTGAGATCTAGTTAAAAATCCATGAAAATCAAGAATAGGTTTCTTGGTCCTCTTCTTTCTCCCTTCATTTTTAGCACATATAACTCATTCTCACTAGTTTCTTCTTCTACCGAAGCAAGAAGAAAAGATAGAGAATACCTAAAAACTCACCTGCACCTTTTCCTTCTTCTTCTTTCTCCTTTTTCTTTATTTCCTTCTTCTTTTTCTATTTCAGTTTCTGCTTCTCTTTTTCTAGTTTCTTCTAGGCTTTCTTTCTTACTTCTACACGACTCTCATCATCTTCTTTTCTTATTAATTTAAGACAAATTTTTATCTTTCTAAGCTTACCCTTCCATATTTGATTTAATGCCAACTTACTCCTTAACTCAATTCTAACATTTTTATTTAATACCTGCAAACACAGGGAAATAAAAATATTCATAACTAAAATCCAATAGATTCTAATTTAATAAATTATAATTTCTAAGAAAAGTTTGGGGTCCAACAAGGGAGGAATAGTAGTTTGGCCAAACCAACAAGTTTATGTATCAAATTAATGAATATGAGCTGAGAGGAGAGAAGCTTGTGGTAGTGAGTGAAGAGCCGAAGGGGGCTTCAATAGTGTTAATTTTCATGGGGCTGAAGCTTTTTTTTTGGGACTCCCATAGAAGGCTAGATGTCTAGATACTGGTTCAGAGGTAACATCGACGCCAACGAACTATGGTAAGCATTTTTTTTTATTTTGTTATTTCTTTCTCTCATTAGAAATTGATTATGTTATCTTGTGTGGATTGATTGGGTATTTGAATGATGATGATTTTAATGCTCTATTGAATCGTTTTTAATGAAAACTCATTGCTAGAATCGAATGCAATACATAATCGTTGTATTCCTGATTCATGTGTAGAAACTAATGGTTCCAAATCATTAGATATAACATAACATAGGTTAAATAGTTTGAGCTTGTGTGATTATTACCTAGATTGGTCTGTTTTTCTGATTCATGATGATGTTGTCTAGATAAACTTGGAGAGCTTATTATAGGTTTCCTGATAGCTAGCGTTAATTAACGAGCGCTTCGCTTCGTAATTAACTAGTATCTAAGGAAAAATCGTGATTAACAGAGCTTGCTGTTAATCTACGACTAATAATTGCTAAGAGAGATAAATGAATAACAAATCAATGAATTATGTTGAATTAGGGTGTAGGCCAAGATTGAACCAAATAACCAGATCCCTACTAAAGTCCCCAATTTGATCATTTTTTGCATGTTTTCTTTAATTTGTTTTCATTAGGTTTACTTTATTTTGTTTTCTTATTAAATCCAAACCCTCCATTATTTAAACATCAATTAATTTCATGTCATAATCTAACTGAACACTCACTGTGGGATCGACCTAAACTCACCACTGCTATAGTAGTAGTCTAGTTATTTTATTTTGACTAGCATTATGACGAGCCGATCAATTTTGGTGCCATTGTCAGGGAGTGTAGTGTTTAGTTTTTTTAATCAATTTTTATTAGTGTTTTGTATATATTTGTTCGTAATTGATTTCTTTTTCGTTATTTCATGACCTTTTATTTTTTTGTTTCATGTTTATGATTAAAAAAAATTTCGATATGGATTGAAGTAATTTTTTCTTTAATTCATATTCTCAATCCTATAACAATCTTTGGACTGATCAACCTAACTTTTGTTATGGATGGGATAATTTGCTGAATTACTTCCATGATAGTTTGCAAGAAGCACAGTAATTCTTGTACAGAATAGAAACTTCCTATCAAGACTTAGGTACATCTTTGGAAGAATTAGTTAATGTGTATGTTGCTAGCACTTTGCAGTTCCAGCAGGAAACAAGTTCTAGAATGTAGAACTTTGACAAGCCAGGTAGATCAATTGATGGAAGCTATCACCCCCCAGCATCACAAAGCAAAGAGATGCAACCATATCAACCTGAGGAGTACTCGATGGATATTAGTGTGGAAACCTTACAGAGTGAGGAGGAGCTTGAGAATTTTGAGATCAACCTTAAACGAATTGCTTGTGTCGAAGAAGCTGAGGAGGAGCTCGAAGCAGAATATAATACATCATTTGGCTCAAAAGTAAGTATTGGGTTCATAATTATTTTTGAGACAAATCATTCACTTTAGCAGGCTGGAAAAATTAAGCGAAGAAGAAAAAAGTCAAGAGTCATTCAATTTTTTTTAAGAGAGCAAGGATTCGGTAGAGATAAAGAATTTAAAGATAGGGAGGGCGTTGGAGGTGAACAATTATCAACCAAGGACCTATCTAGAAAAACCTCACTGGACAAACTATATGTGCCACCAGAAGATCACAATTTTGTCACGTGAGGAAAGTAAGGAGTTGAGCCAGCGACCCTAAACAAAGACACTTCTTGGGAGGCAACCTAAGGGAAGTAAATATCTTTGCTTTTAAATTTTCACATTATTTTTTTATGATATGTGTTTCTTTGTTGGTTTATTTTTTCTTGTTTTAAGCTTTCAATCAAAATGAGAGAAAGAATAAAACAAGCATACGAAAAGAATAAAACAAGCATAGGAACAGTTTCTCGTTTTCTGTTGCTTCTAGGATTATTTAATTATGAGTAGAGAATGAATTGACTAGAGAATTTCATAGCAACTTTGACATGTAATTTTGCTCTTGTAATTGGTCGATGTGTATTATCTTTAGAAGAATAGTGAATAGTGGTAGACAAAATCGGTGAGATTTTGAGCCTTATTTGACTGGCACATTCGTATTAGTCTCATTGTCTTTTGATAATCCCTGATTTTGCTTTGAATTTCTATTCAAGACCACAGTTTTATCATATGCATCAATATGGAAATGATTAGGCATTATTTGTTTTTCCGAAGTACATTAGCCAAATAACCTACCCATTATATGATTTTCCTTTGATAAAAACTTTGAGATTTATATTCTTTTTGTATTAACAACGTTACATGCTTTATACTTAACCAAATGTCCTTCTTAAGCAATAAAGCTAGTGGAACATTTGTGATTGTTGAGTTTGTGGATGTACAAAATTCTGAGTGTGGGGGTGTACATATGTGTTGATTGGCTATAATAATTGAGATGTTATTTTATGTCTTATCATTGAAATTACCATGTTAATGTAGTTTCTTTCAATGTTTAAAAAAAGGAGGGGGAAAGAAAGAAAGAAAAGAGAAAAGCAAAAGGAAAGAAAAGAAAGAAAGAAAAGAGAAAAGCAAAAAAAAAAAGAGAAAAGAAAAGAAAATGAAAAAGAAAGAAAGAAGAAAAAAAAATGTTTAAATAAATTTATCAAGGAAGAAGTGTATATGAGTTTGCAAAGTTATTCATAATTAATGCATCTTCCTAAAGTTGCAATGAATGTGTTATTTGAGTATGTTGCATATAAGGTAGACGTTGACTTGAAAGGTTCACTCTTGTGTTTTCAATGTATTGTTGGCATAAATTATATGAGGATTCCTTCGGATTGGTATATGATTCATGTGGTTGGTGTGCAAGAGTTGAACTGGGTTGTGAAATATAAATGTTGCATTTTTCATAACTGGTGGTACCTAGTTTTTGATGAGTGTTGCTTTGTTTCAATAACTTAACGGCTTTCATGCTACTTGACCTAAATACATCTCACCTTACCTTTGCCCACATTACAACCCTAAAAAGTCCTTCAGTTTAGGATTTTACATGTAAACATTAATGGTGGAGAAATGAAATGATATGCAAAGTTGTGGATTGTCATGATCATGAATGGTGTTGAGTGTACCTATGGATATATTTTACTTAAACACATTTTCCGAGTCTACCGTTAGATTGCTCAGTTTTTAAAGATATTGAATGTTAATTGATCATGAGTAAAAGCTTGGAATGTTGATTTCTTGCTATTATTTTTTGAAAGTCATTCATCTTTGTTTATGATTATATATTATTGGAATATATAGGAAATGAGTAAATGTTTTGGGTCGATGAGGTTAAATTTGATGTTTTATGTAAGGATGACCAAAAGCTAAGTATGTGGGAAATTGATATGTGCTTGATTGATTGTTTAATTATTCCATAACACTTAGCGATTATTGACATTAAATTGCTTAAGATATTCACTTTAACTCATATGTAATTTTAGGCAAAATTCGGAAGTAAAGAAGTTAGAGTCGAAAGCTATGTATTTTCGACATTTTCTGAAGATTAATTTTTACTTGTCTTCGTAGAGCAAGAAGAAGAAAATTAAAAGACAAGAAAGATGGAAACACAAAGAAGAAGAACATGGGCTGCATGGATTTACATAGCCATGCAAGGTATTAATTTAATTAATGGATAATGCATAAGGTACCAAGGTGAGAAGAAAATGGTAGCTGCTAGGATAAATCACCAAAACGGTAGAAACAACAAGCGTGAAACTACAACACAAAGAGGAGAGCTAAGAAGAACAAAACACAGCTGTCTCACATATGCATTTCACGCAGTTAATGTCTGCGTTTCATGCAAACAACTATGTTAAAAGCAAAAAATGCCTACTTTTAACGTAGATGTTTACGTTAAACGCAGGCAATGTCTATGTTCAAATGAGAGGGCTGTAGGATTATAAACAAGAATGAACAGTAGCGTGGTCTATTGAATTAAATTGTCACATCAAAGCTATAGTGAGAGCTAGCGTGAACAGAGCTGCAAGAGAACACATGGGCAATAGAAATAGAGAGTAGGGAGGAATAGTAATGTGGTGAAACCAACAAGTTTATTTATCAAATCAATGAATAGGAATAAAGGGGAGAGAAGCTTACAATAGTGAGTGAAGAGCCAAAAAGGGCTTTAGTAGGGTTAATTTTCATAAGCTGAAGCATTTTTTTAGCAGACCTATGGAAGGCTAGATGTATCGATACCGGTTCCGATGTGACATCGATGTTGACGACCCAAGTTAAGCATTTTTTTATTGTTTTGTTATTTCTTTCTCTCATTAGTAATTGATTATGTTATCTTGTGTGGATTGGGTATTTGACTGATGATGATTTTAATGCTTTATTGAATCGTTTTTTCATGAAAACCCATTGCTAGAATCGAATGCAATACATAATCATTATATTCCCGATTCATGTGTAGTAACTAATGGTTCTAAATCATTAGAGATAACATAACATAGGTTAAATAATCCAAGCTTGTGTGATTATTGCCTAGATTGATCTGTTTTTTTTATTCGTAAGACGATTGTCTAGAAAAACTTAGAGAGCTTATTATAGGTTTCCCAATAGCTATGGTTAATTAACGAACACTTCGTAATTAACTAGGATTTAAGGAAAATTTGGGATTAACAGGGCTTGTTGTTAATCTATGATCGATAATTACTAAGAGAGATAAAAGAACAACAAATCAATGAATTATACTTAATTAGGGTGTAAGCTGAGATTGAACCAAAGAACCAGATCCCTACCAAATTCTCCAATTTTATCATTTTTTGCATGTTTTCTTTAACTTGTTTTCATTTGGTTTATTTTATTTTCTTTTCTTATTAAATCCACCCGCTTACCTAAACATCAATTAATTTCATTTCATAAGCTAACCAAACACTCCCTATGGGATCGACCTAGACTCACTACTGCTACAGTGGTAGTCTAGTTATGTTATTTTGACTAGCATTGTGACGCGTCAGTCAATGCATATAAGCAAGTTATGGATCTTGATGTAGTTTGTATAAGCAAGAGGCTTCTGAGGGTGATAAAAGAGCAAATCATGTTGAGAGCTTTTCCATTCTTATTAAAAAATGCTAAAAAATATTGGTTTTTTGATTTACTTGCAAGGAGTGTTACCAAATAAACTGAAATGAAAATACTTTTTCTTAGGAGCATTTTCCAAAGATAGCAAGCATAAGGAAAGAAATTTATGGAATCAAGCAACATCATGATAAATCCCTCTACGAGTATGGAAGCACTTCAAGAAGTTGTGTGCCAATGACCCCTATCATATCATCACAGAACAACTCCTTATCCAATATTTCTATAGGAATATTTCCTATTGTTGAGCAAGTTTTACTTATAATAAAACTCTTAATATTAGCAAGTATACGAATCGTAAACTTATAGTGTTGAAAGGTTTCAATGTCACGATGAACTAGTTACAATGAATTGAACCTAACTTTGTCTAAGGAAATAAAAATGATTTGAGCAAAATAATAACAGAAAATTAAATCAATTAACAAATATCAAATGAGGTGCCAAAATTAACTAAATGATCAAGTATGAATACATAGGATTGATTCTTTCAATATTTTCTTCCCCTAACATTTACTGATTCAATTATATTTTAATTCTAGATTTTTTAAGGATCACTATTTCTTAAGACATAACCAATTTACACTAATTAAATCTAAAAATTCCATAACTATAATCTCTCAATTCACAACTCTTTCCCTAACGTTTCCAATTAGTTCTGAAGTTATCTATTGAATAACCAAGTTCTCACATAAGATCTCTCTTTGAATGATAGTTGATTTATTAATTGTGTGATATATTAATTCACTAACTCTCTTTACACAAATTAATCAAATTACTTTTGACTCACTTTTTTGATTTATTGCAAAAGTGTGAACATGCACCATTAATATAATACAAAATATGTGTTGAATCAATAAAGAATAAATTCATAAAATAACTACAGAATAAAACCTAATCTAGAAATTTAGTTTTCATATCAAGCAATATGAAAATAACAAAAGACAGAAAAAAAAAAGTTCTATTTAGAGCTTGATTTGGGTAATTGGAAATCTGGACGTGTCTCTCAATCTTCCTTGTTTGATCTACTTTTGCAAGATGGTGGCCACCTTTTTGGAGTGTTTTCATGTTCTTAAATAGTCACAGAGGGTCTTGGGGGTGTAACTAAGGTTTTTGCCCTTTGTTTAGCTCCAAAAATGCCCTCGAGAAGCCATGAACCGTTTGCTCAATTTCAAAGATCAATAGGATTTTTTATCGAAACATCACTTTTTAATTTTCTTTAACATTAACCTAGATTTTGACGCTAAGGCAAACACTTTGTCATGAATGTCCCCCGATTACTCAACTAGGCCACATTTTTATTATTGATCTTAGTTCGAATGTCATTCTAGCCTTTTGACATGAAGTCAAACATTTTATCGTTAATGCCCCCAATTACTTAGCTATATCAAATTCTCAACTGGCTATTAACTCTATTTATAATCCAATTACTAAAGGAATAGTTATTTATTTAAGACACATTTTCGTTTAAATTTCACATGGCCTACCTCATTTCTTTTAGTCAATCATCCTCATGAAAAACTACAATTGATATTAACTCATTCAATTAACTAATAATTACAAATGTATATAATAAATTTCCTAAAATGAACATATTGAATGTCATATCCTAATTAACATGCATATTCAACCAAAGGTATTTAAAACGTAAAATTAGAAAATCAATATGCCATTACAAATGAAATGACCATGTTCAAAGCTAAACTAATTCCACTATGTTATTGCCATTGATACATTGACACAATTCACACATGTTCAACATATGTTCACACAATGTCAACCTAATCAAAACTAAGACAATATGATATGCAAAATGTCACACACATGACATGTTAATGCATAATTTTCCCCACACTTAGAAAACACATTGTTCTTAATATGGGAAAAACAAACGACACATAAAAGAAACTAACAAAAAAAGAAATAAAGAACATAAAATGTTAAGAGCACGAAACCCATTAAGGAGATTGAGATAGTGATGGTGATGGTGTGGGTGATGAAATTTGGAGACCTTCTATGCGATAAAATTTCAACACTTCACTCCTTACAACATAAACATAAAAAGTAACAAAGGACCAATAAATTAAACTGAAAATAATATAGAAAAATAAAATAAAATAACAAAATCCTAATTCTTGGGTTGCCTCCCAAGTAATGTTTAGTTAATGTCATTAGCTTGGTGTACTCTTTCTTCTATGCTCAACCTAGGTCTATTATGAGTGACTTCCTTCCACCCAAGTCGCCCAATTTCATTTTATTGTCTTGTAAATAAGCTACATATTGCAAGATAATAATAAGGATATAATTAATCAAATTAAGAAAACCTAGTAAGTTTAGTATTGTCCTTTTCGGTAACAAATGTCAAGAAAATAGAGAATGATGAAACTCCCTGAATCTTCGATTGAATCGAGCAGTTTGTCCTCTAAGAAGGTGAATTTCTCCCATTCTTCTTCAATCACCGTTGTCCCCTCTTCTTTTTTTACTTCTTAAATAGAGACTTTCTCATACGCTTTAAGCTCTATTTCCATCGTCACCTGTTCTTCTTCTTCTCACTACTTTAAAGATTCAGTTACATCAATTCTTATGAATGAGTTGCCCTCCTTCGGATTCTTTAATATCTTATTCATATTGAATTTCAATTGTTCTTCACCAATTTGAAGTATGAGATTGTCTTCATGGATGTCTACCAAAGCCCTTCCAGTGTTCAAAAATGGTATGTCAAGAACTAGTGAACAATTTTGATCATCTTTAAAGTCTAGCATTATGAAATCAACAGGAATGATAAACTTGTCCACTTTTATAGGTACATCCTCCACCATACAAAATGATTTCTTTATCGATTGATCCACCAACTGAATAATCATAGAGTTTGGCTTCACATCACCTAGCCCCAATTTCCTTAAAATTGACAAAGGCATAAGATTAATATCTGCACCTAAGTCACATAAACATTTAAAAATCTCTAAATTATCAACTACAAAAGGTATCATAAAACTCCCTAGATCTTTCAACTATGAGGGCATGTGGTTGGTAAGTAAAGAGCTGCAACTTTTTGTCACGGCTACTATTTGATGTCTGCTTGCTTGATAATATATCCTTGAGAAGCTTCACGAATGTGGCTATCTTCAAATCTTCCATAAAGGGTAAGGTAATTTGCAAGTTCTTTAGCTGTTCTAAGAACTTTGTAAATTGTGTATCCAATTCGTTATTATGAAGTCTTTGTGGGAATGGTATTTTTGGTGGTTAAGGTAGAGGAGGAACATAAGGAGGATCTTTGTTCTTTTCTCCATCCTTTTTCTTCTTTTCTTGATCCTCTAAAAGGTAGGGTTTAGCTTGTTCTTCTGTTAGTTCTTTTAGCTCTTTTCCACACCTAAGTGTCATAGCCTTAAATTGCTCTCTTAGATTTACTTCCATATTACTCAGAAAGCTTTCCACACTTCTCGTATAGAATTCATTGGCAATCTTGCCCAGTTGAACCCCTAGATTGTGAATAGAAGATAGCTCAAAAAACAAACGATTCATTTATTAAAAATTAAATCAAAATAATTTACATATATCTTATATAATTTACTTTATTTAAAAAGTTGCAAATAGTTTAGTGATTTGTTGTATGACATTTGAATTCAAATTTATTTAATCTTACTCGGTGAAATTCGCATACCTGTTCCATTGATCAATATACAACGTGCCATGTGCAGGCAACTCTACTCGTCTGTTTTTATTCCTGGCGAATAATGCCATCCCCGTGATGCTTTAAGATGACTATAGGATAACATTCTTTGCAATTATATGCTGTCGTATACTCTCTCTTCTCAATGTCGGATAACGTACATTTGCTTTCCTTTCTTATGATAAATGAGGAGCTACATATATTCAAATCAATCAGAATTTTCCTCTTCCCGTAAGGGCCATAGCTAAACAATTACAAAGATAAGGAGGAGTTGGCAAATAGTCGGAAAAGCTAAGTTTTCACTAGTGGATTGTGAGGTTAAAATTTAAAGCTTAATGGCAAGTGAGCGGACATGTTCATCAATATCTCTTAGAAAAAAAAAAAAAGCGTGATAAGGGGTAAGAGATTTTCTATCCAGACGATTTTTAAGATGGAACATATTCCAAGTGGTAGACAGTTCAGTTTCTCCAGGTCAAGGTCAACATCCCATGTTTTTGGTAATTTGTTTTCTTCAAAATGAAGACAGAAAATATTTCATTTCTTTTTCTTTTTCTCGTTCTCTTAAGTAGAAAAGTTTCCACGAAAAGTTTAACCTTGTTGAGGGATTTTTTTGACTTCAAATTCGTTTTTAGGACTATACTTAATTACAACAACCGATGAAGGCGAGGTAGTAGCCAAAAGCTGAACTACCTAAGTCGAATGGTCAAGGGAACTTGCCTTCTTTTAGTGGTTCTTCTCAAGTCGTTTTTCTGAGTTGTGGGCAGTCCTTAATTTGTTACTTTATTCGCTTTTTGAGAATCTGTTCCTTCACTGCACATATAATTTCTTTCTACGTAAAATCTTTTTCCAGGAAGTATTCTAAAAACAAGTTTTGAGAAAAAAAGAAAATTTTTGGAGGCAAATATTGCCTGAAAAAATGTATTCCGCAGAAAGTTTCTAATTGATTCACCAACATTCTAACGTTTATTAGTACCTTGAAAGATTTATAGTCAGGAAATCAATGCAAATATATAAATGTCTTGCAATTCTAAAATAATATTATCACAAATAAACAAAAGTTCCAGGTGAAATAATAATTGAAGCATTATTAATTAGATTTGAATCTAGTGTTGCATTGATATTTAAGAATCAAAAAAGTAGAATATGAAATGAACCTTTTGAAACTAAAATGCCCCTATATTTTGGTAATCTATAATGAACATAATAAAATTGAAATTTTAATCGAGAATATTTCTAACTTATTTAGTGTGATTCAATTGGTATAATTATGAACCTAAAAAATGTAATTAATTGAGAATATTTTTTTTACTAATTTATTATGATTCAATTGGTGCAATTATGATATAATGATTATGGAGATATAATCTATATTGGGGTGGAAGGAATATAAGGTTTTGTTTCGATAATTGGAACCACTTGGGACCTCAATTCAAGATCTAAGGGATTAAGAGACTAAAAAGAATGATTTCTTATAATGTCAAGGTGTAGAAGTAATTGAAAAAGGATAATGGAGATTTAGGCATAATGGCTTTAAACTAATAATGTAAAAGGCCTCAAATCACAAGCCAACTAGGGATGTGGAGGACTAGATCATCAGGGGAAGAACCAACTCGAATCAATTCACACATATATCATGCTATAAAATTCTCAAAGAACATGGAATGGAAGTGCTATAGAGCAAGCCGGTATAACTATTCCAAACATCTTACATAGGTTGTACGAGCTGTCCACACTCTACCACCTTCCCGAATTTTACTTAGAAAAAATATATAATATGATGATTTAGAGACAACTGGATGTAGGTTATACAATGGTGAAGTAGGTTAAACTTATTCATAGAGAAGACTATACTTTATTCAAGTTGCCCTTTAGCTATGGAACTTATTCTTTATGGGAAGAATGGAACTTAAGAACATTACATGGAACAAAATTGGAAGTGTATGAGCTTAGCAAGAGCTTCCTCATAAGGATGAGCGAGCTCATCCTTGCTAAGAAGATAACAAAAGAAATGAGAACTAATATCCCTTAAAGTTAGCAAATGGATAGTTAGGAAAGCAAGACCTAATAGGGGGAAGTGCTTGAAGGAAATGAGATTCACATAATATCTACTATACATTGAACTACATACTTAAGACAAAAAGGTCTAAATCTGTTAGATAACAACATGTCCTTGGTGGAGAATATCATAATGTTATCTTACATTCAAGCTTTGATTTTGACTTTTTTGTTATTTTGTTTTAGGTTGAGGCTTATGCTCTAACTACTTTAGATTGAATTAATTTATTATTCAGCTCACGAAAAAGAACTATGAATGATTTGTAGTTATGGATAATATAATGACATATTGTCTAGAAAAAATTTATGATGTTATTTGAGTATAGAAGTGGTATAAGTGATGATAAAATTAAATTTAAATAAAAGAAGCATAAAAAGAACATGTTAATTTAATCTTATGTCAAAATATTAAACATCTATAAAAATATCATATTATGATTTCTGAGTTAGAGAAAGTTAAGAAAAGTATCTAAAGTTTGCTACTCTCTAGACACCACCACTGTAAACATGTGAATTAAAGTGAAAATTTTGAAACTTTTCTTAATATTATTTTATTTTTAGAATGCAATTCCTCCTACACTTCTTCTTGGAATAGTTACTGAATAACTCTTACAATAACAAAATATCATCCATTATGACTCTACCTAAGATGTAGGCTCTTTGGGATTGATTGATGAACCTAGGAATCATTGCTCTCAACATGTTAGTAAGGATCTTTGAAATGCCTTTATAAGTCATTTTGCAATATGCTATTGGTATGAAATCATAGTGTTTTATATTTTCCATCCTTAGTAATAAGAGTGATGTGAGTTAGTTGTACTCAGAAAGCACATCACCATTCCTGAAAATCTCAAGAATTGCATCAAAAACCATAGGCATTATAATATACCAAGTTTTAATGAAAAAGTTACCATTGAAACCACTTGGTCTAGGGGTTTTATGAGGATTTAGTTATTTAAGAGAATTTGCAATTTCCACATTGGTAACAGGTCTATTGAGACTATCCATTATAAAGAAGAAGGAACCTCTTTAAGCATTTCTTAAAGAAAGGGAATTAAGGAACAAGAATTGATGAGAGCATTCATTAATTTGGGAAGTAATCTACAACCTCAACTAGAAGAAGCTACTGTAAGTTCAATGTTTGGTCACCATTCTATAGACAAATGATCCTATTCTTATAATTCCTAGCAAGAACATCATTGTGGGAGTAAGATGTGTTTCTATCTCCATCTTTAAACCATTTAATATCTCTACTTCAACAAGAAGTAGTCAAAGTTGAAAGCCTTAGCAAGATCATCCATTGCCATTTTCTCCAGCTCCTGAAGATGAGAGGAGGTTAGACTATTGTAAATATCATATTAAATCTCCTCTAGCTTTCTCTTGGCAGTGCTTAAAAGATGACGAGTGTTTCCTACATTGCATAAAAACAAAATTTTCATTTCTTGTTTAATCATCCCTATCTTTCTTACAAAAATGAATTTTTTGGTGTCATAAAGTCAATATTTACTCCTTTCTATAATGCCTCACGAAACCATACAAAATCAAATAAGAAATTGTTAAATTTAAAAGACATTTTATGCTTTTTAGAATGTTTTGAATTTTGAATAAAGAATGATTAGACAGTGAACTATTTTGAAAGTGTTAGAAGTTGCTCCCTGGCATATTTAAAGCCATCCTATCTTATTAAAGAAATGGAATCCAGGAGTGATATTGTACAGAAGGAAACTAGACATAGTTTCTCTATAGTTGAACTTCCATAATGTTCCTATAGAGGTACTTGTCTACTAAAGGCATGAGTGACATAGCTAGCAAGATTGGCAAGCCTCTAGGAATGGATGAAAGCACAACATTCATAAGGAGAATAGACTTTTTAGGAGTCTGTGTTTATGTAGATATCACTAGAAAACTACCTAAAGAACTGAAGATAATGTAATTAAAGGATGATGGGAACCTAAAAGAAGGTGTTTTAAGAGTCTCTTACATATGGAAATCAAAAAGAAAAGAGAAAAAATAGGAACGGAGAAGGAAAGAAAATAAAGAAGTTACAAAAGTATGAGAATTAGGAGAAGATAAATTGGGCGAGGTCTTAGAAAATAGTGAACCTCCTGCAAAATAGATGGAGACAAAAAAAAGGAAATGAGGAAATATAGTCACCTAGAAATAAGGTTCTAATTGAAATAAACAAAGGGAATAAGGAAATGCAGACACTTAGAAAAGCAGTTCTAAGTGAAGAAAGTCTAGCTGAGGATGAGGAAGTCTAAACTTAAGATGAGTGCATCAGGATGCCATTGACTAAGAAAATGGATGCGTGAGGAACAAAACTAACAACTTTTGGTAAAGGTCAAAAATCAAAGAGATGAAGATTAGGTAAAAAAGAAATGATGAGACATGTTATATGGAATATTAGGGGTCTTAACAGTATGAGTTAGAAACTTCTTGTAATCAATAAAAGTAATGTTGACTCTGTTGGTTTGTTAGAAACCAAAATAAGGGAGGAAAATTTAGGGAAATATATTTGGTTTCTTGGAAATGATTGGAAGGTTATTTCTAATCACTCTTTTTATGTAAATCAGAGAGTGGTAATAGGATATAACTCCTCAAAGGTTGTTCTAATTACCTAGAAATGTACAGATTAAATGATACACTGTAAAATGAAAATTAAGTTGAATAGTATAAGGGTGGTTATTTCAACAGTGTATATTCTAAATCATGGATTCTAAAGAATACCAATATGGGAGGACATCAACAACTTATGAGACTATAGGAGATTTTAATTGTATTTTATACTCTAATAAAGTATAGAGTGGCAGGAGATGGGCTTAGTAGAAGGGGATTAAATTAGAAAGCTTAACTTAAATTACAGGTTTGACTGATTTGAAAGGGATTGACAATATGTTACATAAAATAATAAGCAGTCAGGTGATTGGCTCCTTATGAAAAAACTTGACAGATGTTTAGTGAATGACAAGTGGCTGTAGTAATTCCCATCAAGCATATAAACTATGAAGGTTCTACAACATCAAATAATTTGCCTTATAAAGATTAATTAAACTACAGGTTTGACTGATTTGAAAGGGATTGACAATATGTTACATAGAATAATAAGCAGTCAGGTGATTGGCTCCTTATGAAAAAACTGGACAGATGTTTAGTGAATGACAAGTGGCTGTAGTAATTCCCATCAAGCATATAAACTATGAAGGTTCTATAACATCAAATAATTTGCCTTACAAAGATTAATCTAAAATTCCAGGAAGACATAAGGAGAGCTCCATTCAAGGTTTTCAACCATCTTATGGATCATCAAAATTTTAGACATATAGTGAATGAGGGGATGGAGCTGGGAGGGGGTGGAACTAAAGGTTATAAGCTCACAATTCAAATTCCTCAATAGAGATAATGTAATACTAGGGTAAGAAGAGAAAAAAGAAGTATTGAATAAGTTATAAGAATGTCAAAAAAGGATAATGCAAGAACTAGAAAACCATAATTTAAGCAAAGAAGACGCTGAGTTAATCATGAAATGTAACATTGTTTTGGAAAGCTATAACAACCTAATAAGATAGAGGTCTAGAATGATGTGGCTGAAAGAAGGTGAGAGGTGTATCAAATACTACTTGAATTCCATTAAAACTAGGAGGAATAAGACTAATATCAAGTTCCTGATATATGGAAATGGAACCCCAGTCTAGGATTAGGGTAACTTGAAGAAAATTGTCATTGGGAATGGAGAAAGTTTCAAAGTAATGCTTGAGGTAGTTTTAAGAGAAATAAAAAAGATTTTAGAATAAGAGAAGCCAAACTTAGTAAAGGAATTTGAAGACGTGGAGATTAAAAAAGTACTTTTTTAATGCATCCAGACAAAGCACTAGGCCAGATGGATTCAATGGGAGATTCTTTCTGAAAAAAATGGGATATGACAAGTGAGGAAGTGATAGGAGTTGTGAAAGAAATTTTCCAAAGGGGAATAATTATAAAGGAATAGAATAAAACTTATATAAGTCTCATACCTAAGCAAACCATTGTTAATAATCTTATAGACCCATTTCATGCTGCAATATCCTCTATAAGGTTATCACAAAAAGTTTGGAAAATATACTAAAGAATAGCCTGAGGAACATTATTAAACCCTCCTAAAGCTCCTTTATTGGTGGAATATTAGTAGGAGATAACATTATCCTGCGCCAAGAGTTTCTTCAAGGCTACAATACCAAGGCAAGTAGGAGGAATTGCATAATCAAAATAGACCTAGCTAAGGCTTATAACTCAATAAATTGGAGTTTCATCATAAACACACTCAAAGTAGGTTTTCAACCCTATAAAAAGGATTAAGGAATGTGTTACCACCTCCAAAATTGCAATATTGGGGAATGGTTAACCTACTGAGATGATAAAAGCTAAAAAAGAGCTTAAGTAAAGGACCCCATATCCCCTTACCTGTTTATGCTAGACATGGAGGTTTTCAACCATTTTAGAAAAAAATACCACAAACTCCATATAATTTCACTACCACCAAGGATGAAAAGGTATTAAACTGACCCCTTATACTTTTGTAGATGATATTCTTCTATTTTGTAGAGTAGAGAAACAATTTTTAAACATCATCCTATAAGTAATGGAAGAATTCAAGGAAGTCTCTAGATTAAGTAGCAACCTAATCAAGAGTTGTTTCTACCTGTCAGTGAGTGTTAGAGGGGTAGTAGCTATAAAAGTTATTGAAATGAGCATGAAGCAAGGATTCCTACCTTTCAAGTACCTAAGGTTTCCAATTTCATAAAAGAGGATCAATGCTATAGATTATAAGCTAATGATGGATAACTTCCATAAATTTAATCACTAGTGTAACAAGTTACACTTTCTCAATTATGGGGGAAGATTATAACTTGTTCAAACTATATGAAACTATCGTGCAAACTACTGGATCAACCATATAGTACTTCCAATGAGCATTTTAAAGGAAATTAATAAGAAGTTGAGGGAGTTCATATGCAATGGGCCTAACTCCAGCAAAAAAAAAAAGCAAAAGCTAATTGGAATTTGCTATGCTAACCTAAGCATTAAGGAAGTTTGGGGATACGTTTAACTAACCTAATATACAAAATCATAGTGTAAGTTAATAAGAATAAACAATAAAGATTATGATAACCTCAAGAAAATTGAATAAGAATAAACAATAAAGATTATGATAACCTCAAGAAAATTGAAAATTTTCTTTGAAATTTCCGTTAACCCCTTC
>JAOQML010000196.1:27902972-27923145 GCA_027568935.1 Erythroxylum urbanii | reverse complement strand
TCTACTATGCATGTGCATGTATGAATGCATGCATATGTCACTGTTCACTAGCAATTGGTGAGGGGATGTTACATAAGTTCCATCCCTCACACTTACAGTTCACTCCTTTTACAGTTGTCCCTCTTTCACATTTTCATTCAAGCTATCCAATGTCCTCACACACTTCTTTATTTTTCTTGCCCCTATTTATGTCACACACTGCACTCACATCGCTTCAACTCACCTTTTACATAAGCCCACATTTAAATTCACGTCCATATCTTCCCGCGAGAGTGTCTCATGCCCATGTAAATCCATGCACAGACGTGAGTGATGCTCACGGTTGCGTAATAATTCCAGCAAGTTATAAGCAAGCTTCACCCTCCATTCTTTTATGCTTTATCCATTCTTTTGCTCTAATTTTTGTCTTCTTAAACCCTGAAGACAAGTGAATGTGGACTTTGGAAAATGGCCCCAAATATAGGGCTTTTAAATCACTTTAACTCCTTTACTTCCGAATTGTGCCTAAAATCACATATGAGTCAAACTGAGTATCTTAAGAATTTTCATATCAATAATCACTAAGTTTTATGGAATATTTTAATAATTAATTAAGCAATTATCAATTTCCCCCACACTTAGCTTTTGGCCGTCCTCGAGCAAAACATTAAAATTAAGCTCACCAACAAAAAAAATTCACGCCTTTCTTATATGTTCCAAGAGTACATAATCATAAAAAAAGATGAATGACTTTCAAAATTCGTAGCAAGAATTTAACATTTAATGCTTCATGATCAATTAACATTCAATACCTTTAAAAACTGAGCAATCTAATGGTAAACTTGGAAAATGTGTTTAAACAAGATATGTCCATGGGCACACTCAACACCATTCATGATCATGACAATCCATAACTTTACATATCATTTCATTTCTCTACCACTAAAGTTTCATATGCAAAATCATAGATCAAAGGACTTTTCAAGGTTGTAATGTGGGTAAAGGTAAGGTGAGATGTATTTAGGTCAAGTGGCATGAAAGCCATTAAAGCTAGTGAAATAAAGCAACACTCAATATGACATCAAGTGCAAAAACCAACATTCACTCACAATTGTGTACATCAACTATGATGAATGCAAAAACCAGTTTCACAACTCAAACTCAAGCTCTCATACATAAACCAAATGAAGTATATACCATTCCGAAGGGATCACTCATATAATTGATGACAATATATTGAAACCACAAAGAGTAACCTTTCCAAGCTAACATTTACCTTATATTCAACATACTCAAGTAACCTATTTAATATAACTTTAGGAGGATGCATTAAGTACGAATAACTTTGCAAACCACTTATGCACTTCCTCCTTGATACAATTGTTTCCTTTTTTCCTTCTTTTCTTTTGTTTTTCTCTTTGCTTTCCTTCTTTTCTTTTCTTTTCTTTTCTCTTATAAAATTAAAATAAACTACATCAACATTAGAATTTCAATGATAAGATATAAAATAACATCTCAACATTATAACCAACCCACACATATGCATACCCCCATACTTATACTTTTGTATATCCATAAACTCAGTAACCACAAAAGTTCCACTAACTTTATGGCTTAGGTAGAACATTTGGTTAAGGATAAAGCATGTAATATGGTTGACACAAAAAGAAAGGCTAATAAGGCTCAATGGGGGCTTAATAAGGGAAAAATCATGTTAATGGGGTTGGCTATTTGGCTAATGCAGCTTATGCAACAAAGAATGCCTAATCATTTCCATGTTAATGCATGTGATAAAAATTTGGTCTCAAATAGAAACTTAAAGCAAATTCACGATGTACATGTCATGAAGATCACACATTATCAAAAGACAATGAGACTGATATAGATGTTTCAGTCTAATAAGGCTCAAAATCTCACCAACTTTGTCTCACGCTAGTCATTACTCTTCTAAAGATAATACATATCGACCAATCATAAGAGTAAAAATACATGCTAAAGTTGCTATGAAATTCTCTAGTCAATTCACACTATAATCATGACTATATAATCCAAGAAGCAACAGAAAATCAGAAAACGTTTGTTTGTTTATTTTATTCTTTCTCTCATGTAAAGAAAATAAATTTACTTCCCTCGGGTTGCCTCCCAATAAGCGCCTTATTTAGAATCGCTGGCTCGACTCCATATTTCCTCCTCAGGTGAAAAACTTGTGAACTTCAGGTGTCATATGCGGCTCCTCCACATGAGGTTCTTCCAGATAGGGCCTTGGTTGATGATTCGTCATATTTAGCATCTCCCCTATCCTTGGACTTTCAATCGTGACTGAGACCATGCACTCTGGAAAGATCTCAAATGTCTCTTTACTTTTTTCTTCCTCATTTAATTCCTCCAATCTGCTATGTAAAGGTGAAGAGTCATTTTCAACAATAAAATGGAACTCAGTACTTACCTCTAAGCTAAAAGATATGTCTTTTTCTGCTTTGAGCTCCTCCTCTACTTCTACACAAGCAACTCCTTGAGTAATGCTCTCAAATTTCTCAAACTACTCATCGCTTTGTAAAAGTTTTTGCACAAACATCCATTGGGTACACCTCGGGCTGATATAGTTGCTCCTCTTCGCATGTGGCTCCATAAGAGTGATATCTCCCTATCAAGGCAATGCATTTTGCTGGAATTGCAGAGCATCCTATTAGATTTATTGTACACCTTGCTGAAACAACTGCTACATATTTTATTGGAACTGCTACATATTCTGTTCAATTTAAAGATTGTTGGTAGCCATAATATTAAGCAATTCTTCTAGAGATATACCTGAGTCGTGTTGGCTCTCTGAATCTTGGCAACTAGGCCAAGATTACCTTTCATCCTGTTGGAATTGTTGGATATCCTATTGGGTCTGCTATATACTATCTTGAGCTACTACATACCCTGTTGAAATTGAAGATGGCCATCATTATAGGTTTTGATATAGTCGTCCCGATGCATACCTGATTGTGACAAGAAGCCTCTAGTCCACACGAGAATTGCTATATGTCCTGCAAACTATCATAAAGTAAATTCTGATGGTTATCCCACCCATAACCAAAGTTAGGTTGATCAGTCTAACCTTGGTTATAGGATTGAGAATAAAAATTAAAGAAAAAATTACTTCCATCCATGATTTTTTTTTGTAAATCACAAACACGAAATAGAATGAAGAAACGATCCAAAATAACTGAAAAGAAACCAATTACAAATAAATATATACAAAAAACCAATTAAAATCATAAACAAAAACTAAAACACACACTCCTTAACAACAGTGCCAAAATTGACTAACATTACGAAGCACTATCATCCATACACAAAACCCAAATCAATTAACATAGGATAACCAAATCAATTTCTAATGAGAGAAAGAAACAACAAAAATGTTGAAATACACTTAACCCTGGTCATCAGCGTCAATGTCACCTCCGAACTGGCATTAGGATGCTACCCTTCTATTGGTCTCCAAATGATCATAGCTTTGCCCCTTAAAAATGTCCCACTAAAACCCTCTTGCTAGTGCCTCCCTCTTTCTCTGTCTCAAGCTATCACTATTGTTCTGATTTTATGAATTAATTTTCGGTCCACTACACTATTCACTTATTTAAAACCCTTCTGTCTCTGTGTTGTTGTTTTCTATTTAAAAGGCTCCCTACGTCAGCGTTTAATGCAAACTTCTATGTTGAATGCAGACTTGGTTGATTTTCCTCTCCTGCATCCGCATTTTGGTTCTCCTTTCTCAACTTCTTCATTGTCTTTTCTTGGACTGAATTTATTTTCTTCTTCCTCTAATTTTCTTCTACTTAATCCATGAAGACAATTGAATATTGATCTTCAAAAAATGGTCCAATTATCATGCTTTAGATTTACTTAAAATTCTTTGCTTCTAAATTGTGCCTAAAATCATATACAAGTCAAAGTGAGTATCTTGAGTAATTTCATGTCATTAATCACTAAGTATTATGGAATAATTATACAATCAATTAAGCAGCTATCAATTTCCCCCACATTTAGCTTTTTGTCGTCCTCGGACAAAACATCAAAATTAAGCTCATAGACCCAAAAACATCGCTCATTTCCTATATGTTCCAAGAATACATAATCATAAACAAAGATAAATGACTTCCAAAAATTATAGCAAGAACTTAACATTCCAAGCTTTTACTCATGATCAATCAACATTCAATACCTTTAAAAACCCAGCAATCTAATGGTAGACTTGGAAAATGTGTTTGGCTAAAATATATCCATAGGTACACTCAACACCATTCATGATCATGACAGTCCACAACTTTACATATCATTTCATTTTTCCACCACTATGATTCAAAAGCAAAATCATGAATCTAAGGAATTTCAAGGTTGAAATGTAGGTAAAGGTAAGGTGAGATGCATTTGGGTCAAGTAACTTGAAAGCCATTAAAACTAGTGAAACAAAGCAACACTCAATGTGACATCAAGTGCACAAGTTAACACTTACCAAAAACTAGTTACTGTTAACCATTACGAATGCAACATTTATATTTCACAACCCAATTCTGCTCTCATACAAACCACATAAAGCATATATCAATCTGAAGGAATCACTCATACAATTGAAGACAATATATTGAAACTACAAAAGAGTTAACCTTCCAAGCCAATTCTACCTCATATTCAACATACTCCAATAACACATTCATTACAACTTTAGGAGGATGCAATAATCATAAACAACTTTTCAACACATATGCAATTCCTCCTTGATACATTTATTTAAACATTTTTTTCTTTTTCTTTTTCTTTTTCTTTTTCTTTTTCTTTTTCTTTTTCTTTCTCTTTCTCTTTTTCTTTTGCTTTTCTCTTTTTATTTTCTTTTTTCTTTTCTCTTTTCTTTCTTTCTTTTCCTTTCTTTTTTTTCTCTTATAAAAATTAAAATAAACTATATCAACATGGGAATTTCAATAATAAGATATAAAATAACATCCTAACATTATAACAAACTCACACATATGTACACCCTCATACTTAGAAATTTGTCAACAATCACAAATGTTCCACTAGCTTTATGGCTTGGGTAGGACATTTGGTTAAGTATAATGCATGTAATATGGTTGATACAATAAGAAAGGCTAACAAGGCTCAAAGGAGGCTTAATAAGGGAAAAATCATGTTAATGGGGTAGGCTATTTGGCTAAAGTAGCTTATGAAATAAAGAATGCCTAATCATTTCCATGTTAATGCATGTGATAAAAATGTGGTCTCAAATAGAAACTCAAAGAAAAGTCATAATGTACATGCCATAAAGGTCACACATTATTAAAAACAATGAGACTGATTGAATGTGTCAGTCTAATAAGGCTCAAAATCTTACCGGCTTTGTCTACCACTATTCACTACTCTTCTAAAGATAATGAATATCGACTAATCATAAGAGTAAAAATACATGCTAAAGTTGCTATGAAATTCTCTAGTCAATTCACTTTCTAATCATGACTATATAACCCAAGAAGCAACATAAAACGAAAAAATGTTTGTTTGTTTGTTTTATTCTTTCTCTCATTTTGATTAAAAACTTAAAACAAATCAAACAAACAAATTCAAAAACACATATGCATAAAAAAAGTAATACGGAAATGTAAAGAAAAGAAATTTACTTCCCTTGGGTTACCTCCTAAGAAGGGCCTTTGTTTAGGGTCGCTGGCTCTACTCCATGTTTCCTCCTCATGTAACAAAATTGTGATCTTTAAGTGTCACATATGGCTCCTCCACGTGAGGTTCTTCCGGATAGGACCTTGGTTAATAATCGTTCACCTCCAATGTCTTCTTTATCTTCAGATTCTTCATCTTCACTGAGTCCTCACTCTTTTGAAATAATTCAAATGATTCACCTTTTCCTTCTTCGTTTAATTCTTCCAATGTCCTAGGTAAAGTTGAAGGGTTAGTCTCGCAAATAATTACAGACTCAGTACTTACCTCTGAGCTAAAAGATATGTCTTTTTCTGCTTCGACCTCTTCCTCTGCTTCTTCCACACAAGCAATTCCTTGAGCATTGCACTCAAGATTCTCAAGTTCTTCATCACTTTGTAAGACTTCCGCACTTACGTCTATAGGGTATGCCTTGGGTTGATATGACTACTCCTCTTCCATTTATGATTCTAACCGTTCGATCCTCACTGCCGTTTCACCCATTTGGCTTAACAAGTTCTGGTTTCTAGACATTATATGCCTTATTTCCCTCTGGAACTGTTGAAACTGTTGTTGTAGGCACTGTTGTTGTAGGCTCTGTTGAAATTTGAGATTGTTAGCAATCAAAACATTCATCAATTCTTCCAAAGATATACCTGAGTTTTGTTGGCTCTCCACATCTTGGAAACTAGACCAAGATTGCCTTTCATCTTACTGGAATTGTAGGGTATGCTGTTGAAGTTGTTGCATACTCTCTTGAAGTTGCTGCGTACCCTGTTGAAATTGAAGATGGTCAGCATTACAGAACTTGATATAGTCATCGAGATGCATACCTGAGTTGTGATAAGGAACTTCTGGTCCACACAGAAATTGTTGTGTCCTACAAACTATCATGGAAGTAATTCTGGTGGTTATCCCATCCATAACCAAAGTTAGGTTGATCAGTCCAATCTTGGTTATAGGATTGAGAGTAAAAGGAAAAATTACTTCCATTCACGAATTTTTTTAATATTTATCGCAAACGTGAAACAAAAAAAAATGAAAGATCACGAAATAACTAAAAAGAAACCAATTACAAACAAATATATACAAAACATCAACTAAAATCACAAACAAAAACTAAAACACTGCACTCCCCAGTAACGATGCCAAAATTGACAGCGTGTCGTAACGCTAGTCAAAATAAACTAGGCTACTACTATAGCAATGGTGAGTTTAGGTCGATCCCACAGAGAGTGTGTGTAAAGTTGTTGAAATAAAATTAATTGATGTTTAGGTTTAGGGGGTTTTGGTTTTAGAAATAAGCAAAAAAATAAAGTTAAAATAACTAACAAAAGCAATGTACAGAAAACATATGAAAAATGACAAAAGTGGGGAAATCGGTAGGGACCTAATTTTTCGGTTTAATCTTGGCCTACATTCTAATTAAACATATTTCATTGATCTGTTGTTCTTAAACCTACCCTAGCAACTACTAATCGTGGGTTAATAATTAATTTGAGTTTCCCCTTAGGTAGTGTTTAATCAAGATACGATCATTAATTAAACCTAAATTTCAAATAACTTAGGATAGGATCTCTATATTCAATTAGTTAGTAGCATTATGAATTAGGAAAACACATTCATCAAGGCAATAAACATATACGATGTGTCATTTAACCTAGATTATGTTATCCCTAATGATTACGAATCATTAGTCACTACACATGAATTTCAACATAACAATTACGGATTATATCGAAATTCTAGCAATGGGTTTGCAAATAAACGATTCAATGAACACATTAAAATCATCTTTTCATAATACCCAATGAGTTCATACATAAATAACAGAATAATAACAAGAATACGATTATCCATACACAAAACTCAAATCAATTAATATAGGATAAAACAATCAATTTCTAATTAGAGAAAGAAACAACAAAAACTGTTAATTATACTTAACCCAGGTCGGCAGTGTCGATGTCGCCTCCAAACTGATGTCAGGATGCTACCCCTCGATAGATCTCAAAATGATTATAGCTTTTCCCCTTAAAAATGTGCTACCGAAATGCCTCTTGCTAGCGCCTCCCTCTTTCTCTGACTCGAGCTACTATTACTGTTCTGATTTTATGAATTAATTTTTGGTACACTACACTGTTCACTCATTTAAAACCCTCCTGTCTCTGCACTGTCGTTTTCTATTTAAAAGGCTCCCTACATCTGCATTAAATGCGAACGTGGTCTACGCTACGTTTAATGCAAACGTCTATGTTGAATGCAGACGTTGTCTGTGTGAAACACAGACTTGTTTGTGTTTCCCCTCTTGCGTCAACGTTTTGGTTGCTCCTTCTCCAACTTCTTGGATGTCTTCTTTTGGATTGAATTTATTTTGTTCCTTTTCTAATTTTCTTCTTCTTAATTCATGAAGACAAGTGAATATTAATCTTTAGAAAATTGTCCTGTTATCATACTTTCGACTTACTTCAACTTCTTTACTTCCAAATTGTGCCTAAAATCACATATAAGTCAAAGTAAGCATCTTGAACAATTTTATGTCATTAATCACTAAGTGTCATGAAATAATTATACAATCAATTAAGCACCTATCAATTGTACTCTCCAAACACCCGAAGAATGAGGGAACTAGATATCTCTCAAATGTCATTGTCCTAGCAACTTGTTTGATGGTGAAACAAACATATTAGGACTCTTAGTCAATGTAATTATATCCCAAATTAGAAAATTCTCTCTAATTATGGAGTTTCATTTTGTTCCAACGTTGTAGTTTCCAACATGTAATATATTTGCCCTCTTGTTACGGTGGATAAAATGAGTAGGTGTTGGCCCAACTTTTATTAGCTGAGAGTGAAGTTTGATTTTTAGTAGAATATAAAAATCTTATTTAATTAAATAAATGATTAATAACTAACAAATAACTGTGTGTGTAAACGAGAACAGGAAAAATAGCGCGTAGAATATATTGTTAAATCTACCGAAGCCACCAACAGAAAAGTTATTACATTGATAACGGACTGAAATATATTTCTGATTTTTTCCGAAGCTACATTGGTAAAAGGTCCTCAGATCATCTGTATCATCCCCGGAGTATATATACACAAGTTGGCTAGTAAGTATATATATATACAAATATATATTGGTAAATTGATCATTTTGTCATCATCAAGCCAACACCAGCATCATTCCTCGATCAGGGAAAGTGTCATAATAGTCTCTGGATAGTCTCTTGATAGGTTCTTATAATCTCTAAACGTTATCTAGAACCATTACATAACACGCACGCATCTATTTTGAAGATATTTGAAAAGAGCTAGAAAATTAATAATGTGGCAATCGGAAATCCATTTTCAGATTCCAATTCGATGCAGCATTATTGATGTTAAGCATCTTTTATCCCAAGTTTTTAGTTACATCTTTTCTAGTATTATTGTTGTATTATTCTTTTGCTCTGTATATGATATCCCGACCAGAAAAACTTTCTTTCCCCAGTTGCACCTGCTGCACTCCATATCCTTATATTAACTACTCTCTTCTTCCTATCAAAAACAAACAAGTTCAAGGAATTCGTAGCTTGAAACGTACCAGACTGAAAGTCGACCTATCCAAACTCTTTGAAAGTTTTGTTCGAAGAGCTTTCACATTACTCCGTTAGTACTACTGCAGAATGAATGGAAAGAAAGGTAGCATTCAGATCAACATTCCGGCACCGACCACCAAATCCAAGCATATGGAAACTGGAAGGAAACAGGAAAATTGCTCCGATGGGTTCTCCTGTGAAGCTTGGATTTGGAGAGTCTGGGAATTTGCCAAAGAAGACACTAACAGAATTACGTTCTCATTCAAAGTGGGGCTAGCTGTTCTCTTAGTCTCTTTACTCATACTGTTCCGGGCACCTTACGACATTTTTGGCACCAATATCATATGGTCTATCCTCACTGTTGCAATCATGTTTGAGTATACAGTTGGTATGCTTCACAAATATATATACATATATATGTATCCTATGTCTCTTACGTACTTTTTCTGCATGCACAATAATATGTTTATCAACTCATATTTGGGTCATCTTACTCTTATTGTCTGTTGGTTGTTGATGATGAACTTCATTTCTAAAGGCTCAACCTTCAACCGAGGATTTAATCGAGCATTAGGAAGCTTACTGGCGGGAATATTGGCTATTGGAGTTGCTCAGTTAGCTCTATGCGGTGGCAGGATTGCTGAGCCTATTATAATTGGCATAAGCATTTTCGTGATAGGTACAAATCTATATTTCTAAGAGATTAGCAAAAGGGGGACTAGAAGGAATTTAATTAGGCTGAAAAAAATTTAAGTTCAAACATTTTTTGCAGGGGCTGTTACATCGTTCATGAAGTTATGGCCATCACTTGTGCCGTATGAGTATGGATTCAGGGTCATACTCTTCACCTACTGTTTGATCATAGTCTCTGGTTATCGGATGGGGAATCCTATCAGGACTGCAATGGATCGCCTGTACTCCATTGCCATTGGAGGGTTTGTTGCAGTTTTCGTGAACGTGCTGGTTTTTCCGATATGGGCTGGTGAGCAATTGCATAAGGAGCTAGTGAAAAGCTTCAACTCGGTGGCTGACTCTCTTGAAGGTAAGATAATTTGGTCATTCTCCACATTTGGATCCCTTAGTATAGATAATTTAGCAACGCATCATGAGAAGGCCAACAGCTAACGTTGATGCTATCTGAACTAGAACATAAATTGTTAAGAGACTACTAAATCTAAAATTCTTTAACTTTATTTTAAAAAAAGATTTGAGTTCTACAAGACACTTGGACACTGATTCTACGTTTTCAAGTCTGAAATTTTAGAATGTGTGAAAAAATATCTGGAAGATGAAGGTTTAGAGCATCCAGAATTCTCCAAGACGGTGATGGATGAGTTCCCGGATGAGCCCGCCTATAAGAAATGTAGAAGTACCCTGAACTCTTCCACGAAACTGGAATCCCTGGTACATATCTACATGCTTGAATCAATGTCAATTTTTCAAAGCAGGATTCCTACGTATTAAATGACCATATTATTGTTTCTTTCTGTTTTCAAACTAAAAAGGCTAATTCAGCAAAATGGGAGCCACCACATGGCAGGTTTCGACATTTCTTCTATCCCTGGTCTGAGTACGTTAAAGTAGGAGCAGTTCTAAGACACTGTGCTTATGAGGTCATGGCCCTTCATGGGGTTCTGCACTCTGAGATTCAGGTATAACAAATCTTCCATCTCTCACTATATGTTGGGGTACGAGTTTGAACATATTCACGTCACCGTGTTTATGCAACTGGTAAACATTAGTTGCGTATCAATGTCTTCGCATAAATAGGATATTCATATTCATCTTAAGGGGAATCAGTTCCCGACAAGACATTAACATAAATACCAACAACTGGAGAATCTTCTATAATAATCAACATGAAAGAATACACGGAAAGAGAACTAGGACCATGATACGGCATCATCAGAACAAAGCATTTGTTCTGCTGATTGGTTTGCATTGATTAAGGGATGATACATAGCTAACCCTGATGGACACTATTCTGAAGATATATTCTATTGTTCTTCAACACTGGCCCCGTTACAATAATATGTAATAAATGTCCCAATATTCCCCTGACTTGTTCATGCCAATTCGAATCATGTTCTACAACTTTTTTCAGTAAACCGGAAAGTGCAAAGCCTAAAACTTCTTGTTCTTTTCCATTGAGCCATTACGTGTAATAGTTGATTACAGAAGCCTAAATCTAAACTCTCTTAAGCTTTTCACTCGTCCAAGGACTCCCTTAGGTTTCAATTTGTACTCGAAGTCCCTTGAATTCTATACCCTCAGTCAAAATTTTCCGTCTAATTTTAGGTAATTTAACTAAAACGAAATAATTTCTACATATGGAACCTTGATAACCTAAGCTATAATTTGCAAAGTGAAATTGAATTTCTTGATAACCTAAGGTATAATTTACAAAGTGAAATTGAAACAAAGTTCAAAATATATTTTAATACATTGAATCATAATCTGCAATACTTAAAATATACCTTAACAGTATATCTTTACTATTAGATGTAGAAACTACATAGTTTTAGCAAAGCCTGTTATCAAGTTAATAGAAGTATAGTAAAGAAAAAGGAGGAGAATAAAAAGAAGAAGCTTGTATATAGGCCTCGTATATACAAGAGAAAGAGACACAAATTATCCAGTGGTCATGGACCAACAGCCTTTTCCAGTAACTTTGCTACGTAACTACGACTTTTCATCCTCTTTTCAATGATCTGCTACTGTGAAAAAATATGCTAGACGTGCTCAATTGGGTGAAATTTTGAACTTGTTTATTCTCCTATAGGCACCTCAGAACCTTCGGACCACATTTCAGTCGGAGATTTTGGATGCAGCAACCCAAGCTGCAGAACTAGTTAGGAGCTTGGGAAAGGACATAAGTAACATGAAACAAAGACATAAAACCTCGTTGATGAAAAGGGTCCACATCTCAAGCGAGAGACTTCAACGTGCCATGGACACACATTCTTATCTCCTGATACCTCATTTCGAATCTGTGGATAACTATTCCAAGCCACTTCCCAAGTTATCACATACAATCTCGAGCATTCTCGATGGCCCCCTAAACCAGATGATGACAGAATTCGATGCTAGCAAACAAGAAAATTGCGTAAGCCAATCAACAGAAGCACTACCTACGGCACAAACACAGCTGACGGAGTCTTACCATGAGATGATGAGGAAGCAGTCGAGAAGGCTTCATTCATGGCCATCAAGAGAAGTGGATGCTTTTGAAGAAGAAGGAGTTTCTGCCATGGAGTTTCAGCCTAGAATGAAGGCGTTAGAGATCACTGCAGCGCTTTCACTTGCCACCTTTACTTCACTGCTTGTTGAGTTTGTTGCTAGGCTTGATCACTTGGTTGAAGCAGTTGATAAGCTTGCCAACATTGCCAAATTCAAGCATGATGGTGTATAGAGGATTCGTCCCCACATTTATAAGTAAAACAGATTTTGATAACTCTATGTAATCAAAACGAGCTTAATAAAGAAAGGACCGTTTCCATCTTTATTGTCAAACTTAAAGGTTATAAGTTTCATGAGTTCTCTTTGGAATCAATATGCTGCTTAGCTCGACCATTCAGGCTTCTATGTAATCTGAGCTTATCTTCGAGGCTCACGAATTACAGTTGGATGGTCATGTTCATACTTTCTATTTTCAAAGAACACCTTTGATGGGAAAAACAGAATTTAACTGAAGTCATAAACCTTATAGTCAAGCATTATAACAACAGCTTGGCATATATGTTTGTGACGAACCTTCAAGGACCCTAAAACTAATTGGCTTATAACTCTAGCAATGAAAGTTGCAGAATTGTTCCCCATAGTTCCAATGCTTGACTTGGACTAGGACAAGGAATCCTCGTCCAATTGGCTAAGCAGAAGTATCAACTCAACCATTCCCTCAAACAAGATTAAATCGGATCCTGAATATTGCTGAGCATTTTATCCGTTGGTACGAACAACAGGACATCTAACTAGCAGAAATGCAAAAATATTGACTAGAAATCCAAAGATAATATATGAAACAGAGTATTGTACATAGTTCCCCTTGTCTAAACTTAAGAGTACTGCAGCCTATAATCATCTCACTTTGAAACAGATACATAAGCAAACTTATCCCAGACAAAGGATTTATTATTACCAGAATGTTTGACAAACTGACCTCATTTTACAGGCAACAGCCTGTATGTCAGCATCCTGCCAGACATCTATGCTTATATACAGGAAAAAACATCAGAAACCTGACTCTAGGCAACTCCTACTGGATTCCCCCAAAACACTCACACAAGGATTGTTGAACCTCTTACAACTTCTTGCAATTTAAACAATACATGAGCAACGAAGTTCTAACACCAACAGGCAATAAGTAAATTTCTGGGCTATACAAATAGGTACGAGACTCGTCCATTGCAAGGGCAATAAATGAACCTCACATCCAGTTCTGAAGCAAGATATTGGATTCTTTTGGCTCCGACAATTTGCTAGTCGCTGTGTGCTTGATGGTTGAATCAACATCAGACCCACCTGCCAGCATTGCCATCAAGCTGCCACCATGCACCCTACCTTCTGGTAGGACAACTGACATTGATGACATGCCTGCTTCCACAACAGAGATATAGGCACTTGTAACCCCATCTTGTTTCGAATCAGAAGTATTTCCAGCATCACAGGCAATGTTCACATCATCAACATTCATGTCCTCAGCGATGGCCTCTTTCACTTTCTGAGGTTGGTTTATTTTGGGATCCTGAACCATAGGCCCCAAGGTAATACCACCATGAACCCTCTTATCCTGTACCAGACCACTGTGATGTGCACATAGACCTGTCTTACCCCTTGCAAATGAGTTACAAGGACCAGAAGATTGAATACCATATTCTGATGCAGGGTGACCCCAGGAGCATCTCTTACCCCCACCATGTGCCTTACAGAAATCAGTGCTGCCTTGGGCACTTTTGCCACAACCTTCAAACTTGCATCTCTTTCCACCACCATGACGAACACAAAAATCTGTCCGTCCTCTTGCACTTTTTGTACATCCAGCAACAGCACACCTCTTGCCACCCCCATGTGCAACACAGAAATTGGTTCCCCCATGCACACTCTTTGTGCAGACACCACCACCCTGAAAAGCACATCTTTTCCCTCCTCCATGGCCCTTGCAGAAAGGTGTGCTCCCTTCTGCACCTTTGGTACAACCTGGGGCTGTGCAGCGTTTTCCACCACCATGTGCTTTGCAGAACATTGTGCTCCCTTGAGCCCCTTTTGTGCACCCAGGGGCTTGGCATCTGCGACCACCACCATGAGAAATGCAGAGACCAGAAAGGCCTTCAGCGCTCTTTGTGCAATTTTCTTTCTGGCATCTCTTGCCACCACCATGACGAATACACAATCCTGATTTCCCTCTGGCAGCTCTAGTACAACCCTCATGGCTGCATCTCCGACCACCACCATGAGCAATACAAAAGTCTGTGCGACCTTCTGCACTTTTTGTGCAACCAAGGAATTCACATCGCCGGCCACCCCCATGGGCCTTACAGTAGACAGTACGGCCCTCAGCTCCCTTGTGGCAGCCTGGTTTCTGACACCTCCTACCACCACCGTGGGAGATACAACGACCAGAAGCACCTCTGGCTCCCTTTCCACACCCCTCAACTTGGCATGTTCTGGAACTAGATCCCCGTTGATGAGGTCGTTGCTGCTCTGTTATCCCAGAAGTACAGGTGACTGAACTTTTTGGCGTTGTTATAATACTTGATGAAGGTTCTGAAACAATAGCAGTTAGATAAACAGACCTTGGAATTTGATTGCAGAACAAGCTGGCCTCTTTACTCTGTGAAGCCTGAAATGACAACAACGCAATATCTGTTTTATGACATGATATTGATCCTTGACCTACGTTTGAATGCCCACCAGTGGCCTGCAGCATCTCAACACCAAATCCAAGAGAATTGGAGCTTGGATGGACACTTGTGATATCAGATCCAGAGTTCCCAGTGGAGAGACTTAACTCCAGGTCAACCTTGGGTTGCAGTCTTAATCCTTTAAGATCTGAAGTCGCAGATTTCTTCGGGCTGGGCGTCTTCTCATTGCCAAGGTGAAGGGAAAAGTCCAATTCAAGATCCATTGACGACTCCTCGTCTGTTTCTTTAGCTGACGACATTGTGCAAGCAGTTGCTGAACTACCTTTGCTGTCTGATGAACTTGATGAGTGGCGCAGCCCAAGAGACAATGAAGAATCCACATGTTGCCCTTTGGATCCATTAATCATATTCCATTTTCGTTTAGTTCCCTTTGGGAGAGAAACACATGGCACTGAAGAACCTGGGGAATTAAGGCGTAGGACAGTATCTGCACTGCATTCAACCCCAGCTTGTCCACCTTGGATTGAACCGCCTAAAATCTTGAATGCATTTGGAGGATTATTAGCAGGAAAACCCAAGTCCTGGAACCTGTCAGCCATCAGGGAGAGACTTATGCCAATTGATCTCCCAACAATATGTCTCAGTGAACAGTACACCTGACTTCTGGGTTTAATAAATAGCTACAAAACTAAGGGGTATATTCTAACTATAATATAAAATCAGCTACGGGTGTAGGGTTAGATGTCTCTGAAACAACATATCCCACCCCCACTAACAAATCCAGATGTGTCGCGACGATCCATACTCTTATCGAGTAATTTATGCAATAATAGAACTGATTAGTTACAACAGAAGAGGATTCCTTTCACAATAGTTTCCTTCATAAAATGATCCTGGTATCCAAACATCCTGTGGCAAAATGAGAATTTCTTTGATGAGGACAAGATATCCAAACATAATAAAAATGAAATCTAATAACATAAAGGATCATCAGAGGATGATCCATAACTGATACAGTCGCTCAACAAAAATGAATTTTGCAAGGAAATGCAGGTATCCTTACATAATGAATCTATAGATCCTGTGAGCCCAATCTATACGTATAGTTGCCAATCACTTCGCATTTTGTATTCAACATAAATTATTCAGTACGTTCATGTGCATCACTCTAATTGTTTTAAACATGCAGTAAAATATGTTTCCTAATCTCATTCTTTCAATTTGACATAGACCAATCCATGCCTAAAAGGAGGTGAAAAATGAAACTGTATTTGAAAAAAACGATGAATTTAGCAAAACATACCATAAAATCTTAGCATTTTAAAAAAATATAAATCAGTAAACCACGATGCAAAAGGCTTCAAAATGTTGATCACGAAATGAAGATTTTAGATTTAGTGGCAACGAAAAACTAAAATCAATGTACAAGATTGAAAATCAAGAACGCAACACGTAGTAAAAGAAAACAAAAAAGACAGTTTTTAGTGACTGAAAAGCCTGCGCACACCACACTGTATTCTTTCTTTTCTTTCTAAAATAACCAAAATGACTGTCCAGCACAAGCAGATATAAGAATTGAAAATCACAAAATCATCGTTTGTATCTTATGACGTGGATAATTAACAATTCTAAAAAGAAAGCTATCACTCATTCTGGAACTAAGTTGCCACTTCGAGTCCAATTTGAAAGGAAAAAATTCCAAGCCAGAAGAAAACAGTAAAAAGAAACTATCAAATATTACTGAAGTGGCTAACCTAAATAAGAAAATGAAACATCATCATGAGAAGAAGAGACTAAACCTCCTATGAGATAACAACTGCAGAGCAAGTATCGGATACAGGATTTGAAAAGGAACCAGATACAGAAGACCTATACAAGTGAAAGCCACGTGGTCAGAAACAGAACACACATATGGAAAGAAAAAAGACCTACAGCAGAGATTCCTTGTATGCAAAGGTTGATTAGCTCCAATATGGTTAAGAAAAATAAATGAAAACAAAACTTTGCATAAAAAAAAAAACAGAGAGAGGGATGTATGGTTATTCATAATGAAAACAACGGCACCAATGACTGCAAGATGGCAGCTGTGTCCAGTAAACTCCTAATGGAATTTTATCCTTGTACAGAAACTACTAATGCCAATACAGAACCTATAATCGCTTTGCAAAGAAAGTGTACATACCAAAACCATACCAAATATCAAAATTAACAAGCTCGCCTGTTATCAAAATACATTCACTAAGTACATGAAGACTTTGCATCTCCAGCTTACTGAATTACTTATCTTTCACAAATAAAAATCCTTCCTAAAGATCTCTCAAAAAAAATCTTTTAGGAAGAAAATTGACATTCTTGCTTTCTAGATACAAACAAAAATCAAGAGGAAAGTAATGAGCACACAAATAATGAAAAATTTCTGAGAATAAATAGGAGAGAAACTAAAGGAAAATCAGAAAAAGAACTAAAAAGGCCTCCAAATTTCGCAACATAGATTAAACCACACCGACAACAAACTATAAGGTATTTCCGGTAGTAAGAAAAATCAATGAACTTTAAACTCAAAAGCAAAAAAGATCACATCTTGACAAAAGAAAAATAAATCAACGAGGCGCTAACACAACTCTAAGAAGAGTCGTCATAAGAAAACCAAATAAAAAGAATATAATAGTTGTCTTTTGATAATGAATTCGTAGCTTAGTTACATAAAAAATTAAAAAAAAACAAGAAATAGGATCGTCTTAGTTTAGCTCAATTACTAGGTCCACAAGCATAAGCACACGAGAAAACCAAAAATTAAAATGGTCGCAATCACCATTTGCCTTCTTCTAAGCAACCAAAATAGTAGAAAAAAATGTATTGAACTAAAAAGAAAACGAAAAAAGAAGAGAAAGTTATAAGATTTGAATAGAAAAATAAAAAAATTGAAGGTCAATACCTTGTTATACGCGAAAACAGAAATCTTACAAGGATTGTTTAGGATTTCTTGGGCAGCGGTTGCCAAGAGAGGAGAGAGGCGAAGAAATAAGGAGAGACAACGGAAGTGAGGGGCGGATACAGCGAATTTAGAGGATGGAGAGCTCGCGTGCAAAAGAGTGACAAGCACGTGGCTTACTATAGGGTTACCTTGCGTCTAGACAAACAGTTGTATTTGGGAAATTCGTCCAAAGAACTCGAGCGGTTTCACCTTTTCTCGTTTTGTGCTTTTTCATCTTATGCCATTTGGGCCATCTTATCTTACTCTCCAGTTGGCATAGAATGGACATGTGACGGAAATATATACATTTACTTTTGTGTATTTCTTTACTGACTAATGACTATTCCTGAATTGATCTGTTTTTCTTTTCCACTTCTTTTTCTTATATAAGGATGCTATTATTGGATCTTGATTAACTATACATTTTCATCTAATTAAGTTACTTCCCTTGTTTTAAAAAATAAAGAATCGGTTAAAAAAACTGGAAATAATACTACTACTAATAATAATATAAAAACAAAGATACCCGACAACCGAAAACAATACAGTCATTGAAATTTTATTATTGAATGTAACTAATTGCTTTTCCACTGGTAATCGAAACAATACAACGTACTCCACGTTGGTAGTTCCTAGTTAGTGTAGCCCCTAACTCATAACCTCAAGGTTAATCATTCAAGTCTTGCTGCTACCAGAGCAAGACTGTTTTTCTTCTAAGTTATACCCAAAATTTTCATGCGTCAAGGACAGTGCCTTGTCCTTTCTTGATAGATATTTATCTTATAACTGAAGTCTTACTTATTAAATTGTGTACTATGAATTTAAAAATATGACGTGTATTCGTTTTCAAGAATAAAAAGATAATGTACATAAACTTTTTTTTAAAAAAAATACATAAACTTTGTTTAAGTTGACACATAGAGCTTGAAATGTAAATTGCACCTCAATGACCAAAAGGAGTAAGAGGAAATGGAGTAAAGTAAAAGCTGGCTTTTTCTTACAGAAAATATTCAAGTGTTTGGGAAGGGGAACTAGGTACAATGAATGTGGACAAAAAACGAAGCGGTACGCAGGAGGTGATGATGGCGACAGAACAGCAGCAGCAGCATCATCAGCAGGTTCAGCGATAGGAAGGGGCCAAAATCTCAAATTCGGTATCGCGTGGCGATACGACGTCGGAAGTTCAACCCCCCCCACCGTCTCAGAAATTGTGGGCTCCATTGACACGTTGACGAAATTTATTTCTTCAATTTATTATATATATTTCGGGTTGGAAACTAGGAAAACAAAGGTCGGCAGCAGCGGCTCGTAACCGTTCTTGGTGCTTCACACCGGTAGGCCCCACACGTAAGTCCTCCAAATTCGATTTCTTACTATGTGAGTCCCATGTCGACACTTTACCCGGGTTTTTTTCCCTCTCACTGAGGCTGTTAACGGTTTCGGCTTATCTTTTCAACGTCCACGCTCTCTGTAGCAATTAAGTTTCTTTCTAATAAATTTCATTGTTGCATTTCAATTCTTTCTCAAAACTAGACTTCAGCCGTATGTTCCGAGTGGGATAAGTTTACACAAATTCACTCTCTTTTTCTTTTGTCTTCTATTCCAGTCCAGCCTCACCTAAGAACTGAGTCAGGTCAATTTTCAATTTCAACATTTGATCAAATATTTATGATGTGAAGCTCGTTTAATAGTCCATATCATTTCATTTCAAATGTATCATTTAAGATTATGGGGGTGCTTGGCTATAGGCATATCAACAGGCCGGTCAAGCCCAGGTTGTTACCGGCCTGTTGATGGCCAGGCTTGAAAAATTTTGCCGACAGGTCGGAAAGGGCCGGTCCTTGGCCAGGCTAGTGTCTCGTGGGTGGACCGACATCGGTCAGCTCGGGCCATGGGCCACCCGTCGGACCTTAGTTGGCCCGAGTTTTTAATGTATTTTTAAAATTTGTTTAAGACAATTTTAAAAAATATTAGTTGTATTTTGTAAATTCATAAATTATAAACTTTTTTATTTTAATTTTCATATTTACATAATATATACAATACGCATATATGTATTTATACTTTTTAAACTTTTTATCTTATTTT
>JAOQML010000196.1:27878305-27898090 GCA_027568935.1 Erythroxylum urbanii | reverse complement strand
TTATTCCGTCGGTAAATATATTTACCGACGGTATATTGTCTTTTTCCGTCGGTAATTGCCGTATGTAATTCACTATTGTCTTGTAGTGTTAAGACATAGAATCAATGACATCAATAGCTAAAACAAAACGAACATCACCAGGGCACCTCATAGCTTCAAAAATATTAAATAAAAAAATTTCACTATTGTTGATTGCAAAACCAATTCACTAGTTTTACGCTCAAAAATTGAACGTATATTGGGTGTAACTTATAGTAAAGAATAGATATCGATCCCTCAGAGATTTTGTTTAGATGCTAATTAATTCAGATTGCTTCATTTGAGAACCAATTTTAATGAATATAAACTAAAAAATTAAACTAAAAAAAATAACTAACAATGAACAAACGATGAAGGAAAAGTGTAGAAACTTATAATTCAAGATTTAACAATTAAAGATCACTTTTTCCTAATCTTATCTCCCTTTTACCTAGTTAACTGAATTGTGCCTCACTAAGATATCCTAATGTATTAACTACCCTCTTTTAAGGTGTAATTAATTGTCCATAGCCAAATTAAATGGAAATTAGTAAGCTATCTCTCAATCTATAGAATCAGTTAGGCAATTCAACTAGTTACGAAGTTATCCTATGGGTGATCAACTAATTACCCAAGATCTCCCTCTAATGAATCAATTAACTTGATGAATGTGAGTGCCAATTCTCATTGTATAGCCCTACATAAATTACCTAACTCAATTTTATTGGGTCGAAAACAAAATCATGCTTGGTTTGGTTAAATGGTAGATTTCAAAAACTTTTTCTGAAATCAAAATATAGCAGAAGCGTAACACCAAATCAAAATGCTTTAATCCATAGATAATACGGTGTAAGGAAAATAAATAAAATAAGAACAAGATCAAAAATTTTACTAACTCCTTGCTACAGCTTTGACTCATCGCTACTGTGTCCTCAACCAATCCGATCTACCACTTGTTCTTTTTGGACAATTTGGTTACCAAGATACTTTGGTGGGAAAGGAGAAGAAAAATTGGATAGCAAAATTTTTGCTATATTTGGTTCGTTCAAAAAGAACAACAAAATTGAGACATTCTCTGTTGCTATAGCTGATTATTTTTAAAACAAAAAGAGACCTTCTATTCTGCTATGTTCAGCTAGTTTAAAGAGAATCGAGAGGGACCAACTTTTTCACATGTTAATAGCATCACATCTAAAACCAAAAATCTCTCTTTACAAGTCCAGCACCTTGAACTGTTGTGTGTAGAGAGTGTAGAGCCTAAAAAACAATATACATTCATTTTGCATGGCCATATACAGTCATTTTGCATCAAAGCTAAATGAAATGTCTCTCTCTAATGTCTAACACTTGGAAGTTTGTAAGAGAGTGAAGATAGCTACCAAACACGTTAAGGGATAGCTCACTTTCATTTAAAAACAACCATTAAACCTTTTAATGAGAGTAGCATAATCGGTTTGCAAAAATGAGTGAAGAGACTAACGCATCATGCATTTGATTAAAGCTAATTATAATGAGACCTTCCAAAACCAACACTTAGATGTTATCATGCATTAAAATGTGTTCATGAATGTCAAAAGAGGGCTGCCCGTTTTCTTCTTTAAAAAACCACCATTAAACTCATTTTAGTGATTGATGAAGAACAAGACTGAATGGAGCATTACCTTATTCTTTAATATTGTTCCATTTTAATTAATCTAATTAATTAAACTAAAATCCAGCCCAATATTAAATGTTCCTTTGGGCTTATAATTAACAATTAATTAGTGTAAGCCTAACATTTAATTATAGGCTTAAGACCCAATTTAATTAACTCTTAATTAAATTGTTCCTATCGTATTCTCCTGAATCCAATTCATCCATTTCTCTCCAAACTATCTCATTTTCTTTCTGATAACCTCTGTTTATTTTTCTTACTTTCCTTGCTAACCTTCCCAGAAGGCAAGTGCAGAATCTAATCGGATTTAAATAATTTAAGCTCCAATAAGCCTAGAATTAATTTAATCTCATTAGAATCAATTCTGACTTATTAACCAAATGTCATTCCACTAAAGACAATTGGCTGAACTCTTGAATTACCAAAAATTATGAGAAACTATGTTTCAAAAGTTATTAATTCGATGTCCAATTGCAAACTCTATTATAAACCATATTATGGCCATCCACACAATAAAGGGTAAAATTACCGTTTTGCCTTTATGCTGGTTTTTCCTTCTAGATCTCCCATTTCACTCTACATGGTGATTAACACACAAGATCTAATCTTGGTGTTAAAACTTGATGGGTAGCTAGTCCATCAAACTACTGGCGCTAGTTTAATCACCGATCTTCGTAAAACATCTAGAAGTGATGATATCACAATAAACTCTTTATTTTAGTGAATGTTCCCTGATGCATGTTTCAATTAATAATTCTAGCATGTGGACACTGGATTGATACCCTATAAACATCCATTCCGATCATATAAAGAATTATGAAGCACACATCAGTTCACCACTCATCAAGATTGTGGTTCGTAATAAACGAATGCTAAGTTGTATGTTAAAGATTAAAGTAATGACCTATTTTATTCTTTAAAAGCATATGCGATTCCAGATTCATTTAATAGTACCATTACCAATAGTCAACTACTATCATGATTTGAAGCTCATCATTCCATTGAAGTAAACTCCTTTGCTTACACAGAGGTAAATTGCAACAGTACAATCTAAACCATAATCAAAAGACCAACTTGATTATTCGACTGTGAATCAATTAATTTAGATTCTAATAATATACATGTTTCCCATACATCTCCCTGTATATGTATATTACTTACAAAAGAACCTTGGTACGTTGTGACTAGTTATATTATGCTCAAAGAAATAAAACTAAACTCTTTTGTTTTACTAATATTAAATATTTTCAATTCAATATTGTAACTGGAAGAAAATTAAGTTATATGTAAATATACTTGCTTTTTAAGGCATTATATTTACATAACCCTAACAATCTCCTACTTTCCCTAAAGCAAGTTTAACATATCCCTCATTCCCATACCTTCTAGGTGACCCTCGAACCTCTTATGTGGTAGCGACTTCGTGAATGGATCAACAAGGTTTTGATCTGTAGGAATCTTTACCAGATCCACCTCACCACGTTGTATTATCTCCCTTATGAGATGATACTTTCTCTTAATTGTATTTAGCGGCTTTGTGGTTTTGAGGTTCTTTAGAATTAGGCACTACTCCACTATTATCACAATAAAGTGTAACGGCCTTTTTTGCTTTAAGAACTACCTCTAAATCTTTTAGGGACTTACGAAGCTAGACTATTTCCTTTGCTGCTTCATAAATGGAAACATACTCAGCCTCCATAGTTGAATCAACAACACAAGGTTGCTTGACACTCCTCTAGACTATGGCTCCACCTCCTGAAGTAAATATAGAATCAGAAATTGATTTCCTTGAATGAACATCTGAAGGGAAATCAGAATCTGCATATCCTGTCAGAATAAGGTCATTTCCAGAGTAAACAAGCATTAAATTCTTTATCCTATAAAGATACTTCAATATGCACTTGACCGCAGTCTAATGCTCCATTCCAGGATTGGACTAAAATCTGCTTACCAGTCCCACTGTGTAACAAATATCTAGTCTAGAATAAAGCATGGAATACATTAAACTTCCAATTGTCGAAGCATATGAAATGTTGCATATACGTTTGACCTCCTTTTGGATCCTAGGTGCTTGCTCCTATGAAAGTTTGATTCCATGTCTAGTAGGTATAAAACCCTTCTTGGAATCCTGTATGGCAAACTTATTGAGCATGTTCTCAATGTAGGTCAGTTGAGACAAGGCTATCTGCTTGTTCTTACGATCCCTTAGAAGCTTGATCCCTAGAATATAGTTAGCCTCTCCCAAATCCTTCATTGAGTATTGTTCGTTAGCCATCCCTTGACTATAGATAACATTCCTACATCATTCGCGATGAGCAGAATGTCATTGACATACAGAATTAGTAAAGTAACTTACCTTCTTGTATCCTTTTATAGACACAAGGCTCATCTAGGTTTTTCATAAACCCATAGGTTTTGATAGCCTTATCAAACCTAATGTTCCAAGACCTAGATGCTTGCTTAAGTCTGTAAATGGACCTTTACAACTAGCACACCTTATGCTCATTACCTGGCTCAACGAATCCTTCTAGTTGGACCATATAAATGGTCTCCTTAAGATCCCTATTAAGAAATGCAATATTGACTTCCATTTTCCATATTTCATAATGAAAATAGGCTGCTATAGCCAAAAGAATTTTGATGGACTTAAGCATGGCAACCGGAGAAAAAGTCTCCTCATAATCTATACCCTCCTTTTGAGTATAGCCCTTAGCTACCAATTTAGCTTTAAAGGTCTCTACCTTTCCATTAGATCATCTCTTCCTTTTGAAGATCCATTTACACTCTATAGATTTTACACCTGGTGGTAAAAATATGAGGATCTAGACTTTGTTGGTGTACATGGAATCTATTTCTGATTCTATTTCCTTGAGCCACTTTTCCGCATCAACGCCATTAATAGCATGTGTATAAGTAATGGGATCCATAACTTCTTAGTCTGAGAAGGAAATTATGCCTTCTCTTAGACCTAGATACCTGTTTGGTTGTCTCACAACCCTCCTATTATGTCTAAGCACTACTTGACGTTTAGGCTACTCTTCCGATTTAACTCTTGAATCCATTTCAACATCTTGTTCCACTATATCAAAATCAGTTGTTGGTTTAGATGAAATCGCTAACCCCTTTAGAATTTCTTCACTTCTTCCATTGTGATTTCTCATAAATCTTCCTCCAAGAAGGTCGCATTTGTTGAAACAAATACCATCGTGTCCTGAGGACTGTAAAGATAGTACCCTCGTGTACCCTTAGGATATCCTACAAACAAATATACTTCTGACCTTGGTTCTATCCTTATTGATTCAGGCCTTAGAACATGGGTTACGCAGCCCCAAATCCTCAAGTGCTGTAACGAAGGCACTCGTCCAGTCCATAACTCCCTAGGTGTTTTAGGCACCGATTTAAATGGAGCTAAGTTAAGAAGATAAGTTGTCATTTGTATTGCATATCCCAATAATGATTATGGAAGGCTAGCGCAGGACATCATTGATCTTACCATTTCCAATAAAGTCCTATTCCTTCTCTCAGCTAAACCATTCTGTTGAGGTGTTCTGGGAGCTGACAAGTTGGAAACAATTCCATTGTCAATTAGGAATTGATGGAACTCTTCAAATAAGTACTCAACACCTCGATTCGATCAAAGTTGTTTTAATGGCTTGCCAAGCTGCTTCTCAGCTTTAACTTTGAATTCTTTGAACGTTTCAAAGGATTCACTCTTTTTGTGCATCAAATATAGATAGCCATATCTATAGTAATCATCTATAAAGGTTATAAAGTATCATAACCTCCTCTAGCTTTTACATTTATGGACCTATAAACATCAGTGTGCACCAGGTCCAACGTAGATTCTGATCTATTTCCTTTAGAAGGAAATAAGGCTTTGGTCATCTTTCCTTCAATACAAGACTCACAAGTAGGTAATGAACCATTGTCTAAGCCCGTAAGGATCCCATTCATCACTAACCTGTTAAGGCTTTTCTGGTTGACATGACCCATCCTTAAGTGCCACAAATATTTTGAATTAATGTTAGAGTCATTATATTTTCTTGGCATTATTAATTATGTGGTGTTTAGTAAGCCTGTCATAAGTTCTGTGAAGAACAATCCCTGTTTAATTACTGCATTACAAATAAAATCCTCATGCTCATATATTTAAAAAACTTTTTCAAAATATAAGGAATAATCAGATTTTATTAAACAAAAAATAGAAATCATGTTCCTTACAGCCATTGGGATGTAATATACATCCTCTAAAAATAACCTATGACCACTAGGAAAGTCTGAGATATCTACTTCCACTGCTTCTACCGAAACGTAGGAGCCATCTACTATCTTGACCTAAAACTAGCCTTTAGCCAGTCTTTTCCTTTATTGGAACCCCTGTATGGAATTAAAAACATGGTTAGTGGCTCCTGAATCTAATATCCAAGAATTAGATAAATCTACCATATTTCTAGTTCCTAACAAACTTAGGAAACCCATACCTTGTTTGCTCTTGAGGGTCTAAAGGAAGACCATGTAGTTCCTCTTCCAGTGGCCCTTCTTACCATAGTGGAAACACTCTCCCTTAGTGTCATCTTTGTCCTTCTTTTTCATAGGTTGTGCCTTGACCCTTGTTTGGGCCTTCCCTTTCTTTGCACCTTTCTTCTTTTGCTTGCCTTTACCCTTGGGATTAGAAGAAGATGCCACATGAACCTTTGACACATTTGCCCTAATATTTAATATTTTCTCCACATTTTTTAGGGTATTCATAAACTCACTCAAGGTGTAATCCTTAGTGTTGATCCCATAGTCCAACTTAAACTACTGAAAAGAAGAATTTAAGCTATTGATGATTATGATCATCTGCATTTTTGCATCCATTTCTGCCTCAACCAACTCAGCCTCAGTAACTGTAGAGATTACCTTAAGCATGTAATCCTACACCGGTTTGTTTACCAGGCATTTATCTGAGATTGTGAAAGGTTTGGATAGCTTTCACTCTTGGAGACCTAGTCCTCACACTAAACATCTCATGTAGGTGATAGACCATTGCACTAGCATTTTGAATGCCTGTAAGTTGCTTTTGTAACATTACGCTAACATAACTAGAATATAGCACTTGGCAGTCTTACCAGCATTCTACCATCGCTCATGTTGCTGGACTTGTTCAGGAGTTGATTTGTCACCCGGAGGTGCAGGCTCATTGTCTATTAATACCTATAAATTTTGTTCATATTAGAGAACTATATCGAGGTTACGTCTCCATTTATTAAAATTTTCTCCATTTTCCAATTTGCTAGTAGTCAAGAGCATTGTAAGTGGATTTATATTTTAGTAATTATGTATGAAAATATAAATTATTAAAGAATGAGCATGCTAGTTAAAATTATTAGAACTTTGTATAAAATCATGAAGCATGTATGCACGATGATAGATTTAACAAAACTTAAAAAAAGAATAAATCTTTGTACGACGGTTATTTTTCTTATCTATAAAGGACGAAGTGACAGTGGGCCATTTTATCCATTAAAAGAAAAACTGGGACCCTCCCACTCAAAAAGCTACTAAGCATCTTCGTGCTTAACTCTTTGAAAAGTGCCATAATTTTGTCCATGCATTTAGCAATAGAGCTATAGTGGGCAGCTTATTGATAAACCATGTTGAGTGTGTAACCATTTGTTTCATCCAGTAAAGATACTTGCAAACCATGCCTCGGTGGAAGGTCACATTTGCTACCAATGAGTAGACTTATCATTTAGGAGACCCAAATCATGCAAGATCTAGGATTCATGTCCTCCAGTGGGGAGTAACACTTCACCACATGCAAATGGGCCATCTTATAGAGACCGTGGACTCTCACGTGAGCATCCTCTCCCACTCAATCTTTTTCAGTCTTTAAGTATTAATAATTACCATCTTGTCTAAATGCAATTTATTAACCATCCTCTATTGTTTCATTATCTACTCATATATAATGAATGCATGGTAAAGCCTAAGGTCAACAATTTTCCTAAATGGCATACATTCACATAATATCGCATATTATTTGCATCCATTCATCCATTCATCTTATGAACAAAACAACTACTTTTGGTTATCCATCCTAGAAAATTAAAAGAAAATTACAAGGCCTTTGGGCCCAAAAAATTCTTTTTCGACTTAGATCTTTAGATTCAAACTCTTCTTTTCTTCGATCTATGTTTGCTTCGTCTTCAAAATTACAAAATTTTTTTACAGTACAAAAATGAAAATAAAAAATTGAGACAAGGAGGAAACATTGAAATGATAGGTCACCCTCATTGTTACAAATCAATTGAAGAAAGTTGCAAGGTTAATTGATTTTCTATAGACAACCAAAAGAGAAAAATAAAACATATACAACATATATTTTTATCACTTAAAAAAATTGCAGCATACATAATTTAATTTAATTTCCAACCCATGCAACATATAGGAATCGAATAATGTATAATAAAACTGGCTCTTATTGTTGGATCGAAAACAAAAAAAATGCTTGGTTTGGCTAAGCGGTAGATTTTAAAATTTTTTTCTGAAATCAAAATATAGCAAAAGCGTAACACCAAATCAACATGCTTTAATCCACACATAATACGGTATAAGGAAAATAAATAAAATAAGAACAAGATCAAAATTTTTACCGAATCCTTACTACAGCTTTGACTCCTTACTGCTGTGTCCTCAACCAATCGATCTATCACTTGTTCTCCTTAGGCAACTTGGTTATCAAGATCCTTTCATAAGAAAGGAGAAGAAAAATTGGATAGAAAACTTTTTGCTATATTCGATTAGTTCAAAAAGAACAACAAAATTGAGACATTCTCCATGGCTATAGCCAATTATTTTTAAAACAAACAAGGACCTTCTGTTTTGTTAAGTTTGGCTAGTTTGAAGAGAATCGACCAACTTTTTCACATGTTAATAGCATCAAAGCTAATACCAAAAATCTCTCTTTACAAGTCTAACACCTTTGACAGTTGTGTATAGAGGGCGAAGAGCCTAAAAAAGCATATACGTTCATGTTGCATGGCCATATACGTTCGTTTTGCATTAAAGCTAAATGAATTGTCTCTCTCTAAAGTCCAACACTTAGATGTTTGGAAGAGAGTGAAGACAGCTACCAAACACGTTAATGGACAGCTCACTTTCATTTAAAAACAACCATTAAATCTTTTAATGAGAGTAGCATAATCAATTTGCAAAAGTGAGTGCAGAGACCAATGCATCATGCATTTGACTAAAGCCAATTGCATTGAGACCTTCCAAAGCTAACACTTGGATGTTATCATGCATTAAAACTTATTCATGAATGTTAAAAGAGGGCCGTACATTTTCCTCTTTAAAAGACCACCATTAAACTCATTTTAATGATTGATAAAGAGCGTGACCGAATGGAGCATTGCCTTATTCTTTAATATTGTTTCAATTTAATTAATATAATTAATCAAACCAAAATCTAGTCTAATATTAAATGTTCCTTTGGGCTTATAATTAACAATTAATTAGTGTAAGCACAACATTTAGTTATAGGTTTAAGACCCAATTTAATTAACTATTAATTAAAATTTTTCGGTCTTATTGGCCCAAATCAAATTCGTCCATTTCTCTCCAAACTATCACATTTTTGCCGATAACCTTCATTTATTTTTCTTACTTTACTTGATAACCTTCCCAAAAGCCAAGTGGGGAATCTAATTAAACTTAAATAATAAAAACTCCAATAAGCCCATAATTAATTTAATCTTATTAGAATCAATTCTAACTTATTAACCACATGTCATTCCACTAAAGACAATTGGGTGAACTCTTGAATTACTTAAAATTATGAGAAACCATGTTTCAAAAATTATTATTTTGATGTCCAATCGCAAACTCTATTATAAAACATATTATAGCCATCCACACAATAAAGGGCAAAATTACCATTTTGCCCTTACGTTGGTTTTTCCTTCTAGATCTCCCATTTTACTTTACATGGTGATTAACACATAAGATCTAATCTTAGTGTTAATATTGGACCCCGTTTCTAGAGCCTAACTATCTGGAATATCTCGATCCCAAAACTAATCCCCGTAGTTCAATTCATGGCGATCTCGTGAGGGTGGTGTGAAAGACAAGTGGATAGCATTGGATTTAAAAGAGATTTTTAGAGTGATAGCGATGGAGGGTTCGTCGCGACGAAACCATGGAGATATCTCCAAGGACCTTTTGGGAGAAGTTCACCACGGCAAACTCCTGGCTACACCACAGCGAAGCTCCCAAATTTAAATCAAACACTCTTGGGACAAATATGCCACGGAAAACTTCTGACTTCGCTGTAGCAAAACCTTCAATTTCGAAACCCAGTAACCTAACACCAAACTCAAAATTCTGCACTCACATTCATAACCCATGCTAATACTAACAACTCAACCAAAAGGATAATTCCAAACATATACAAAGAAACTTTTTCATTTCATAAATGATTCAACGAGTTTGAACAAAATTTATTTACATACCATCATACACATCAAAGTTTAATACAAAAACACAAAAGGATGCTCATGTTTAATGTGCCTATAAAGCTATTCAAAAATAGTCACTAGCTCAGTACAAAATATTTCTAGCTATCTTGAAGTTCCGAATGCCTTGCAAGGATCGCTAATCTTCTCGTTATGCACCTAAGAAGGGAAAATTATGGGTTGAGCTACATAGCTCAGTGGCTAATATATTTATAGCCATTGGCAACGAACTACACAATCAAACATATATATATGAATATTCATATAGGCATAAACTTCTTATCTTAATCTAGAAATGACAGTTCAGCATTTACAATTCCAATTCACGTTTCATAATTCAATTCATCATCACATAGGACATATTGGATGTAATTTAACATCAAAGTATAACACTCAAATTGTATCATAACTTAACATATCCCAATGCAAATGCACAACAAATGGCTCGAGGGTTTCGTGGAACAAAACAGAGAAACTAAAGTTTACTCCGTGAACAAAACAAGTCAACTTTTTGAATCTCGTGTACCACAAGGGGGCAGCTGGGAGAAGGCTTTATGACGACGTGCATGTGACTATGAAACGGTTCCACTCTTGCCTAAACACAATCAATTTTCATGCTCAATTTAATCAATCACAAATTCATATTCTCATACTTTTCTTTTTTCCATTTAAATCAAAATGCCATGATACAAATCCAAGGCATAGAATGATCATACTCACAATTCAATCATATTAAAATGTCATACATCTTTTAATGCATAACATAGAACACATTATAATGCATTTTCCACATCAAAGCAATTCACAATTTGGCAATTCAAGCATATACACACACATAGGCACATTGCCCATTTACACAATAGCCATAAATATTTTACCCACCTATTTACTTACAAAATCCAAGTCAAGCTTACCTTTCCTCTTATTTTTTGGGTTAGCATTTCCTTGGTTTCCTTTAAACAACCAAGTTCTCATTCAACACAACATTCCAATGGAAATTCATAAAACTTCAAAAATCATAAAAAAATGAAATAAATGTTAAGTTGGGCTTAGGCTTAACCTACCCATAGTCTATCTAGGTCAGAAAACCAAAACCTAGTTTGGGAACCCAAAAAAATCCATCTAGGGTTTCTCCTCTTTCTTTCTACACAAACTCATCTCTTTCTCAAATGCATTTTGTTTTTTTACTAAGCAAGAAAAAAGATGATACTTACCTTAAGCTTAGTCCAAATCTTCTTCTTTCTCCTTCTTTCTTCTTTCTCCCCTAGCTTCCTGGCACTCTTCTTTCTTTCTTCTTTACGTTTTCTCTTCTCTTTTCTAACTCCCATGATTTTCCTCTTCTTCTTTTAAACCAGACCACATTTTGCTTGCTCTTCCTTTTTTACGCTTCATTTAATTAGTTTTCCCAATTTTTCCCCTTTTAGTCTATCAAATACTAACATCTTAACTCCTTATTCTGATTAGGTAAATGAAAAAATTTGATAACACTTCCTTTTAGACAATGTTCCCCATTTCTAATGACACCTAAACCATTCAATTTGGTTAAGAAATCTGAAAATTATACCCCAAACATTTTTTGACTGTTCGTATACTGAAATACTATTATGTGCTCAACTTCCTTCCAAAAATTGAAATTCTTATAGGCTAAATTTAAACTTGATTTCTTCAGAAAACTTCTATCTCTATGTCTGTAGTTTACTCCAAATCAAAAATCATCTCATTCTGGTAACTATCGAACAAGTTATGAATAAAATACAGAGATATGTTTAGTGTAAAGAAAAGTTCGTAACGGATAAGCCAGAAGTTTGCCGTCATGTTCAGTGTAGAGAAAAGTTCATTGCGGATAAGCCAGAAGTTCGCTGTGGCGAACTCCTCCAATGAGGAATTCTCACATAAATTTCACAAGTTCACTACGGAAAAACCTAGACTTAGCCGTGGCGAACTTTACCCGAGAGGAATCCTAGCCAAATCTGTTCAAGTTTGCCACAACGAAGCAAGGAGTTTGTCGTGGCGAATTTCCACAGAAGCAAACCCAGTTTTTCAACTTCAGGTCAGGTTTTGAGTCTCTTAAGGATATAATTTGAATTTGAAGTCTTCATGAAAAATATAGCCATATGTCTCTAGTTTAATCCAAATTAAGAATCGTCTTATTTGGATAACTTAAGGGCCAAAATACTAAAGCATGCTTAATGAAACATTTTTAGTCAAAAATCTTCAAACTTTCCAGATTTTACACCTAGCATAACTTGTACAAAGATCACATTTTCTACTTTATTTTCTCCTCATTCTCAACTCCATTTCAACTCAATATCATCCATAAAAATTATAGTCCATGATTGATCATGAACATTAATAATAGAACATACACATACATACCCATTCATCATCAACTTACTACATTCACTACCTTAATCTTGTCTATCATTTCTAATTCAAGAATTTTTTTTACTCATGCCTAATCACTAACAATTTCTCATTTTAATAGTTCCAATGTCCAAGAAAAGTTTGGGGTCCAACAGCTAAGACTGATGGGTAGCTTGTCCATCAAACTACTGGTGCCAGTTTAATCACCAATCTCCGTAAAAGATCTAGAAGTGATGATATCACTATAAACTCTTTATTTAAGTGAATGTTCCATGATGCATGTTTCAGTTAATAATTCCAACATATGGACACTGGATTGATATCCTGTAAAAATCCATTCTGATCATATCAAGAAACATAACAAAACACATATAACTTCCCCACTCATCAAGATTATGGTTCGTAATAAATGAATGCTAAGGTGTATGTTTTAAGATTAAAGTAACGACCTACTTTATTATTTAAGAACGTACACAATTCCAGATTCATTTAATAGTGCCATTATCGATAGTCAACTACTATCATGATTTGACACTCATCATTCCCTTAAAGTAAACTCCTTTACTTATACGGAGGTAAATTATAATACTACAGTTTATATATATTACTTTAAAAAACCTTGGTACCTTATGACTAGTTATATTATGCTCAGACAAATAAAACCAAACTCTTTTGTTTTGTTAATAATAAATATTTTCATTACAATATTGTAACTAGAAGAAAATTAAGTTTTATATAAATACACTTGCTTTCCAAGGTACTATATTTATATAACCCTAAAAAATATCTCAATATATTACAAGGTATAAACTCAACATTCATCAAAAGCATCATTCATTCAAATAAACAAAGTAGGAGTTCAAAAAATGGTTCAAAAGTAATCTCTACAAATAACTTAGCCACTTATAATGTCATTAGCATCCCCAACATCTAGAAAATCCATAATAAAGATGCTAAGAAAATGAAATAAGAACTAGATTAAGTAAGCTTTTCCTCTTCTTTACCTAAATTTGGAAAATCTAGAGTTGGTATGTTGTTTGCCCAATTTGGAATGGAAATCTTGATTCTCTACCTCCTTCTAGGCTCTAAATCTATTTTTTAGCTCAAGGAGCCAAGTTCTCACGACTCTCCCTTGGCCGTAGGGATTTTTGCCCTTATATAGTGTGTGTCTCTTTAGGTTAGGGATCCTATGATCATGGGAATTAGAATGAATCCCATGATTATGGGTTCTTGTCTTACAATTCCTCCACTTCTCTTTTCCTCACTTGGTCCCTAGCTCAAGCACAAAGGTGCCCACCCTCAATTCCTACATCAAAATGATCAGTTGTTACCCTAAATCAATATCAAACATAAAAGAACAACCATGAATTAAACAAAAAAAATACAAAATAAGTCCTAAAACACAACAATAATAACTTATTATGCAAGAAACACATGCTAAATACTTAGAAAAACACACACTAATGCATAGCTATCAACTTCCATAGACTTAAATATTTGTTTTCCCTCAAGCAAAGTCAAACACAACCATTCAATAACAAAACTTCAGTTTCACAAAGATCAAAACATGCAATCCCTCAAAGTTTGGCCAATTCAAATGTCAAGTTATTACACATATCATGACTACTTTTCATTAGTGTACATAAGTAAACTCAAATTATGGTACCATCACTCAAAGATAAGTATAAACATAAAATGAGTCTTCCTCATGGTTTCACTCATTTTTCTTTAGTGTTTGATGGTTAGTGTTTACTTAAGCTCCCTATAGGAAACCAAACTACCATAAGCTTGCTAATACACTAATTCTCCTCTACAATGATTACATGCATAAATAAATCAAAAGGACTTACTTCAGGTTGTAATGTGGTAAGGGTTAAGGCGAGTCAAATGAGGTAAAGGGTTTGACATAAGCATTCATAAAGTAATAAATGAACAAAGGAATAACAAAATATCTTTCTGAGATACACAAATGTAAATATACTATAACTCTACACTTATTGATGCTACTAAAATGTTCTTCCTCATATATATATGTATATAATTGAAAAAACAATGAACAAAACAGCAACTAAATGCAATGTGATCCAAGAGTAGAAGTATCACTCAACTCATCTCGAAAAAAGAGTAGCAAAAATCCCAAACTAATGCATCACTTAATACTCTACTAAAGTTATGAATAGGTAGGCTAATAAGGTTTTGGGTTTTAAAATGTGGGGTGTTTTTAAGAAACAAAAGGGTTAAGGCTCATTCGGGGTAGCAAGTGATAATAAAAGTTAGGTCATTTAAGCCAAAGTTTAACAAAAACAAGTCCTTAATTGTCTTTATTAAGCATGCATCCAGTAGACCCAAACCAATTCAAAACAAGTTCGAAAATTAATAAACTAAGAAGCATTACATAAACAAATAAATAAAATGACTATAGATGGAGTCATATAGGTTCAATCCTCATATTGGCTTAAGTGAAAATTCATTATGCATCTCTACACTTCCTCATTATTCAGGTGCCAAATTCTGAGCAACCTTATGCAACCAACTACTTTTCATTACTCAATATGGTTCACTCTCTACTCAAGTAACCTAATCTGAGTTCAAGCACGCATTTAATCTTATTCCAACTAGCATGAAAAAAACTCATGGCAAAACAAATCAAAATGATTCAAGTGTGGTTCTATTGCTAACATAAAACATCATAAAACAATAACCTAATATGACTAAAACATGCATCCTAATTAAGAAAATGAAAACAATGACTAAAACAAACTAAAATAATGAAATTGACAAAGCAAATGTCACTGTCCCACACTTGGATAACACATTGTCCTCAATATGACAAGAAAACCACAAAAAGGAAACTAAAACACAAAACACAACATCAAACAAATAAGTAAAAAAATTAACAAGGTAAATAAAACAACGTAAAAAATAAAGGGTAAGAAAGCTCATAGAGATTGTGGTGGCGAAGGCATAAGAGAAGGGACTTCAATGTTCTTCATCTAGATGACCTTAAGGAATTTCTTTTTAATGTACCATTTCACTTTATGTACTTGTCTCATCTAGGTGTTGAGCTCGTTAATCTGCAATGTCATTTGTTGATGGTTTTCATCCATTTGGTTGAGGATTTGCTAGAACTTGTTGACATCTACTACTACGATTGGTTCATCTTTAAGTGTTGCTTCTTGGGGCTCTAGAGGCACTTAAGAGGAGGATATTTGAGAAGTGGCTGCATCCTTATTCCTGTTCTTAATAGCAGTGCATGTTTGAGTATTTCTTAGCTCCATATTGTCGCATCACACTACCATATAATACATACCCGAACATCTAGAGGATTTCAAGTTGGATCGGGAAAAGAAAGCATGCCATATTTGGAGAATCAGTAGATTTCAAAACTTTTTAGAAATCTTATTTGCAGCGGAAGCAATATATATAAGTCATCATGCCAATCTATACATGATATGGTGTAAGGATAATAATAAACATAAAAAAAAGTGATATTACCAACTCCTTCGTTACAATTTTAATTTCTCGCTGCGCTATCCTCTCCTTCTTTTTATGTCCAAAGCCTTTGGCTTTTGAATCCTTTTCTTTGTCAATCTATCCTCTCCTTGTTGTTGTATCCTCAACCAATTTAATTTACTTTTTATTCTTCCTAGACAACTTGGTTAACAAAATCCTTTGGTAGGAAAGGAGAAGAAATGTCTGGAGGAGATTTTTCTTAGAAGAAATGAACCAAAAATGAGACTCTTCTCATGCAAATTTCGGCTCACTCATACATGAAAGGAGAGAGAGACTCAAACCATACAAGAACACCTTCTTTCACACTCAATTTTGGATATGCATGGAATGGACGAAAAGAATAGCATCCAATGCATCACTTCTTACTTTAATCAATCATAAAGTAGCCAATAAATGAGACTCTTCTCTTTTATCTTTAAGATGGCTATATGAAAAGACTATTAACCTAAATATGACCTACCAATTTCAGTTTTGGAGCATGGAAGATGGAAGATAGTCCATCCAATGCACATCTTTCTTCTTTAATCCACTGGATGTTAATAGGTTATATTCTAACATTAAAAGATAACCATTAAACCATTTAATGATAAGTTCATAGCTCCATTTAATGATGATAAACCATAATAAAGACCATCATTATTTAGCAATTTAATGTAAAATGTGCAGCTGCACAATCAGTCCATTAAAATCGAAATTGCTACTCCTTTCTTTAAAAAAATTGTTTTAATATAATTAATCTAATCAATTACATTAAACCAAAGTCTAGCCCATTTCTAAATAAACATTTGGGCTTCTAATTAACCATTAATTAGTACAAGCCCAACATCTAATTATAGGCTTCTAAAACTTCCATTTATATTTCTTACTTAGCTTGATAACCTTCCTTGAAGCCAAGTGGGGAATCTTATTGGACTTTGATAATTCAAGCTCCAATAAGCCTATAATTAATTTAATCTCATTAGAATTAATTCTAGCGTATTAACTAAATGTCATTCAACTAAGGACAATTAGTTGAACTCTTGAACTATTAAATATTATAAGAACATATATTTTATGTCCAATTTCAAACCCTATTTAGAACCTTACTATAGCCATCCGTACGATAAAGGGTAAAATTACTGTTTTGCCATTATGTTGGTTTTTCCTTCTAGATCTCCCGTTTTACTTTATATGGCGATTAACACACAAGATATCATCTTGGTGTTAAGACTTGATGGGTAGCTAGTCCATCAAACTACTGGCGCCAGTTAAATCACCAAATCTCTTTAAAACATCTAGAAGTGATGATATCACTATAAACTCTTTATTTGAGTGAATGTTCTCTGATACATGTTTTAATTAATAATTCTAGCATGCAAACACTGGATTAATACTCTGTAAAAATCCATTCCGATCATATCAAGAATTATAATGAAACACACACGAGTTCATCACTCATCAAGATTTTGGTTCATAATAAGCGAATGCTCAAGTTGTATGTTTTAAGATTAAAGTAACGCCACTTTATTCTTGAAAACATACTTGATTTTAGATTCATTTAATAATGCCATTATTGATAGTCAACTACTATCATGATATGAAACTCATCATTCCCTTGAAATAAACTCCTTTACTTACACGAAGATAAATAGCAACACTACAGTCTAAACCATAATCAAGCAACCAACTTGATTATTCAACTATGAATCCATTAATTTAGATTCTAATAATATACATGTTTCTCATACATCTCTATATATATGTATATTACTTATAAAAGAATCTTGGTACCTTATGACTAGATATATAATGCTCATTAAAACCAAACTCTTTTATTTTGTTAATAATAAATATTTCCATTACAAAACTATAACTGAAGAAGATTAAGGTACATATAATTACACTTGCTTTCCAAGGCACTATATTTATATAACTCCAATAATCTCCTATTTTCCCTAAAGCAAGTTTGACATATCCCTCATTCCCATCCCTGATAGGTGACCCTCAAAACTCTTTTGAGACAACATCTTTGTAAACGAATCAGTAAGGTTTTGCTCAGTGGCAATCTTTACCACATCCACCTCTCCACGTTGTATTATCTCCCTTATAAGATGATACTTTTGCTCAATATGTTTGGCAGCTTTGTGATTTCGAGGTTCTTTAGAATTAGCCACTGCCCCACTATTATCATAATAAAGTGTAATGGCTTTTTCTGCCTCTGGAATTACCTCCAAATCATTTAGGAACTTTTGGAGCCAAACTACTTCCTTTGCTGCTTCATAAGCAGCAACATACTTAGCCTCCATAGTCAAATCAACAATACAAGATTGCTTGACAATCCTCCAAACTATGGCTCTACCTCCTAAAGTAAATATAGAACCAGCAGTTGATTTCTGTGAATCAACATTTGATTGGAAATTAGAATCTGTATATCCTGTCGGAATAAGATTACTTCTAGAGTAAACAAGCATTAAGTTCTTCGTCCTACGAAGATATTTAAGTATACACTTAACCACAGTTCAATGTTCCATTCCTGGATTGGACTGAAATCTACTTACTAGTCCTACTACATAACAGATATCTGGTCCAGTGCAAAGCATTGCTTACATCAAACTTCCAACTACCGAAGCATATGGAATGTTACACATATGTTCAACTTCTCTTGGGTTTTAGGTGCTTGTTCCTTTGAAAGTTTGATTCCATGCCTAGTAAGTGTGAAACCCCTCTTGGAATCTTGCATGGTGAACTTATTGAGTATATTTTTAATGTAGGTTAATTCAGACAAGGCTACTTGTTTGTTCTCACGATCCCTTATACGTTTGATCCCTAAAACATAGTTAGCCTCTCCCAAATCCTTCATTGAAAACTACTCATCTAGCCATCTCTTAACTGTATATAACATTCCCACATCATTCCCAATGAGCAGAATGTCATCAACATACAGGATTAGGAAAGTAAACTTACCTTCATGTATTCTTTTATAAACACAAGGCTCATCTAGGTTTTGTATGAACCCATAGGTTTTGATAGACTTATCAAACCTAATGTTCCAAAACCTAGATGCTTGCTTAAGTCCATAAATGGACCTTTGCAACTTGCATACCTTATGCTCATTTCCTGGCTTAATGAAACCTTCTGGTTGGGCCATATAAATGGTCTCCTCAAGATCCGCATTAAGAAATGTGGTCTTGACATCCATTTGCCATATTTAATAATCAAAATAGGTTGTTATAGCTAAACGAATCTTGATGGACTTAAGCATGGCAACTGGAGAAAAAGTCTCCTCATAATCTATACCCTCGTTTTGAGTATAGCCTTTAGCTACCAATCTAGCTTTAAAGGTCTCTACCTTTCCATTCGATCCTCTTTTCCCTTTGTAGATCTATTTACACCCTATGGCTTTTATACTTGGTGATAGATCTATAAGGACCTAGACTTCATTAGTGCACATGGAATCTATTTTTGATTCAATCCCCTTGAGTCATTTGTTTGCATCAATATCATTAATAGCCTGAGTATACATAATGGGATCCATTTCTTCTTAGTCAGTGATGGTAATTAAGCCTTCTCCTAGACCTAGATACCTATCTGGCTGTCTCCCAACCCTCCTACTATGTCTAGGCACAACTTGATGTTCAGGTTGCACTTCCGATTCAACTCTTGAATCCATTTTGACATCTTGTTCTGTTATATCCATATCAACTCTTGGTTTGGATGAAATAACTAACTCCTTTAGTACTACTTCACTTCTTCCTTTGT
>JAOQML010000196.1:27853766-27874620 GCA_027568935.1 Erythroxylum urbanii | reverse complement strand
CGATCTAGCTGTAGACTCTGTTAGGTTATCGATATTGTATAAACCTGAATATTGTAGTAATGCTACATTGTAAATCATGGTTTATGAAATAAAATGAGGAATTTTTGGGTTTTAGATAATATGATATTTATGTTTTTAATTATGAAGCCATGCGTTATGTGAAAGTGATATAGTTAGCGCGTATTTTCGTTGGGCTCGTGCACGGATGCTTGGAGGGCATACGTGTATGCGTCAGACAGGAGTGCGGTGCTACAGCTGGTTGGTATTAGAGCATGGTTGGCATCCATAGGGATATCTAGGAATGTTAGGCATGAATTATCGTGAGAAATGTAGGTAGTAATCAAAGTTATTGTCTATTATAGGTCATCCGCTATAGGTAATCAAGTGGGAAGGTTAGCTGACATAGATGACCTAGAGTCAGTAGGAGCCAGTAGGGAGTATTCTGTGTCTCGACCGGAGAGAATGCCTCTAAGAATTCCTGAGAGAAGGGAAAGGAGGTACGACAAACTGCAAAAGCAGGGGGTTATGGACTTTTATAGAAGTACAGACCCTGCAGAGGCTGAGGGATAGCTAGAGAGAACAGAGAGGATTTTTGATCAGATGGACTGCGAGCCAGATGAGAAGTTCGACTATGCAGTCTCCTTACTACAAGGTCCAACCTACCAATGGTGGAAAACTGTACCAGGCAGTACCACCTGGCCTTGTAACTTGAGGTGGGAAGACTTTTTGAGAGTCTTCAAGGAGAACTACATGCCCAAAATCTACCTGGACAGAAAGATGAAGGAATTTATGGATTTGAAGCAGAGCAGTTTATCAATGGCTGAGTATTAGATAAAGTTTAATGAACTGATGGGGTATGCTACTGCCTTGATTCCTATTGAGGAAGACAAGTGTAGGAGATTCGAAGACAGGCTAAATATAGAGATTCAGACAAGGCTAGCCATTTCTAATCTAGGTAGTTTTTTGAAACTACCAGCTGCCTCGATCTGAATGGAGTAATTATTGATTGACAGTCAGTTTGAATATAGATCAGAGTCTAGATTAAAGAAACCTAGTGAATCTCAGGGTGGTTCTGGCAGGAGGTTTAGCAAGAGTCAAAACTGATCTTTTAGACCATCGACTCGATCAAGATAGTCAGGGTTCAGACAGAGGGGTAACTCTGTATAGTCTGGTAATGGAAGAGGTGTAATATTGGGTGGGTCAGTTACCAAATTGTAAGCACTGTGGGAAGAAACACGGTGGTGAATGCTGGAAGTTGACAAGAGCTTGCCTTCGATGCAACTCACTTGACCATCAGATCAGGGATTGTTCTGTTATATATAGAGCACAGTCTGGAAGAAGAGGAGGAATGGTAACAGAAACAATAGTTTAGCAAACCTGAGCTAGTGGGTCTGGACAGGGAGGCCGTGATAGAGGCAAACTGAGCTCTAGGAGTCACACTGTTAGGACTAAAGGGCGGAGCAACCAACCGCAATCACAGGTTAGAGTTTATGCCATGACTAAATAGGAAGCTCAGAATTCTCCAGATGTCATTGCAGGTGTGTTACTTATTTTTACTTTTGAGGCTTTTGCATTGCTAGATCCTAGATCTACGCATTCCTTTATCACACCGCATTTGGAGTCTAGGTTGTATTATGATAGAGAGCTATTGAAATATGGATTAGAGATGAGTACACCTATAGGTAGTACCACAGTAATAGGAAAAGTCTACAAGAGGTGCTTGATTCGAATTGATCAGGCAGAATTGGAGGCAAATTTGATTGTACTAGAGTTAAAGGAGATAGATATTATACTAGGCATGGATTGGCTTATTTCTTATAGGGCTATCATGAACTACTATACTAAGGAGGTAATATTAGAATCTGCTAATCAGCCGAGAGCAATTTTTCGAGGTATTAGTCAAGCAGTGCCAAAGAGGCTAATCTCATTTACGAGTGCCTTGAGGTTGATGCAAGGTAGATGTGAGGCTTATTTGGGCCATTTCATTGATACCCAAATTGAGCAGAATGTGCAGGACATTCCTGTGGTTAAGCAATTCCTGGATGTATTTCCCGCTGAACTATCTGGCTTGCCTTCAGATCGGGAAATAGAGTTCACAATTGATCTGATTCTAGGTGCTACTCCTATATCCATTCCTCTATATAGGATAACACCTATGGAGCTGAAGGAGTTAAAGGCTCAGTTGTAAGAGTTGCTGAAAAAGAGTTTCATTAGACCTAGTGTATCACCCTGGGGAGCTCCAGTGTTATTTGTAAAGAAGAAAGATGAAATTTTGAGTCAAATAGTCAAATCAATGACTCTTTTTTTTCAATTCAATTAATTATAAAAATATGGATAAATCTAAAAAAACTAGAAATTCGTTAAACCAAAGATCAACCAATTTAACATATTTTATCCTAAGATCTATCCTTCTAAATATATATTCTAATTAGTTCATAATCAAACAAGAAATTAAAAAAAACAAGAAAGAAAATAAGACAAAGTGGTCATCATCATGAATCTTAAATATTTAGTGAATCTTGTTGAATTCTTATTCTTCTTCTTATATTGATATTTTGTTGATCAATAGCTATTGTAAAAATGACTTCTAAGTGACTGTTTTTTACTTTCAAACTCTCATATAGCAAAAGTTCCTTCTCTTTCCACTTCCCCTTCTTTTAGTAATTCAAACCCTAATTATAAATCGATGGTCAAACTAAGGGGGTGTGTATGGTGACAAAGGAGAAATTAAGCGATCCATATTTGGAAGACAACCTTAATGTAGTGGCGTGTAGGTGCTTTGTTCTAAAATATTTCTTCATTTCTTCAAAACTTGCTCCAAATCAGCCTAATTCTTCTCTAACTTTTCTTTTCTCCTTCAAGTGACATAATTAAAACTTTGAATAAAATATATCTCATTTTGAGTATCGAATCCTCTAAAAGCATCCAAAACACAAGCATAATGGTATAGAAATCATGCTAGTATAGATCAATCTCCCCCATACATAAGCATTTGTTTATCGTCAAGAAAATTAATTTCATGATTCCATAGTAAATAAGAATTTATTTTGAAAAAGTGTTAAGCAAATCAAACATCCTAACCAAGTTTCCCCATTACTTATCCAATCACAAGGGTCATTAAAATATTAAGTAACCAATAATTTGTATCAATTTTATGATCTTTCAAACTTTAGCCCAAATCAAAATATTTATGTTCATTTTCAAAATGAACATAAATAAGATAAAATACTTAACACTCTTGAATATATTCACACCCCTTATTAATAAGACATCAACTTAAATGAAGCAAAAGCATTAAAAGCTTATTTAAAAAGTCACCTTGCCTTTTTATGTGAGAGTAGAAACATTTTCATGAATACTTTTGGTTACTCAACTAGGTCACTATCTGAAATTGCTAATAACAACAAATTTTAACTTCAATCTTCTTATTAGTATAAAGCTACTAAAGTAAAATTATTTATGCTCATTTTTTACAAATTATTTTATGGGATACTGAAAAATGCTCAAAAGAAGTTAGAAATTTAAATTCTTATGCATTTTAGAGAAAGATTATCATTATAATAATCTAGTATTCATTCTCTAAATTCATAAAGAAAATGAAATTCACTTATTCACTAATATGCATACCTAGTTACATAGATGTTGCAAATGACCAGAAAAATTAAATTCATAATGAATTGTCTCCATCAATGTGCTTTTAAGGACAAAAAAATTTCCAAGAATATATCCAATTGAGAGATTCATGACAAAATTGATAAGCTTGAGCATGGTGATCATATATCGAATCCCTCCCCTACATTTAAGATAAATGTCATCCTTTGTGCGTCAAGGATATAAGAATAATAAGAATAGTGAAAGCTGAGTAAGTGAAATAGTAAAGGACGATGTATTGGTTAAGTTTTAATGAAATTACATTATATTCATTTTTGTATTAAAGCGAAGAATGGAATTCAAAAGACGTCTGAAAAATGTGAGTTAAATAGAAAGATTGCCAAAATACATATGCAAATGATTAATAAATAATAAAAGTACAAAAGAAAATCAATCATATGGAGGTGGTTGACGTTTTGTTGGTGGTGTATAGGGTATTGTTGCCCTTGTGTTCTATATAGTATTTGTGGATATCATATCTAAGTCTCAAATAAATGACTTTGTGGTCACTATTTATGTGTCATCCTAGTCATCCATCTTTTGGTCAACTGTAAGTAAAATGGCCTCGTAATCGTCTTTCTTGATGGTGCAGTAGGCACCCTCAGTCTCTTCCCTTTCTAATTGGCTCCTCTACATCAGTGCATCATTTGTATTAGCCTCAAGCTTATTAGTATGGTGCTCCAACTCTTTTTATACTGTTGACTCATCTTACGATAACTAATCAGGTTTAACACTCCACCTTAAGCTGCTACTTTATTCTTGCCATATTATTAACCAAGTAGTGTATATATTTCTTGATGTATAACGGTGTTGCTAGTTTGAACGCCACTGTGATACTTAAAGGTGGAGGTGAAGTTGATCCATGCTCCACATCCACAATCTAATCCCCTTGGTTAGGGGCCTACTCTATGACTCATGAATGTGCACCAATGAACACAAAATGTTGTCCTCTCTTATCTATCTAGAGTGCTACCACATACATAGCTCGTATAATGTTGATGGTGAGAGATATGGGAGTGTTAACCATTCTTAGGACATGCTTATCACCAACCACTCTTAGCCTTATTGCAAGTTTAGTTGTCACTGAGTCATCATCTATGATGTCGAAGTTGGTTTGATGTAGGTATCCTTGAACCAATTAGATGAAAGTATGCCCAAGATGTGTTTTCTTCTTCTAGCATAAACAAAAGATGAAAAGGAGATCTCTCCCTCTTATCATATAAAAAATGCAAAAGGAGTTTATATATAGACCGCATTGCTGGGAACCTAAACCCCAAGGACTTGGATTTCATTAGATAGTATGACCTCCACCGACCAATCTTAATATGGGGATATCTTATTGGACAATAAGTTCTAAGCATGCTTCTTTGATTATAGGTCTGTATGGATCCCAAACTGATTGTAGCCAGGTTATAGTCCATGTCTCCTAATATAAACTTAAGTTCTATGTCATCTCCTATGACTTATTATTGTCATCGATCTCTAGTGTGTATATAAAATTTAATATCAAAACCTTGAAAACTAGTTCTTATATAAACTCAAGCCATTCATTGAAGAAGATAATCTCTCTAAGTTTATCAGCTAAGTCCACCTCTTATAAAACATCCCTGTTAGTATATCTCGGTTTCTTAAATTGCTTGAACCTCAGTGGTGAAATGGAGAAATGGGTGGTCTAGTTGCTCTTATAGCTCCAAAGGCATAATTAGAGGTGGTGAGGATGGTGTTGCAGACGTAAACTATTTCCTTGGGTTATAGGTCCTAGAAGTTATGGGTCATAACTTGGAGTTAAAGGAGTCAACCTTAGGCATCTTATGCAAGAGTTGCCTTATTGGGTTCTTAAGGTTTCTTGGCAGTCCTAACCTCATATTAATCCTATATCCTAAAGATAAATGAAACATGGATTATCAAAAAGAAGATACACTTGGCATATATATATATATTCGAGTATAGTGCATCATATGTTAAACTCGAATGTCATACATATACCACTAAAAGATGCATTAACCTAGACAATAACATTCTCACATTTATATTCTTTTCATTAATGCAGGTTGTACCACCAGCATCCTATAAAATAAACATGAAAAATTAAATAAATTTAATGCTCCTTACCAAGGTATCAAAATTTTCCTAAAGACACGTAGTTGTTAAACTGTAGACTTAAAAAATTTATCCAACCTTTATAATAAACAAAATTTTTAAAGTATTCTTAAAAAAACAGAAAGCTTTAAAGCAACTAATTTGGTTTATACTAACCATCTTCGTTCATAAATATCACACACATTTCATATTTCATCTGACTTATTTTTCTAGTAGTCTTAAAATCATGAATAAAGGATATTTAGCCAGTTATATGCATAGAACATAATTCATAGCTCTAAATAACCCATAATGTATAAAAATATTGAAATCAAAAGTGTATTAGGAAAAATGGATAGATATTACCTAAAAAATTGAAGGAGGTGAGAAAATAATCACTAGACTGCATAAAATAAGGTTACGGAAGGCTTAAGGGGTGAAAATCTCTATAAAGCTGATAGATGCATAGTTGACCATATTATATCCCATATTTAATGTATTTTTGCTTTGTATTTGATGCTTCTATTGTATATTTGGTACTTAATTTGCTCCAAATGCATTTATAGATTATAACTGCCTTCATGGACTAACAGGATAATAATTCAGATGAAAGTACAAAATAACCGAAAATTTGACTCAAAGAAAGGATACACAATTGTGCATTAGCCCATGTACTTCTCTCAAGTCATATAAAATCGCAAATTTTAGATATTTTAGGTTATAAATGGTCCAAGAACCTTAAAACATTTAGGTATTTTAGGTTATAATTAGACTATGTATCTTTAAGAACCTTAAAAATACTATAAAAAGACTTGTTTAAAGGTTAAATAGAGGAGCAGACATGTAGAGACATTCAGAGACTTTGAGAGATGATTCAAGGGGCAATTTTGAACTAGAGAAGTGTAAAATATGAAGAAATCATTAAAAGATCCAATAGAATACAAGATCAAAGCTCTACCTTGCAAGAACATTTGATACGAGATAAAAAAGTGTTATTTTATATTCTTTTTTCTTTTTATTTATGTTTGATTTCATCTTCTATCATTTTTAACTAAATATTTTTAGAGTCTAGGTAAGATAAACCCTAATTTTGTTTTATAACATGTTTTGATTCTTATATTTAATGAAATTGTTTTGAATGACATATTGTGATTCAATTAAGTGTTTAATATATGTTATGATATAGCTATAATATTAGTTCATGATCTAATTTTATAGCATATAGATTGACATATTGTGATTCAATTATGTGTTTAATATATATTCTGATATATCTAGAAAATTAGTTCATAATCTGATTTCATAACATATAGTAATCTCAAGTGAGTTATTCGTATACTAAAGGAATTCCCACGGTCTAATAATTAATAAAATAATTGCATAATAAAAGGTAAAGTATTTAATAGGGGGATTGGTAACCTAGAAATTAATTTTTGATAGTGATAGTTTTTTTGGGTAACTTGTTGTTTCTCTATTCAATATTACTATATATTTTATTTTGTTAGCTTAAGTTTTATTTTTAATTAAAAATAAAAATAAAATTAGTAGACTAGATAATAGGATAGCCGTAATTACTAATATTCATCGACATTGTGGGATCGACTCTCACTTGTCGGTATTAGCTATAGCTACGTTGTACACTTACAGATAATTCATAATTGATTAAGTTTACGTAAATCAATTTTTTGGCACCATTGCTAGGGTGGTATTAGGAAAGCTTGAATTTTCTTACTCTAACCATTTTCATTTTATTTTGTTTCATCTTTGTTTTAATTTTTATTTATTTTTATTTTATTTTGTTTTATTTCTGGCTTGTTCATTTAATTATCTTTTGAACTTCTATATATTCGTAATGTATTGATGGTTTATTTTAGAAATTGAGATTTAACTTCATAACCACAACTCATAATAGAAGGATTGAGTAGACAATACTTTTATAGGAGCTACAATATGTCTTCGCAAAATGTAACATCATTATATTGGAAAGAGCGGTTTCCTCACATGTGTTTAGAAGCTCTATCGATATCCATGTCATGTTGTGGTATTAGACTAATTCTTACAATTATGAATGTCGAGCAACATCGTATAAATGGGAGCAACCAAGCATGTACAACTGACCTCAAGGTCAATTATAGAGAATAATTATAATTCAAATTAGAGCAACATTTATGCTTATCGATGGAATGACTCTGCTATAACTAAATATATACAAGAAGAGTAGTGACATAAAGTACTATAAATAAATTAATGGAATGCCTTGCTGAGAGAGTAACTAGTCAATGTGAATTTGATGAGAGACTTTCTTCACCAACATATGATGAGCATAATACTTCATATTATCTAACCTCCCTAATATCTCAGAGTGAAGAAGAGACAACGGTCGATCTTATGAATGAGAATACATTTCAAGAAGGTAAGGAAGTAACTGCTGCTCTGAAAGATATGAAGCTAAGTTTATTCAAGAATCAGACATGAGGCCTCAGAAAACAAAGGCTCTTATATAGAATATGGCAAATCGAATCGACCAACTGGTGGAAATATTATCTAACAAATTATAAGGGAGTTTGTCTAGTACTAGTAAAACATATCCTAAAGAACATGGAATGACAATCATCTTTAAGAATGGAAATGAGCTTCTAGAAGAAGAAGACGAAGAAGAAGAGGCGGTCTCTATCCAAAAAGAGGAAGTAGAGGAGTGATAAGAGATAATAAAAGAATATAAGTGAGAAAACTCTGTTTAGGAAGAAGAATGAGAGTGGACAAAGATGGTTGAGGAAGAACTGTTGGAGGAACCAAATAAGGAAACTAATGGTGAGGCATTGGTAGTGACCTCTCAAATACAAACTGTTCGAGTCAATTAATGATTCATGGAGTTTTGTTATTCCCTCTTTTATTAATAATTTTTCATTGAAAAGGGCATTAATGAATATGATTGGATTTATTAATTTGATAAATTATGTCATTGCTATTATCTTACTGAAGGTGGCTTACTTATAGGCTACAAAACTCTTATACGGAGAAATGGGTGCAAGTAAGCTATTGATTATAGACACAAGATGAGGTTAAACATATAGGGTACATCAAGCTATCGATGTTAAGCAAGATAGGAGGTAACCTATGAAATAAGATAACTTTTATATTGAAGTTTATGTTATTTTCATATTTCATATTTCATATTCTTTTTCATTATTGTTATTTTTTTCTATTATTCTTACCCCCTTTTCTTTATATTTTGCAAGGATGTAATATAATATTAAATGGATCATAATCAAAAAATCGTTTTACTTAAGAAAGTACCACTTAATATTTTCTCTTATTCTATATGCTTATACTCTGTTCATTGAGAAAAATGTACAACTTTAAGTATGGGGAAGGGATAAACAATTTTAATGATTTTCTTTAGCTTATAATAATCTTGATTATTAACTTTTATGAACTAATATCTTGCCTTAATTGAAACCTATCCATCAATACTATACTTCATTATTAAATATTGATTTGAATTAGTATGTAAAAGGATGATAGTTAGAATAAAATTGTTTTTATAAGTCATGTTTTTAGTATTCATTGAATTAATCAAATTGAATGAAAATTGCATATTGTTTACATATATATACCCATCTTTTTCATGAGCATTTGAGCCTAAAAACAAAATTTAAAAATTTGTAAGCTCATTTATTTATTTTTATGTATGTTGTCATGCATAGTTGAACAATTCTAGAACTTGGTTTCATTGTATATATTGAGTTTATATTTGTGAAATTAGAATCATTGAAGTGATAAAGGCACTTAGATTCAACAATTTGTTTTAGTCTATTTCTTTAATTGTTACCTTACCTATAAATTATCCTTCAGGAATAACCAAGTTGAGCCTTAGTCCTTTCCATTGATTATATTCTCATATTAATCTTTATCCTATTTTTCTTTGAAGGCTTTTTAATTGTTTTGAACCCTAAAAGTTATTTACGTTATTTACTTGTTTGAGACTTGAAATTACTTAAAGGTCCTTTATTTCTCATGGTACTAAATGCTTAAAGAATTGGTTTGATTGACAAAAAAGGGCATAAGAAAAATTCTAAATAAGTATATGGTACCAAATGAGTTGTAATATAAGGATATGTATATTTCTACACAAGTTTCTTGTAATTTTTCTATATTAAATTTCCTTCAGTTCAATCATTTATATTACCCTAACCATACTGTATTTAAGTCCCATTACAACCTATATAAAGACCTTTTGATTTTTTTTAGTTTATGTAAGTAGTATAGATGTGATAATATAGCAAACTTATGATAAGAGTTTTACTATGCATTGATTTGAGAGTTGTGATATTTTCCACCCTAAGCACTTAAGTGTATTAAGTGAAATCTTAGTAAGGGTGTAAAGGTTTATACTTTTCATTTCAATGTGATTATTGATGTGATTACTACTAATATGGATTAGGAAGTTAATTTTAGGATAACTTTACTCTAATTTTATGTTAATTTGAATCAAAATGACATGATGATTTATAGTCTGAATTGAAGATTAAGATTAATGATGGATTAATGTTGTAAACTTTATAATTTTGATTATAGTTTTCTTGAGGACAAGTAAAAGCTTAAGTGTGGAGATGATTAACATATGCATAATTGACCTTATTTATAACCTATATTTGATGTATTTTTTTCTTGATATTTGATACTTTTATTGTACATTTAGTACTTAATTTGCTTCAGGTGCATTTATAGGTTATAATTGCCTTTTGGGACTAAAAAGAGAAGAACTCGGATGAAAACGCAACATAAAACGAAGATTTAAAGCAAATAAGGGATATACAGTCATGCATCAGCCCATTTACTTCTCTCAAGCTGTATAGAATCTCAAATTTTGGGTATTTTGGATGACAGACGCATCCTAATGCTAGTCAAAATAAAATAACTAGACTACTATGGTAACAGTGGTGAGTCTAGGTCGATCCCACAGGAAATGTTTGGTTAGATTATGAAATGAAATTAATTGATGTTTAGTTAATGGGGGGTTTGGATTTAATAAGAAAATAAAGTAAAATAAACCTAATGAAAACAAATTAAAGAAAACATGAGAAAAATAATAAGATTGGGGAATTTAGTAGGGATCCAGTTATTTGGTTCAATTTATGTAAGCTCTCTTCCTAGCTACTGTTTATTGATTTGAAAAATAAACATTTGTCCATCTTACTATTCACATCTCCTTTTGCCATAAAACTCTCTTCTATTTTCTCCTCACACCACTCTTTGTTTCTGTCGCCAGCCCTCTCCACTATTCTATGATGTGATGAATTAAGATTGGTGGCCACACATACTATTCATGCAAAGCCCTTCAGTCAAATTGATAGCTTATAGAAATGTCTTCGTTTTCGTAGGACTTCTGCGTGAAATGTAGACGTGGTCTGTGTGAAACATAAACTGCATTTTAGCTTGCTCCTGCCTATCATCTATTGTCGTTTTACTTCTCTTCCTCTTTTGTTGTCTCCACGCTACCGTTTTACTACTCTATTAAATTTGTTGTTGCATGGCAAAAACATGAAATTTTCATGCACAATAGTTATGGGCTATATTGCTTCATCATCTTAATTTTCTTTTCTTTTCATTTTCTTCTTGCTTCATAAATAAAACTGAAAATTAATCTTTAGAAAACGGTCTGAATGTAATGCTTTCGACTCACATTAATTTCTTTGCTTCCAATTATACCTAAAATTATATATAAATTAAAGTGAGTATCTTGAGCATTTTTGTATCGTTAATCGCTAAGTGCAAATGATTAAATGTATCAACAATTAAACACATATCAATTTCTCCCACACTTAGCTTTTGGCCGTCCTCGGACAAAACACCAAATTTAAGCTCATCAACCCAAAATATTTACTCATTTCCAATATGTTCCAAGAATACATAATCACAACCAAAGATGAGTGACTTTCAAAAATCATAACAAGAACTCAACATTCCAAGCTTTTACTCATGATCAATCAACATTCAATACTTTCAAAAACTGAGCAATCTAATGGTAGACTTGGAAAATATGTTCAACTAAAATATATCCATAGGGACTCAACACCATCATGATCATGACAATCCATAACTTTTCATATTATTTCATTTCTCCACCACTATTGTTTGCACGCAAAATCATGAATCAAAGGACTTTTCAAGGTTGTAATATAGGCAAAGGTAAGGTGAGATGTATTTGGGTCAATTAGTATGAAAGCTATTAAAGCTAGTGAAACAAAGCAACATTCATAAAAAATTAGGTACCGTCAACTATGACGAATGCAACATTTATATTTCACAACCCAATTCAACTCTCATACACCAACCACATAAAGCATATACCAATCCGAAGGAATCCTCATACAATTTATGCCAACAATACATTGAAACCATAAGAGTGAACCTTCCAAGACAACATCTACCTCATATCCAATATACTTAAATAATCCATTCATCACAACTTTAGGAGAATCCATTAATCATAAACAACTTTTCAACACATATGCACTTGCTCCTAGATACATTTATTTAAACATTTTTTCATTCTTTTCTTTTTCTTTTTTTGTGCTTTTCTCTTTTCTTTCTATATTTTACTTTTTTTAAACATTAAACGAAATTACATTAACATGGGAATTTCAATTACAAAATATCCCAACATCGTAACAAACCCACACATATGGACACCCCCATACTTAGAATTTTGTACATCCATAAACTCAAAAATCGCAAATGCTCCACTAGCTTATCGCTTAGGTAGGACATTTGGGTAAGTATAAGGCATGTAATATGGTTCGTACACAAAGAAAACGTATAAAGCTCAAAGGGAGTTAAAACAGGGAAAAATCATGTCAATAAGGTAGGTTATTTGGCTAATGTAGTTTATGAAAAACAAAGAATGCCTAATCATATCCATGTTAATGTATATGATAAAAATGTGGTATCAATTAGAAATTCAACGTAAAATTAGGATGTACATGTCATGAAGGTCACATATTATCAAAAGACAATAAGACTAATATGAATTTATTAGTCTAATAAGGCTCAAACTCTCTCCGGCTTTGTCTACCATTAGTCACTACTCTTCTAAAGATAATGCACATCGACAAATTATAAGAGTAAAAATACATGCTAAAGCTGCTATGAAATTCTATAGTCAATTCATTATCTACTTGTGACTATATAATCCCATAAGTAGCAGAAAACGAGAAAATGTTTATTTGTTTATTTTTCTCTTATTTTGATTAAAAACTTAAAAGAAGCTAAAATAAACCAATGAAAATGTAAAGAAAAGAAATTTACTTCCCTTGAGTTGCCTACCAAGAAGTGCCTTTATTTAGGGTCGCTGGCTCGACTCCTTCTTCCCCTCACGTGACAAAATTGTGATCTTCAGGTATTACAGTTAGTGCCACTTCCACGTGAGGTTGTTCCGAATAGGGCCTTAGTTGATCATCATCCCCATTTAGCGTCTTCCCTATCCTTAGATTCTCAATCTCGACCAAGTTTGCAAACTCTAGAAATATTTTGAAGGTTTCTTTGTCTTTTTCTTCTTCCTTTAATTCCTCTAACTTGTTAGGTAAAGGTAAAGAGTCAGTCTCAATAACAATTATGAACTCAGTTTTTACCTCTGACTTAATAGATGTATCTTTTTTTTATTTCAAACTCCTCTTCTTCTTCGACACAAGTAATTCGTTGAGGGTTGACCTTAAAATTCTTAAGCTCCTCTTCACTTTGTAAAGTTTTCACGCTAATATCCATTGAGTACTCCTCAGGTTGATATGGTTATGTCTCTTTGTTGTGTGATGCTAGGCGGTTGATAGCTTCCATCAATTGATCCACCAGGCTTGTCAAGTTCTAGATTCTAAAACTTGTTTCCTATTGGAATTGCAAAGTGTTAGTATCATACACATTAACTAATTCTTCTAAGGATGTACCTGAGTCTTGATAGGAAACTTCTGGTCTATATGGTAATTTCTATGTTTCCTACAAACTATTATGGAAGTAATTTGAATGATTATCCCATCTATAACAAAAGTTAGTTAATCAGTCTAAACATTATTATAGGATTGGGAATATGAATTAAAGAAAAAATTACTTCCATCCATATCGATTCTTTTAAATAAAAACGAAACAAAAAAAGAAAAGAAACCAGTTAGAACAAATTTATACAAAACATCAATTAAAATCACAAACAAAAACTAAACACTGTATTCCCTAGCAATAGCGTTAAAATTGACAGGCACGTCGTAATGCTAGTCAAAATAAAATAACTAAACTACTATGGTAGCAGTAGTGAGTCTAGGTCGATCCTATAGGGAGTGTTCAGTTAGCTTATAAAACGAAATTAATTAATGTTTAGGTAATGAGAGGTTTGGATTTAATAAGAAAATAAAATAAAATAAACCTAATGAAAACAAATTAAAGAAAACATACAAAAAATGATAAAATTGGGGAATTCGGTAGGAATCCGATTCTTTGGTTCAATCTGCGTAAGCTCTCTTCCTAGCTATTGTTCATTGATTTGACAAACAAAAATTTGTCCACCTTACTGTTCACATCTCCTTTTTTTGCAATCTCTCTTCTGTTTTATCCTCACACCACTTTTGTTTTCGTCGTCAACACTCTCCACTATTCCATGATGTGACGAATTAAGATTGGTGGCCACACAACTATTCACTCAAAGCCCTTCAGCCAAATTGAAAGCTTATGAAAACGTCTGCGTTTCTGTAGGACTTCCACATGTTGTTTATGTTTCTACAGACGTGGTCTGCGTGAAACGTAGGTTGCATTTTGACTTGCTCCTGCCTATCATTTGCTGTCATTTTGCTTCTCTTCCTCTTTTGCTATCTCCATGCTACCGGTTTACTGCTCCATTAAATTTGTTATTGCATGGGAAAAACATGAAATTTTTATGCACAATAGCCATGAGTTATATTGCATCATCATTTTAATTTTCTTCTTCTTGCTCCATAAAGACAAGTTAAAATTAATCTTCGAAAAATGACCCGAATGTAGTGTTTTTAACTCACTTTATTTTTTTTCTTCCAAATTGTACCTAAAATCATATATGAATTAAAGTGAGTATCTTAAGCATTTTCGTATCATTAATCGCTAATTGTAAATAATTAAATGTATCAACAATTAAACATATATCATTAGGTTATACACGTTCCAATACAGACTCATGTATCAGCCTGTGTATATCTTAGAACCTAAAAATTACTATAAAAAGACGTGTTCAAAGGAAAAATAAAAGAGCAGATTGCAGAGACGTTTATACGTTTTGAGAGGTGATTTAAGGGGTAATTTTGATCCAAAGGAGTGGAAAACATAAATCAAAGGATCTAAGAGAATTCAAGATCAAATCTCTACCTTGCAAGAACATTGATAGGAGATAAAAAGGGAGATTTAGAATTATGAACTCTTTATTTTCTGTTCTTTTTTCTTTCTATTTATGTTTGATTTTGTTTTCTATTATGTTTAACTAAACATCTTTAGTGTCTTGGTAAGATGAACCCTAGTTTTGTGCCATAACATGTTTTGATTCTTTTATTTGATATAATTGTTTTGATTGACATATTGTGATTCAATTACATGTTTAATATATGTTCCGATATCTAGAATATTAGTTCATAATTTAATTTCATAACATATAGATTGGCAAATACTTTGTACGAATAGATCTACCATAGTTTAAAGGAATTGATTGCCTAAGATGGTGAAGTGTCTTTTAAGCGTATTCTTTTTATTTGGGATGTGTTATTAAATATAAAGAATGTGCAGTGCGCACCAAAAAATGGCACATTTTATTTTCTTTTTTACCTTCATTATAGGTGAACATAGGGAGAGGGGGGGGGTGACATATTGAGGTGTCAAAGAACACCAAAAGTATATGAGGGCATATAGGGGCATGTTTGGAAGTAGTTATATTGGCTTGTTTAGTACAATTAGGTAGGTTCAAATAGGATTGGACATGGGGACATGTTCTTTCTATGTCGACCTATACACCTAGAAAACCAAAAAACACACCAACTCCAAACACTTATCATAAGAAATCAATTAAGGTTTAATAAACTAAGATCCAGAAAATAACATTAAAACTAAGTGAAATAAACAAAAACTAGTTAAAATAACTAAAAAAATTAAGTATAAAATATGATAAACAAATGAGTGTTAGGTTAGCTCCCAATAACTACTCATTTTTTGTTATAAACTTGATCCCCTTTTTCATTTCATCTTCTTGGTCCTATCATTGGTGTCTATTACCTCTTTTAATTCTGCCACCTACCTTTTTTATTTCTTCTTCTTCTTCACATATTGGTTCACTCTCGAGCATATTACATGCTTCCTTATGATAAGATTACCCAATAGCTTCATTTTATCTTGCATTGGGTCTATCCCCATTGTATTCAATGTTTTTGCCTTTTTATTCAATGTTTCTGCCTCTTGTATGATATAAGATATTCCATTGTCAACTACAGCAAAATAGAGGAAATCATCTTTCTTAACTATATCATGATTCATATACCCTAAGTTCTTAAAATCCAATTCTTCATTCCTGACCTTTAATGTCAACTTTCGTTGATATACATCTATTAGGACCTTAGATATGGCTAGAAAAGTTCATCCAAAAATTAAGGGTACATTTTTGTCTTCCATCATATGTAAGGCCACAAAGTATACAAGAATGAGAAACTTACTAATCTTGGTGGGTACATGTTTTAATATGCCTACTAGCTACCTAATAGAATAGTCCTTCACTTATAATGAAATATTGGTAGATCTTAAGGTACCCACCTCGAGCTTCTTGTAGATAGATAAGGGAATAAGGATAACGCTTGCTTCTAAGTCACACAGAATATGATCAAAGATCATACTACTACTAGTACAAGGAATAAAGAAGCTACTAGGGTTTTTGAGTTTGGGAGCTTGTTCACTTTGGGTTATAGCTTTGCACTCCTTATTCAAAGTTACAACTTCACTCCCCTCTAGCCTTCTCTTGGTAGATAGTATTTCTTTAAAAACCTGATATAAAAAATCTTTTTGAAAGCATCTGTAGGGATATTAACATATAATTTTTGAAAAACATAAAAAAATTTTCCAAAATTGCTTGTCTAACTTTACTTTAACGAATATTTAAGGAAAGGATATATGTAACTTGTATAGTGTAGGGGAAAATTTTTAGGTTCCTCTTCTTCTTCTACTCTCTTTTTTCTTTTGTTTCATTCTTCTCAATAGGTTTCTTACTCCCTTTGTTTTCCTCGCTCTTAATTTTTCCTGATCTTAGGATCTTTAACAATTCATCACTCCTCAATATCATAACGCTATAGTGCTTTTAAGTTCTTAAGTTAGCTAAGAAGTTGACTAGGTGGTCCAAAAAAGGTATTAGCTTATTAGGCAATTTAGGTTCCTAGAATTTTAGTATAGGTTAACACAAAGTCAACCTTAGAATTAAACTGCCTAATTGCCTCTTTGAACTCCCCATTTTTCTTAAGTTAGGTCAACAAGAAGTTCCCTAAGTGAATCAAGTTCAATTTTTGAAGGGATTTAAAGGGTCTTGATTGAAAACTAAGTCATTGCTTATTATTTTGAGAGATGGAGTTGAACTTGTTTTGTGGGAGCAATTAAGGTGGTTTCTCCAACCAAACTTATAGGTATTGGAAAAGAATCATTCTTCTATTTAGGATTGTTGACAAAGACAAGTTTGACTAGAAAGTCATAAAAAATGAGTTCCCTAACTGATAACCAACAACTAGGTGTCATAGAGATCCATAAATTTCATCATAATACCAATAAAGATAAAATTTGTGTGATTAAACTTTTAAGATAATGCATCAACTTTTACTGTAAGAAGATTCAAGGAATCAATATCATACTTAACTAGAACTTTCTTCAAGATGACTCTTTAATTTAACCAATGGTAATGGTTTTGAGCTATGTCTTCAATCAAATTATATACTTCATCAACATTCTTATTCATAAAAGCTCCATCAGCAGTTGCATCTACAGAGATCTTAATGTTTTACAGTCATCCCATTTTAGAATATTAATATAATAAACCACTTTTTAGCCTATAATGGGGGTATGATCAAAATAACTCCTTATATCTCTCACAAGCCTTATACAATTACTCACCTTGCCTTTGAGAAAAAATTGTAATTTGATTTTTGATATGAATAGTTTTGCTTAAGGGAAAATACTTGGCTAGGAATGCTTAAGATAGTTGATCCTTGGTGGTGATGGATTATACTGGTAGACTTTATATCAACTTAATGGCATCTAGTGAGGCACCATTGAGCTTTAGTGTTTCATATTACCTTAGAAATATCAATAGATGCAAGACCTTCAAATTGTTTTAGCTACACCATAGAAAGATAGCAAGGATTTAGTTTGAAGGTATTAACTTCGATATTGCCCTTGATAACGCATGTGTAGATTACTTGCACATTAGGTGTAGCAAAATCTTTGAAAGATATTATATTGACTACAACTAACTTTACTTCTCCAGTCTCTATCCTCCTTTAGAGCCTTCTTTTTATATGTATTATTCTTTCAATCTTAAGATCTAGTTAAACAAGGTTCCCAAGACTTTTTAGACTATCACATACAAGAAGTAGATTGCAAAAGAGAAAGTATAAAGAAAACTTAACAAATGAAAATAAAATAAAACAAAATCTAGTTGAATCAATTTACAAATTAAATAAATATCAATACTTAATCCTTAACAACAGCATCAAAAATTTAATACATGTATTTTTATCCATATGCATATGAAGTAGTAGCATTTAACACTGACAAATACAGGTTAATTCCACAAGGAATATTGATTATTCACAAACTTAATTATCAAAGACAAATTATGATTAATTTAAAAGGAAAATAAAACAAACATTCAGAATATCAAAGAAAAGTAATAATTAAGAAGAATATAATTTATAAATAAACTAAATTTAGGTAAGATATACCTAGGAATTCACTACATTCAACTTTATCCTGATTTAATGAAAAATTATAGTTTCTTGAACTAATAAGAATTCCTAATTTATTTTATGTTCGCTTTCAAGTAACCACAACTCCTATTCTTAAATCGAATTAGTTGAACCTAACCAAGACAAACTAAAAATACCTTAGTTCCTTTTCTTGAATTCTAACGATAGATTTTAAGCCAACCTAGGAATATCTTATAGTTCTCTTTTGAGTAACTCATGCTTAACCCTCTTTATCCATATTATGATTTAACCACAAAAAATTTGATATCAACTTATAAATCAAATAATTGAATCTTTAACTCTCGTTCATTCAATTCAATTATAAAAATATGGATAATTATCTAGAAATTCATTAAACTAAAGATCAATCAATTCAACAGATCACATCCTAAGATCCATCCTACTTAAATATATATCCTAATTAGTTCATAATCAAAGAAGAAATAATAACATAAAAATAAGACAAAGGAGTCATTATCATCAACCTTAAATATTATTTCTTTGGGGAATCTTATTAAATTCTTGTTCTTCTTCTAAGATTGACTTTTTCTTGATTAATAGACGTTGTCGAAATGTCTTCTAAGTGACTCTTTTATACTTTCAAACTCTCCTTAGGCCAAAAGATCCTTCTACTCCCACTACCCCTTCTTTTAATAATTTAAAAATTTTAATGCTCAATATAGCTCTAACATAGGTTCATGCATATACAGTGTTTCCTTTTACCATATTCTATACCTTTTTATATAAAATATCATCACCAACATAGGGCTAACTTAGGGACATGTATCATCTATATTGATTAAGGGTCAAATTTACTGGCATGTAGGTGTTATACATCACAAGTTTATATTTTTAGAGATTATAATGGGTACCATATTAGCATAACAATCCATTAAGAATAATAAATAGAAAAGAAAAGAACGGAGGGCTTGCACTGGGTTAGTGGTAGAGAAGAATCCTCTAATTAGTAGGGAGTGGGGAATGATTTTAGGATTTGTTACTTTATAAATATTTAAAAGAATCCAAATAAATGGTCATATTTTTAAGTAAATAGAAACTCGTCTTTTCCATTCCAAACTTCTATTTATCTCTTTCTCAGTATTTTTTCTTCCTTTTTCCTACTTTGGTTCTTCTTTTTTCTATAATTTCTATTCAATATGACCACAAACTAGACCCTTTAATAGCTCTCTTGATTCCCAATGTTCAAACTCCTTAAATATTAGTCTCCAATTTTCCAAAAGTTTTACCTAATTGGTTAAAAACCATAAAAGTCACCTAATTATCTTACCAAAATGCAAACTTAAAATCTTTTAATCACATTTATTTATACAACCCAAAACTAAAAATGGATAAGAATCTAACCATAACCAAATTCTCAAAATCTTAATCTCATTTCCAAAATCGAGTACTTTGCGAACATATGCAAAATCATAGACAAATCCTAACATATATTTCATTAATGACAAAAGTAATAATTTTAAAAAGGTTTAATAGCATTTCAAGCCACAATACAACATTTGCTTCATAATTCAAAATACAAAAGATACTTGAAATGGAACTAAACCCTTAAATAACCCAAAACTGAAATCAAATTCAAAAGTATGCAAATTCGAAGCGATGTCGTAACCCTTGACTACTCGATCTCTTACTCCTCACCTAAAGATGGGACGGAATTGGGAGGGGCTGAGCTTAAAGCTCGTAGGTAACAATTTTATAACCAGTAACAAGCAAAACCATTTTCAAGACTCATTGCCATTATACATTTTGGAAACCATCATAATTTCGTATAAAAATCACCAAACACTTATTTCTTAAAATTCTCATTTTATCAAACAGTTTATGAGCAATTATAAATCATGTATGCATCAAACTTGCTAAAACATAAATACATCAAAATGGTTTAGGTGGATCCAAAAAAGAATGTACTACACATTTCTTATAAGGGTTCTGTGTAGCCGTGAATAGAACGTACTATCGCAATTCCATTTAATGGTCTTACGTAGCCGTGAACTTATGGGAGTCCATGAAGGAGCTCCATGCCACTAGCGGGCAGGCAGGAGAAGCCTTTTGTCAAAGTGCACTTGACTTAACTTAGGGGACCACCACAAACCCACATAATCATGCAT
>JAOQML010000196.1:27836477-27853666 GCA_027568935.1 Erythroxylum urbanii | reverse complement strand
AAGTTGTAATCTCTCAATTACCAACCTATCCAAAACCTAATTAGTTCTTAAGTTCTCTAATAAACAATTGGAAACCTTAATGTGATCTCTCTACATAAGATTTACCAACTTGATTTAATTCTAAATCTATTAATTTACCTAACTCTCATTAGCCTAAATATATGAAGTGTAGAATAAATCACAATTAATTCAATAAACACATAAAATCATCATATTTCATTAGATCAATAATAATAATCCAAAGGTGAGTATAGAACATCAACCACAATGCAAGTCTATAATCAACTATATCTCCGAATTCTATAATTGAATAAAACTAAAATACATAGGAACAAAACTCGACCGGATTATGGGAGGCTGCGACTTCAGAAAGATTCTTATTCCAAGAAGCACGTCGTGTCTGCGTCATCTTACTCTTCTCTCTTCCTTCATCTCTTTCTCAATCTCTCAAGGTTTTCTTTTAGGGTTTTGTTTTTGGTGGCTGTTCAAGGCTCTTCCTAGGATTCTTCTTCTGTCCCTTAATGTTATATTTATACTTTGGAAGCCCTAGGGTTGATTCGGGGTTGAAATGGTTTGAAAAGTCTTACAAAAATAGAGTTTTTGTGTCAGTCCGATACAGGCCCTCTCTATCACGATCGTGACCCAAAGTTCACGATCATGGCCTAGAACAGAGCTCTCTGTCATGATCGTGGCCCAAAGTGCATGATCGTAGCTTGGGTTCTGTCAGCTCGCCTCTTTCTATCACAATCATGGCCTGTTGTGTCACGATCATGGGCCGTGTTTTTGGCCTAAAACTTTTTAAAACTTCTTCGTTCTTCGCCGTTTACCCTGAAACACTAACAAACACATGAAGGTACCTAAAAAATATAACATTTAAGCTCAAAGACTCATACTAACCCATGAAAACACTTAGGTACCTCAAAAATATAACATTTAAACTCAAAGACTCATACTAACTCATGAAAACACTTAAACACATAAACTAACATAAATACACACTAAACACTCAAATTAACATTAAATACTTAACAAATTGAACCCTAAAATATAATGCAAATCACAACTATCAATACCATTATATAGTAAAGGATGTCTTTTTTTGTCTATCGTGTTCATCTTGATTTTATTGTACCCTAAGTAAACATCTATAAAGCTTAGGGATTAGTGGCCTAAATTATAATCAACCAATTTACATATCTTTAGCAAAAGGTGGGGCTAACTTTGTTCATATCAATTAATTCAACACACATCCTCCATTTTCCGTTTTCTTTGTTGACCATAATTGAAGTAGTAACCTGGTTAGGTTAGTCGACTTCATTAATCTTCTTCTATGGTCTACTATCTTTCTATTACAGATTTTTTAATTTTATTAGGTTGGAGAGTAATTCGACAAACTTATTTAGATCTTGAACATCCAATTCTTCCATGTTTAAAATTTAGGTGACATTAATTTCTTTTAAAGCTTTAAAGTAGCATTATTTTGTCATTCTTTGGTCCCCTTACACATCGCTTACTCCGTTTAGGGTTAAGACATTCATTTTAAGCTAGTAGGAAGATATATTCCTTATATCACAAATAGGAATGATTTGTTAATTATTTTATAATATAAATAGGGTATCTTTACTATATAAAGCTTTGTCATATTTGTTAACTGTCTTAACTGCGTTCTTAATGTCATGGATAGGGTAATTTTCCATAATGAATACATTAATTACCCCTAAAACTAAGTAAGAGTGATGTGACATGTTTCAATTTATCCATCAAGATGTCCATTTCTTTATAAGGGACCGTAGAACAAGATATTTATAATGCTTCTTTTATCTGGTAATATCCTTTCAAATAGAGTGTTAGAAATTAACAGATTAACAAACATGCCATCTTCGTAGGGATGGATTAAGGATCTGTTTTCTACTACTATTAGGTAATCTATAAGACTTCCATCCTTTTACCATGTTTGTTATGATAATGTCATTCATCATGGTTCTCTCTTCATGGTGCTTTCATTGATTGGGATTTTGAATCCCTTTGGTAACCTCTAATATAATCATATGGTTCACCCTTTAAAGTAGGTTTTTTTTATATTGGCTTTCCCAAGTCTTAACCTTTATAGATGGTTCATTGTCCTTTAATCCCTAGTTTCATTTTCTTTGTCATTTTCCTTTAAGAAATGAATCATTGTTCCTTATTTTTCCAAGTTGTTGGATAACTTTCTAAGATTCTTGCAATCCTTTATTTTATTGCCAATATATTGATAGAAGCAATAATATAGATTCTTATCTCTCTTAGTAAGTTTTGTGGCCATTCTTTTTGGTTTTTTAGTTAGGTCATTAGTAAAGATATAGTAAATAACCATATTTATAAATATGTAGAAAAAAGGGAGATCTTAATCATTCCTCACTTTGTTTTTTGTTTTTATAATTTTGTTATTAACTTTATTTTCTTGTTTTTTAATTGAAGACACAATCATATTATTTTTTATTATTCTTTTTAATAGGGATTCATTCATTATAATCCATATCTTTTAAGCCTATATACTTTTATATCCTAACCTATACGTCTTTAAAGCTTTAACTTCACTTTTTTTGCATTAAGTTCTATAAGGGTTGGCAAGGCCCTAGTATATTTATGAAGGTTCTTGCAACCACTCCTATATCAATTTTAGAGATTTTGAGTTTCATCTAAATTAAAGTATTAATTAATCTTTCTTTATCCTTTGTGTTTTCAATATTAGCTAAGTAGAGTCTCAAGGTTTGCATTATTATTAGTAAAAATATGACATGGATATTATGGATAACTACTAGAAAGTAGTTACTGAGGTTGGGAGAAAGGTTTGGAATCGTGCCAGTTAAAGTAGAGTAAAAGACTTCATTATTTTATGATGCTAAATACGGCATGTATGTCTTTAAGTTTCCTATATCAACGCATACAGTCAACAAGGTCTTACATGTCATTATAAGTGTCTATAATTAGCATCTTAAACTTATTGATAATGGCTCTATTAGGATGTCAAGTATTAATAGGCTATCGCATATCAGGCTTGTTGTCCATATACCTTATTATAGCAACACTAGTTATAGGGGTGTAGATTGGACCCCTTTAGACAATGGTTGAGGGTGTGAGTTTATGGTCTCTCAAGGGATTGCTTCCTCTTATATAATAATTTCCTAATTTGTTCCTTTAACATTAGAAATTTAATAGTTTTGACTTTAGGTTATTCATTGGTTTGAGGGTCCTCATGGGTGTTTATTATTATAGTGAGATCAATGAACAAGTTACTTCAATAGGTATCTATTATTAATTTCAAGGCGGTGATAGCTTAATTGTCTCGTGTTTGTAGTCTTGCAAAATAACTACCTAAAAGATGAAGACGTTCTTAAAAACGACGATTAGTAGAGTTGAAGGGCATTATATATGCAAGGAAATATCTAATTAATATTATTTGATATTGGTTATAAGAATTTACTTCAAGATGCCTATTTTTTATATGCATTTCTTCAACTTTATCTATCGTTAGTAAAGTTGGATCCAACCTCTAATATATTTGTAACATCCCATTATCCTATGATTAGGGTTAAAAAGTGCATTTCATGCGTTATATGGCATACACATGCACGTGAATAATATTGTCACTCATGAAACTAATTGTACATGCATTCAATGACATTTTCCAAGTATAAGTGATTTTTATGTGATTAAAGTGTGAATTATGGATTAATTGTCTTGAAAATTGAATTGGTGTATATTAGAATTAATTTCACATTTTTGGAGAAATTTAAGATATTTTGGAAATTTATCAAAAGTTTGAGGTATTTTAGACTAGGAAAAATATAGAAATAAGAGACAAATAAAAGTGTGACAAATGGACTAGTAAATATGTGACAATTAGATAAATTACCATGTGACAAATGAAGCAATAGCTAAGTGACATTTGGTAGCTTCACATGATGACAAATGCAAGACATGCTTTAGAGACATGTGGCAAAGCTAAGTTAAGCCACCTAGTCATTTAGGAATTATGTTTCTGCAGCTCCTTTTGGTTTCATCGAAATCATGTAAACCTTCCTTCTTGCTTTGCCATCACCGAAACACCATCATTACTCATTTTTGTATATTGGCTTTTAGTTAATTCATCAATGTGTCACCTTGCAAAGAAACCACTTCAGACCATATGTTGTCTCTCTATTCTTGTCCATCCACTGAAATCTCTTTTAAACCCTCTCAACTACTGGAATTGTTCTGAATCAAGTAAGTGATGCTTAAAGTTGTATAGGTAGTGTAAATGATATTAAGAAGAGGTTTTAATGTTTGTAAAATGGATGCATGCATGAGTGGTGTATGTTTTCATGCTTGTGGATTGATGCATGCATGAATGGTGTGGATGAATTTGTGGGTGGTGAAGGAAGAAGGAAATTCGTGATATGATTAACAAGGCGTAGGATTGTGATGATTGGAGTTAAATGAAGAGTAGGGAAAATACATAAATTGAAATATGTAAAAGTATGAATTAGGTTCTGTTTTGGCGTGAAATTGTGAATTATAACTAGAGAATTTTGGACTGAAAAATTGGGTTTTACTGAACCATCAACTTAAGATGATAGAGAAATGATAGAACTTTGGCAATGAATTGTGCTGGAATACGTTACATGCAGTGTTTTTCTGAACATACGTCTGTATTTTGGACATAACTTGATCTGTATATCCAAATTGGATGGATTTTGATTTGGAGTAAACTAGAGACATATGGATACATTTTTCATGAAGGAATCAAATTTGAAATCTATCCTTAAGAGTCTTGAAATTTGGCTTGAAGTTGAGAATTGTGTTGTGTCAATGTATGAGAATAGTATGGAGTATTTTGATTATAACTTACATGATATTGAACCAAAATGTATGAATTTGATGTCATTAGAAACGTAAGACATAGAGGAACATTTGATTTGAAGAAAGTGTTGCCTAAAAACTTTTGTTTGTAGGTCAAAAATAGAAGAAAAGAGGAAGTTGTGATCGCGACCCTTGCTGAAAAAATGGAAGTTGCGATCGCGACCCTTGCTGAAAAAAATGGAAGTTGCGATCGTGTAGGTGTTGCGATTGTGTACTTGCATAATTATGACCCGAGAGGAAATGCAAAGGGTGTTTTGTTTTGAATGATTTTTGGACTAATAAAGGCTAGGCTGTTTCCATATGAAGTATTAAGGTTGAAATGAGTTCTTAAATGAATTTAATTGATGTTGAATGAAAGGATTGAAGTGAGAAAAGGTATTAAGGATTAAAAGAATGTTTTGAAGGTGTTATAAATTGTTTATAAAGAGTATTAAAGAAAGATACCCGAAAAATTGCCATTGAACATGCTTGGTACATGATATATTCATAAATGTATTTATGACTGATTATTCTTATGAAAATGCACATGAGTGACATATAAATGTATATGATTGCATATAGAGGAACACATCGAGTGACCACTTCCAGACATTGCCGGGACTTCAAGGCACTAAGCTAAAGGGAGCATTTGTGAGTCAGCCTAGATGTTCTTCCTAGGATTGATTGATTCTGTTTAACCTCCAATTATTAAACTGTTTGTGATCTGTATGTGAATTTCGGACTTTAAAGGTCTGAGGAGTTTGATATTCATAAATATATTGGAAGTGTTCTTTTTGCATTTGAAATTTGAATGATATCTGTTTGCTACTGAACTCTGATTGATTTCTGAATAGTCAATGAAAGTTGAATGCCGAACTGAGGTCCGATAAATATAAGATTATGTTTGTGCATTATAAGTGGATGCTATTCATGGCATATTTTATAATTTGATGCATTTCTTAAAATGCATGTTCAGATAAAGGCATTGTGAACAGAGTAGTCGGTCTAAAAGAGCTATAAGCTCAGAATTCTATATGTAGAGCTTCACCCTATGATTTCTGTATCTGACTGAGCCCAATGGACTAGTATTTGTATCTGTATTTGAAAGGCACTCAGTCACAACAAATAATAACAAATCTGGAGTCTCATATGCTTCTATATTTATGATTATGAAATATATGCTTGTGAAATCTTTTCTGAAGTAATGATGTTAAAGTAATATGCCATGATAATATGATTGATTCGGTTGTACAAATTCTGAAAGAATGTATGTGATGTGTATGACATTCATTAAATCTTATTATGATGGAAAATGTTATGAAATTGATTGGTTGTATGATATTTGTGTGTTTGCCTAGAGTGAGATCATTAATGATTGTTCACTCATTGAGTTCGCAAAACTCATCAAAAATTGCAACATGGCTTTTCAGGTACGAGACAGGAGACCTAGATTTCTTCTAGAAGAACATTTTGGACTAGACATGACTCAAAGGTCTGTCAGCTGGCATTTGAGGAGTTGTAGTTGTTTTTAAGTAGTTTACATATATCATGTAGAACTTGTGTATAAAGGTTGTAAATATTGGTTTTAATGTCTACTATGTAAACCTTTATGAATGAAATGAAGAGATGAGGTATTTAAGTATTGTATTTTCTTTATGATGCCAATTAAGAGATGTATTGTATTTTCTTTATGATGTCATTTAAGAGATTAGGTTTAATCCAGCATATCATTGTCATAGGATATGTACTTAAATATCCTCAGGATGTTCGGGTATGTACTCTATAGTAGTTGGATGCGACAATATTGCTTAGTTGATCTTTGATTAGGACTCTATTTTCTTATTTGGGTTAATCCTATCATGATTGAACTTATCTTTCTCAAATATCTAAACCTTCTTTATATGCCTAAAGTTTACAAGCTTCAATAAGGTTGATGAATTAACTCCTGTCCTATAGATACACTTATTAGAGGTGTATTACATATTGACTGAGAATAATATAATAATCTTCTTGTATTGATTAGTGAACTACCTCTATGTTGTTTATGCTATGTCTAACTGTTAATTGAGCTACCATAAACTATAATAAGTTTTAAGTAATATCCAATTTCAATAATCCTTATATAAGATATCTTATTATTTTTAAAGAATTTTGACCAATTAGATAAGTGAATTTATTTTTATAATAACACATTTGTTTAAATAACATCGTACTTTAATATATGAGATTGACTACTTTTTATCATAAAAATGAAATATGACGTGTCAAATTTCTAGTCAATTAACATCTAATTTTAATTAAAATAATAATTTAGAATAATATAAATCTCTTAATCACGTTATAATTTTATTTTAATATATATTCATTCAACCTAAATCTTACACGCATAACAACAATTTTTTTCATTAAACATTTCTCTACCAAAATGTTTAACAAAAAGGTAAAGATGTGGCGTGGATTCTATAAGAGAAAGAGTCATTCCTAAAAAGGAAAAACTAAAATAGAAATCGGAAGAACAAAAACAAGGTAACTAAGAATGATATACACATTTTAAAGACTTCAATCATATGATATTATCCATCATATGAGCGCTTTTTGCTAGTACAAATATCATTTTTGTTATGATTCTCTATAAGTTGATAAATTCCAATGCAAATATAATTACGAAGTCAAAGGAATTTGATTCTTCCTTGTCCTTTGAAATCTTGTCTGCTTGACCATCCCACAACTTTGATTGTCGCACGTGGGGAAAACAACAGCAAATATTGGCCCGCCCGATCATTAATCCACTGAAATGGTGGACCCCGCACGCACTTTCTATGACGAAGTCAATACCATCCTTTGAAATTGCAAGTATTGGAAGAAAAAACAGAACTTTTGGAAGGCTAAAACGTGAAAAGAGAGATGGGTGTTAGAAGGGATTGCACTACAGAGCGAAGGATAGTTCCAATATTTCCGTTTATAACAGACAGCACGTACATTCAAACTAGATCCTATGATATCTTCACATGTGATGTGAATAAGATCTATTTCCATGCCTGAGGACTGATCGAACAAGCCAATAAATAGCTACATTCTACAGAATCCCGATCTGCTGTGATTAGACTTGCTTTTCAACCGAGGTCCTTCTTCACATATTCTATGATACATCAAATTCTAAATTCAAGATTTACTCTTAAATGCTTTTCAGAATAATACAAGTTTAACTAATGGATCGTGCTGATATAGTTAATGACTGACAACAATTCCAATAAGATAACTTATTACGCTATTTTGCTAGAAAAAGCTTCTGACCAAAAAGAGGAGGTATCTTAGATAAGGAGGAACTTGATTCCGTTGAAACTGAGAAAGGTAAGATAAATCAATTTGATTTATCTGTCTTGGTAACTGATTCAATTGACCCGGATTGAGGAGCATCGTTCTGTTAAATTACAGTACAGCTGTACAGGGAAGGAAGTTGATGACCCTGGCTCTGTTCCAGTCTCCTACAGTTTTCATTGGTAAAACCAAATGTGGACAGAAATGGGTGAACCTTTTACCTTCTGTATTGTAATATCAATTTTTTGCACTTTTCAGAAGATGGTTTGGTTTTATTTAGAGAGACAAAATGCAAGAAAAGTAAACGTCATGTCTTTGGTCATTAAAATGCTGGTCGAATCATATAAAGAAATTAAAACATTCAATAAATGGGTAACCATAACATATTTATTAAAAGTTCATGAACAGTCGTAATCTTGTAAGTAAGTAAAAAAAGATAAGATCCATGAAGAAACTGATAGCTTTTATATAAAATTGGTGACAAAATTATTAATTGAAAATTTCAATCAGATAGCATGCTACTGTAAAGGAATATTAGTGGGGGATATGTGTTCTTTCCTGAAGCTTGCTACTGTAAAGGAATATTAGTGGGGGATATGTGTTCTTTCCTGAAGCTTTTCCCATGGAAGAATATGCGAATTTCATTTTGGTTTCTAGACCAGCACGTGCAACTTCGTCACCTAATAATTAATTAATATTTAATACATATGCTATATGGGCATGGTGGGAGCCTACTAACTTCTTGGCGTTCCTTTAGTTTTATTGCATGGTTGTCCGTGTCCAGTTTCCAAGCCCAAAACTGACTCCTGAGGCAGTTGGGCATCAAAACTTAAGGACCCACAAGATCTTCCCCCAATTTTTGCCTGTATCTTTCATCATAGCATTCACTTCCGTATCATACATAAGCTTTTAGGCTGTTTCGTACTTTAGCAAGAATAAATAAAGAGGTAACGATAACTGGTACAAGGGGACGAAAAGTGGAGATAAGTCGAAAGATTTTGGGAAAGATGATCGTAAGTGATTTGTTACCGAATGTGAAATGGACAGATTAAATGCTCCAATAAACTTTGATTTCGCCTTCCAATGAACTACAATCTTATGGGTAAGTTTTAGCCTTAATTAACAATTACTACCTTTTTTACTTGAGAAAGAAAAAATTGGAATCTTTAAATTACAAACTTAACTGTAAAAAGACTGTTAAAAGTTTGGCATTTTAGTCCATCATTACTAAGGTTGTACTATACATTAAAAGCAATCTAACCAAAAAAAGTCTAAGCTTGACGTTGATGTTATTGTGGTAATGACAATTTATGGCTAATGAAGGAGGAAGAAAATGGAAGGAGAAGAGCTGATTGTAAATAGAAAAAGTTTTGGAGGAGGCAAGAGTGGGGTCTTAGATCTTGACTTTATGATTTGATTCTTAGGAAAAGGTATGACGGATGGGCATGACAATGCCACGTATGCCATATTTTGCCGCCTCTTTGTCTCCACATTAGTTTGTGTACCCGCCAAAGAAAGAGAATTGAGGGAGAGCCTTTCCCCACATCGGAAGGCCAATTTTGCTTTGCTTGGACTTTCTTTCCAATGGCGTCTGATTTTACAGGTCACATGCAACAAAGAAAATCCCAAGGCCAATCAAACTGTCCACTCTTGTTTTAGCACAGGATCTTTTTGTTTCAGCTTTAATCAACAACAAATTAGAAAAAAATTCTACAAATATATTAGCCACCATTCGACGAGATTTTTCATATCTAATACCTAAGAATAATAGTACTGATTAGGCTGCTTAATGTTTTTCTTTCTAGTTACGTTGTAGAAGATGGAAGCCAATGTCATCCCAATGAGTTAACAGGATTTATGGAACTTAGGCAGCAAATGCCAATGTTCTTCAAATTGCTAAGTCACAAAATCATAGCAGAAAAAGAAAACGCGATGGTCCAAGGACACTTAAAAGTTTCGTGGTATACAAGAAACGTACTATAATTGTCTCATGAAGAGAAGATGTCTTTATTCATAAGGAATAAGATGGATGATAGGCCCACAACTTTGATATTCCAACTATGATATGTCTTCTGATCAAGCTGGTCCAAGCAAAGAACCTACTTTTTTTTTTTTTTAGGTACAAATGCTATCATGTTGCTGACTCTACCTTTTTCTGAATCTACAAAAATCATATCAAATATGATTTCTACTGACTGGATTCATTGCACTACGTACATATTCCTAAAGAAGATCAGTGACAGGATTCTGTATTCTCCTAATTGGAGTCATGCTGTCTCATGAACACAGAATTCATTTACGGTTGAGTAGAATTTGCTGCCATTCAGAAACAATTTATAAGGTATTCTAACATACAGAAAACCAGATGATAATTCTGGACCAGCCAAGGAATAGCTTCAAAGCATGTCTGCTTGCTTGTGCCCTAATACCTTGTAACTATTATATTATGCTCAAAAAGATAAAATGCCAATCCGTTGAAGCTAAATTTCACAAATGCGTGGAGGGAAACGTTCCGATGAATAATGCTTTTCAATAGAGGCGAAGGCTAAGAGTTCTAGTTTACCTTCTTTGGTAAGATTGTGCCAAGTAAAGAAGAGCAATCCGTAAATATGATTAAAGAGCGTCAATGAACCCATTTGATTCATTTCTCAATATTAAATGAGAAGGATAATTTTCCTGTAAGTCATATTTGCTGTTTTCATGCAAACTTATCTCAAACGGAAACTTGCAAAGCATAGTTTCACTAATTAGCAGGAAATCTCTCGTATTTGGTACTGTAATAGCTCGAAAATAAGTTCCTTTGAAGTGAATATCAGCAAAGTTCCTACTTACAATGATTAATAGACTGACACCAAACTACCTAGATGCGAGCAATTACCAAAGTTGCAACTCCAGTGCTCCAGCAATGACACCCAGAGATGATGAGGCTGCAGCAACTGCAAAATAATATTTGTTAGGAAACAGGAAATAAATGGACTGCGGAGTTGCTGTATCAATGCATAAATGGTTCCAAAACGTCCATCTTTGACCTTAGGAAATGAAAGAATGGGCAAGAGAAAGAGACTCTCAGTTCTCTGGTTCTGCTCCATTCTTGTTTCTACCCATTACTTGACCAGTTCAATTCCGCCCCTTTCTTTCTTTTTTAAGCAGCCCACGTTTTGACTTTCCTCTCCCGCCATCCACTTTTGTCAGACAGTTTCTGTTTCTGGTAACTCGAATGGCAGCATCTGTCTCCACCACTAGTCCCATATCTTCTGGTCTTCATTCTGCCGCATCTTCTGGTTCTCACTTTCCTTCACTCCCAGTATAGAATGTGAAGTCTAAAGTCCCTTATGGCTCAGCTGAACTTCCTTGAAACTTGCATGGAGCAAGGTGGTAAGAGATCCAGACAAGTTTGGAGAACCCCACTTGAGCCTTCAGGTAATGGTAAACTTATATCCCTGCTCTATGAGATGCTCCGTATGGGAGCTAAGAAGTGGCAAGCTTCCATCATTGGTTTCTTTATCGACAAGAGGCCGAGTTACCTCCTGTTCGAAAACTGGGCAAACTAGAGGAAGCTTGGACTAGCGAACGCGTATATAAGTGAAATTGATTTCTATATATTCTGATTCAACCCGGAGGACATGACTCAAAAGAGTTATTTATTTGGGGCTTTGAAACATATTTATGATAGTTAAGAAATGGAAACCAATTGATTTAGGGCTTTGACACATATTTGGTAATCTTATGATAATCAGGAAATGGAAACCAAGTGTCACACTAGATAGATTTAAGCTTGTTATAATTCTAGTATGAGAAAATTTCTATAAGGTGCCACTTGAGTAGTGGTCCTCTATAAGATTTAGTTATATTGCTAATATCATAAGGAAGCCAATGAATTTAGATGAGAACACTACCACCCTCAAAAGGATTGGATCTACTAGGCTATATGTTGAGCTTAGTTTGGAGTTGGAGCTTCCTAAGATTATGAGATATGATGAGGATAGTAAGTTAGTGGAGGGTGAGATCAAAGTCTCTTATTTATAAAAGCCCACGAAGAAAAATTCTTTTTTAAAAAGGTATGGAGGCTAAAGAATCAAGTCTCTAAGTAATTTGGAAGTGATTCCCTCAGATCCCCCTAAAAAGAGGTTAGTTGGAGCTTTAAATAATGAAATGGTGGATGAAGTGGTAGCAAAGGCAAAATTGGACTCCCTTATGAGTCCTGAAGGAATAGCTGATGATGTCGAGAAGGGTGTTTTGGGTCTTGACAATCATAATACTATTACTCTGGTAGAGTCTCCTCCAGTTAACTTTGCAGCTATGGATTTAGATCCGTCAATGATATGTGGCCTAAAAGAGCAACATCTAGTTCTAAATAACTCCAATATTGAGTTGGAAGCTCAATAAGGTACGACTACAAGCATGCACCCTAGCACTAGCAAGTTTGGTCTTAAGTCCAAGAGGAAGAAGGCTAGTGACGCATTCGTTAAATAAGTTTGTTGGTTTGGAATGTAAAGGGTCTAAACTCCTTTAATAACTAGGTGGTTTTTAAGGATGATCTCGTCTTAAGAAGACCTTATTGTTTTGGTCTTATAGAGAACAAAATAAAATAGGAATTTGTGCTTAAGGGGCTATGATTTTTGGATAAGGATTGGATCACCATAGCAATCATTCTACTCACATCAATGGTAGGGTCATTGTTTCTTTTGATCCTAAATTCTTCCTTTTGAGGAATTGGTCATATTTAATCCAATTTATTTATTATAAGTTCACTTTGAAGTGCTCTTTCAAGCTTATGACGATTACTGTCATATACGGTGTGAATTGTGAGTTTCAAAGGAGTCAACAAGGCTTAGAGAGAATTAGTTCTAATGTAAGCTCCTGTTGGCTATTGATTAGGGACTTCAATTGTATCTTATCTCCATTAGAAGCTTAAAAGAGGGAAAGCTCCCATAGGTATCATAAATTATCTCACCTCACAATCACTTCAGGGATCTTTGATTTATAACATACTAGACATCATTATACCTAGAGCAACAAACAGTTTAGTGATTGTTTCATTCAGGAAAAGCTAGATAGGAGCTTGGTGAATAATGAGTTCCTTAACTAGTTCTCTATTAGCACTACTTCTTTTAATAACCCCTTAATTTATATTCATACTCGAATTAAGATCTAGCTTAACCTGACAAGTTTGAAGAGGAGAGATCCATTTAAAGAATTCCTTATTAAAACATCCAGAACTCATATAGGTGGTGCTGAAAAGGAATGATATTTTTAGTTTTTGGTATTCAGGCTTATTAATGCATGCAAAAGCTAAAGGTTATGAAAGACAAATTAATAAGGATCTCTAAGTATTGGTTTAAAGTTTTACCCCCCTAAGGTTTCCTTTCTTCTTTGGCTTATCATCAGGAACAGGCTCAATACCATAGAAAGACTCTTTTGTTTCGATGTAAAGCAATTCTACCTATTATGTTCAGTACATGATGAATCCAGGGATCATATGTTCTTTATGTGCTCAGCAACTAAGCTTATTTGGGAACAAGTGAAATAGAAATGCCTCTGGACTATTTCATACAACTCTATCTCCAGCATCATTCTATAGCTAGTAACACACTATTCTCTTCCTAAAATTGAAAAATAAATCAAATAATAGTTATGGGGCTTTGTGTGCAAACAATATGTAAATAAAGAAATGCTAGAAGGTTTGAGTCTAGGTGCACATCAATTAAATTACTTATCACAAAAGTTATCAATGGGACTAGAGAACTTATTATTCTGAAGAACCTTACGCATATTACAATCGAATCTACTTCTTTCTTTAAAAATCTAATCAACGTATTGCTTATAGTCTTAGATACTTGGTAGGATAATCTGATGCATTTTATTTTGTGTTGAAGAGTACTTCCCATGAACCTCATTTTAGGGCTCTATGTTTCATTATTTATTAATTTATTACATTTTCTTTTAAGAATATGGAAATTATGCTTAGAGAAAGGGAACCTATAGGTTAAATGGATTAAATGTTACTATATCAAAAGAGAGATATGGCCTTTAAAAATTAGTTAAAAAAACTATTAAACATTCCAACTAATTTTAAGTACTAGGGATATGATTCAACCTCTAATGAGCTATAAGGTTAGGAATTGTATATCCTCTTAACTTGGTTTAATAATTGACATTCTTTAGTACCATTTTATAATCTTATTGAGTGAGCAAATCACAATTCATTAATTTTTGAAGAGAACGTCGTACATTCTATTATCATCAATAATAGTCAGGGATGGGCTTTTCATTCAAAAAGAGGTTATGATCTCATTGTGAACAATTGGCCTAACTATGCTTCCTATATTGCTAACGAAGACTATTATATGGAATAGGGCTCCAAGATTCTCCCAAGCTGCATACATGAAAATTCTACTAACTTCCTATCATAATTCTAATGGACTAAATTGGTATAGAATCCTAGTATTACTCCATCTAACTCATTTATTTGCTGCTTTGAGAAGGCTAGCCACAAATATAGGCTTAAGCTCCCTATTACTGAATCTATTACTTATGCTCTTCACCTTTTGAGGATCATGATCACCTATTTTTTAGCAATCAGTATTCCTATTTCTTATGGACATTCTACTTGCATCTCTTCAACATTCAAGTTAAAGCAACAGGCTAAAATGGAATATTATAAATTGTCTTTGATTCTAAGTTCACACGTAGAAGAGATAGACCTCTCTTTTGAAGTAGTTTTTGGTTACTTGTGCATTTAATTTGGAAGAAGAGAAATTCCCAAATCTTTAAGGAACATTAACAAAGCATAGAGGAAGCATAAAGAAAGCTGATTCTTAAGCTTTGGATAGAGGTTTTAGCTAAGAGTTGTTATAAATTTTCAGTAATATGTAACTTTTTTAAAGGATATAAACATGTCAACATAAAGCTTAGAGCTTATGGAAAGTAATGGTAGTTCATCATAAAGCTTTGAGCTTATGGAAAGTAATGGTAGTTTCCTTTAAAAACTCCTTCAGTTAATAAGCGTCACTTGATTTTGAGTAATTTCTTGTAAAGATGTCACTAGTCCTATGTACTTTTATTATATTAACAAAATTTCTTAACTTCCAAAAAACAAAAAGACGATTTTTCAATTTTTAGAATAAGTTAATAGCTTCCAAGCCTACTCAATGTTATAACTAAACAGTAAATGTAGAAACAAACAAGTTTATTTACTATGAACAACTTGGCTCACCTATTATTGAAAACAAATAGATTTATCACCCCATTCATCCCAAAAAAATAAAATAAAAGCACTTATAAATGGTGTTGTCTGAAGTTATAACACCAACATCATTTCTATTCACCTCTAAGACTACTCGTTGTTCTTAAAGCAAACAATAAGCTAAATTAGAGATCACCAATTCTTAGCATCAAAAGTTAATAGAAGAAACCACTATGAGATATTATAGTATATATTATCAACAAATGAAGAAGAATACTTAACAACATTGTTTAGTTTTAGTTAGGACAACTAACTTTTCCTATTTCAAGTATAAGCCAAGTTGTAGATCTTCATTTATCATGGTAAAACATAAATGACTAAGAGACATATTTTTATTTTTAACTAAGAAGACTAACCAAAAGAATTGTTTTCTTTAGGGAGGTTAATGTTAAATAGATTATGGACTGAGATGACCTCCTTTTGCTTATCTACAGTTTTCAGGCCATTACTTGAGATGGCCTCAATAGTAAATATTAACTAAGTATTTCTAAAAGGGGTACCATGATTTATGTTTTTCTTCTTTTTAAAAGTAAATGTATCAAGAGAAAAAACATATAAATTTGTTCTATATAAGCCAAAAATATCAGGACTAGAAAGTTTAAAATGAATATTAGATATATCAAAACCTAAAACAAGAAGGTCATTACCTAAAACAAAAAAATAAATAAACAACTAAAAGTTTAAGTTAGTAAATTCTTGTATCAAAAAACAAAAGGAGTCAATAAGGAGTAAGGAGGGACTTTAGTAGCATATTTTCCTTTGATTTTTAACATTCAAATTCTACTTGTTCACATTATGTAGGGAAATATTTTTTTTCTTTTTTTATTACTTTGATGGTAGGGTTTGGCTTGATGAATTCAAAGCAAGGGGATGTTATGTTATAATTTTTGCTGTGATTGTTCATATGCCTACATAATAATATGATTTTTTTCTTCTCATTGTCTGAAAGATCAAAATAGTAATTAGCTTAATTGGAACTTGAGCCACTGTTAGACTAGATATTGATGAGACTAAAGATAACAAGATGATTTTTTCAAGAACGTGCTTTGATTGCAAAAAGAATATGCTAACCTTTTATCCTACTTATATTGAGAAAATGCATGAGATCATCTATAAAATAGGATCCCTTTGATATGATATAATAAAATAGGCTGATGAATTTGAAGAATAGGAGTTGGAGGTTTTGACGTAGCTTTCCTTTTACTTGTAATAAATAAACCTATAAGGTGAAAGGGGAGGGAGTAGGAAAGTGGAAAAATTAAAAGTTCCTAATTTAGAGAAGATGGTTAGAGAGAGTAAGTCTATTGGATTTTAAATGTAAAAATTCCATAAATTACAGAGAATACTTGGGATAAGGATTAGACAAGGGGTGGAGGAATTTATGAAGACTCTTTTGTTTCTATAAGGACAAAATAAAAAACACAAACTTTTGTAATTGTCTTAAGGAGGAAAAAGAAGGACGATTTAGTAGACCAGAGTCAGGAGACCCTCATCTGGCTTTCTTGACTCTGGTCTATTAAATCCTCCTTCTCTTTCCTCCTTAAGAAAATTAAAAAAAATGAGGGAGTCCATGTAACACCCCACTCCCGCTAGACCCGAATCCGATATCGATAGTGATATCCGAATCCGTGCCCCGCGAGGGTAGCGTGTCACATCATTTAACACTTGAACCTTGGTATATATATATATTTTTTAAACCACAAACATCAATTACAGAAAATCAATAACTAAAATATTTCACTTTGTTTTATAATCATTTGATACA